>OY740770.1:39761107-40076107 GCA_963513935.1 Aphrophora alni | reverse complement strand
GGCTCTTACCATCATTTTACCAACATAGAGCAGTTTGTAATGTAATAAAAACAACTGGAGTTTGTAGGTTAATATTCACAATTCGATTGGTTGCTATGTTGGGTAAGATGAACTTAGAGACCTCTGGTTTGCGCCATTATTCTTATTTTGAAAAGACCTATAAAATGAGGTATCACTCAATAGGGGTTGCTATTTAAAATTCTTGACTTACCCCCTAACTACCCCATTTTGGGGGTAAAGGTTGAAAATTTTGATACTTCAAAAAACTCCTCCTTTGGTTATCTAAACTTTCCCCAAAGCAAATCTGTCTATTTCCATTAATAAACAAATAAGAAGGGGAGTGGGACTTTTTGGACACATGGTAGTCTATATATGGGACATCAATTTTTTTGTTATGTACATTTTTCCGGGCGTATTTATCTGTGTCTTATACTAATTAAATTTGTGATTTGAGGACCAAATAATATGTTCAGCTATTTTCAATTTATCTATTACATATAATTGCATGCTCTTTTTGTGTTTTAATAATTATTGTATTTAAAGATTTTTTTATCTTACCTTTATACTGCCTATCACATTCCGATTTATACGGCAACTACAATTTTTAATGCCTTAGATGCCATTTTTAGGTTTGAGTTAGATGCTGTTTAACAGTGTTTTGATTATCGAAAGCGCAGCGTATTATATATTTTATAGAAATGTGCCAAACCTTTATACATATACACAAATAGTGAAAAATGTTCGAATAAACTATAATAATATGAACAATTTATTTAATCTAAAAGCTAAAATAAGAACAACAAAAATACCATGTATTATGAAGGTAATATTTGGTGGATCTTGTTGTTTAACTATTCTATCCTAACCTAACCTAAACATTATTGTTTCGATTATTCTAATGATTTTTTTAAATAGGTTATTATAGTAAGGAATGTTGAAACGGTTTAAACTTTAAAGAAACAGACAGCAGATTTGTAAATTCGTGTAAAGATAGTTTATTTGACTTTTTTGTCGATGAAAACCTTTCTCAAGTCAAAAATTCGCCTTCGTTATGACCGATACATTGTCGAGTTATAATTAAGTAGGTCTACAACAAATTGTGATGATCGGTTAAATGTTTTTCGAGATACTTTTTTATCTTAATTTAATTATAAGTGTATTAAAGTTATAACCTTCTACGGTGTTTCAAAGACAGAGGCCGAACAAAAATGCTAGTTTTTAGTTTTCTACTCCACATCAAAATGATCACTGATTAAATGAAAAAAAATTGGATAGGAATGAACAACAGCTTAATCTTGTTAGTGTTTTCAATGCTGAAGTCATCAAAGTTCTTGGAATGTTTTCCAACACTGTGATGCCCACCCACGATTCATAATTTCAGTTTGACTCACTGTTTATTTCCAATAAGTGGTTACTCATTCGAAAAATAAATTATTCCCTTCAGATATTGCGAGGAGGTAATATGTGATTACCATGGTTTATACTTTTCTTAATACATTTTGTAAATATAATTCTTACCATAAACTTTACAAGTTGCTGAACTAATATGTATTGTTATGTTTGTATTCCTACTGTACAGTTGTTCTTTATAATGTTAAGGGGTTTCCAGGTTCATTTTGAAAGACAAAATGTAAATGGGTAAACACAAAATTAAATATTTATTTAACACGTTGTCGATCATCATTATAAACTTCGTAATTTTAGTAAATAGTCTATTATTTTTGTTAAACCTTATGAACATTATTTTTGATCACATTAAATATGTTTATAGACTATATATATATATATATATAGTCTATAAACATATTTAATGTGATCAAAAATAATGTTCATAAGGTTTAACAAAAATAATAGACTATTTACTAAAATTACGAAGTTTATAATGATGATCGACAACGTGTTAAATAAATATTTAATTTTGTGTTTACCCATTTACATTTTGTCTTTCAAAATGAACCTGGAAACCCCTTAACATTATAAAGAACAACTGTACAGTAGGAATACAAACATAACAATACATATTAGTTCAGCAACTTGTAAAGTTTATGGTAAGAATTATATTTACAAAATGTATTAAGAAAAGTATAAACCATGGTAATCACATATTACCTCCTCGCAATATCTGAAGGGAATAATTTATTTTTCGAATGAGTAACCACTTATTGGAAATAAACAGTGAGTCAAACTGAAATTATGAATCGTGGGTGGGCATCACAGTGTTGGAAAACATTCCAAGAACTTTGATGACTTCAGCATTGAAAACACTAACAAGATTAAGCTGTTGTTCATTCCTATCCAATTTTTTTTCATTTAATCAGTGATCATTTTGATGTGGAGTAGAAAACTAAAAACTAGCATTTTTGTTCGGCCTCTGTCTTTGAAACACCGTAGAAGGTTATAACTTTAATACACTTATAATTAAATTAAGATAAAAAAGTATCTCGAAAAACATTTAACCGATCATCACAATTTGTTGTAGACCTACTTAATTATAACTCGACAATGTATCGGTCATAACGAAGGCGAATTTTTGACTTGAGAAAGGTTTTCATCGACAAAAAAGTCAAATAAACTATCTTTACACGAATTTACAAATCTGCTGTCTGTTTCTTTAAAGTTTAAACCGTTTCAACATTCCTTACTATAATAACCTATTTAAAAAAATCATTAGAATAATCGAAACAATAATGTTTAGGTTAGGTTAGGATAGAATAGTTAAACAACAAGATCCACCAAATATTACCTTCATAATACATGGTATTTTTGTTGTTCTTATTTTAGCTTTTAGATTAAATAAATTGTTCATATTATTATAGTTTATTCGAACATTTTTCACTATTTGTGTATATGTATAAAGGTTTGGCACATTTCTATAAAATATATAATACGCTGCGCTTTCGATAATCAAAACACTGTTAAACAGCATCTAACTCAAACCTAAAAATGGCATCTAAGGCATTAAAAATTGTAGTTGCCGTATAAATCGGAATGTGATAGGCAGTATAAAGGTAAGATAAAAAAATCTTTAAATACAATAATTATTAAAACACAAAAAGAGCATGCAATTATATGTAATAGATAAATTGAAAATAGCTGAACATATTATTTGGTCCTCAAATCACAAATTTAATTAGTATAAGACACAGATAAATACGCCCGGAAAAATGTACATAACAAAAAAATTGATGTCCCATATATAGACTACCATGTGTCCAAAAAGTCCCACTCCCCTTCTTATTTGTTTATTAATGGAAATAGACAGATTTGCTTTGGGGAAAGTTTAGATAACCAAAGGAGGAGTTTTTTGAAGTATCAAAATTTTCAACCTTTACCCCCAAAATGGGGTAGTTAGGGGGTAAGTCAAGAATTTTAAATAGCAACCCCTATTGAGTGATACCTCATTTTATAGGTCTTTTCAAAATAAGAATAATGGCGCAAACCAGAGGTCTCTAAGTTCATCTTACCCAACATAGCAACCAATCGAATTGTGAATATTAACCTACAAACTCCAGTTGTTTTTATTACATTACAAACTGCTCTATGTTGGTAAAATGATGGTAAGAGCCTTACCATGTTTTTTTAGTTCATATTAAGTTCTTGAAATTGTTACCATTTACTTTTTGGCAGAAATAGAAAATTTCGTAACATTTCTGGTGTAATTATTAACGTAAAATTCACAATTCGATTGGTTGCTATGTTGGGTAGGATAAACTTAGAGACCTCTGGTTTGCGCCATTATTCTTATTTCGAAAAGACCTTTAAAATGAGGTATCGCTCAATAGGGGTTGCTATTTAAAATTCTTGACTTACCCCCATTTTGGGGGTAAGGGTTGAAAATGTTGATACTTCAAAAAACTCCTCCTTTGGTTATCTAAACTTTCCCCAAAGCAAATCTGTCTATTTCCATTAATAAAAAATATAAGAGGGGGTGGGACTTTATGGACACATGGTATAAAGATAAATGATACACATATTAGTCAAATTAGTATGAAACGTAAGGTCGTTATAGCTTCCATTAATACACACTTAAGTAAATGTTTTTGTCTTTAAGACATTTTCCTGTTAAATCACGGCAGGACGTGACTTCAAAATCACGAGCTAAACTCATAAGAAAGGGGACAAAAGGTTTAAACCCCGATTAAACTCTTAACAAACTACCCCGTTTTAGGTCAACGAAACACTTTTTGTAGTTTACCCGTGAATGATCTCAGTACAACTTGATGTTTGGTATTTCTTATATTGTCCAGTTGATTTATCCTTTACTTTGATCACGTTTGTATATAATCTTAATTATTTTGACAGTTCAAGTGTATTTGTTAGTTCCTTCTAAGATAACAAATTTTAGTTTCCAACATACTCCTATGATTTTCGTCATTTCTTCTTAGACCTATCACTTTTATTTTTTAAGTTTATCACATATTCTAGATTTTTTTCACTTGTGTATTAGTGTTTTTATATACACAAATTATGGAAAATGTCAGAATAACTTTTTTATGTTTTTAGCCTTAGAACTTAAATTTTAATAAATATCTTTTGTGTAGTCAATTGTAATCTTTTTAGTTATTGCGCTTAACTACATGTTTCGCTGCACACAGGTATCATTTCATTCATAATTGACTAGCCTGAGAATGGTGCCTGTGTGCATCGAACATATAGGTTAGTGTAATAACAAAAAAGACTACAATTGACTACACAAAATGTATTTATTAAACTATATCTTTAAACGCAAAATCTTTCCCACACAAACTCTCAAAAGAAAATATTAATTACAAAATGAAATACGGGATTTTTGCACGGGAGTTTTTTATAACGACAGTCAAGTTTTTAATATATTACATTAATTTTGAAATTCTCTCAGCTTTGGTCTGTTATTTGAAGCAAGTCATTATTCTTGATTCAATCCTAATATGGGAAATAGGGTTAAAATATTTAAACTAAATATGAAGTTTATGGGATTTTTCACCCCTGAGTGAACCAACCAAAACCAGTACGCTTGAGGTCGTGTGGATGACCTTACTATCAGTGGAGTAAAATAATGAGACGGCTATAAAGTAAAACAGACGGGCACCTATAGTCTAGAAATATAAATGATAGCTCAATAGGTGTTATTTATTATTACATAAAAATAATCCATTATGATTTTTTTTACAAACTGTAATTAGGAAAGCTATAGGACAAGCCAGATTAGGGTTTACGGTTAAAAACTAAATTAATTTAAGATTTAGAAGTATATGGGAAGTTAGTCATATTTATCTTTGGTTGATTAGTCAAATCAATATACATAAATACAAAATTATTACACTATACAGATTTTCAACATAAACTTAAGGTTACGATTCTCATATTTAAAATAATCATCATGAAATTTTTTAATTTAATCCATACACGTGGATATAACACAATCATTACAATAGCCATATATATATATATATATATATATATATATATATATATATATATATATGGTATAAGACACAGATAATCCGCCTGAAAAAATGCACATAACGAAAAAATTGATGTCCCATATATATATATATATATATATATATATATATATATATATATATATATATATATATATATATAAAGATAACTGATACACCTATTAATCAAATTAGTATGAAACGAAAGGTCGTTATAGCTTCCATTAATACACACTTAAATAATTTTTTTTTCTTTAAGATATTTTCCTGTTAAATCATTTTCCTGTTAGAGGGAGAGAGGGAGAGAGGGAGAGAGAGGGAGAGAGGGAGTGTTTATTTAACACGTTGTCGATCATCATTATAAACTTCGTAATTTTAGTAAATAGTCTATTATTTTTGTTAAACCTTATGAACATTATTTTTGATCACATTAAATATGTTTATAGACTATATATATATATATATATATATATATATATATATATATATATATATATATATATATATATATATATATTCATATTAGTGTCAAACACCTGAGCGTCATGAATCCAGACAATTTAAAAAATATAGAGACAACGTATCTCCAAATAATTTTGCACTGGGAATCAAATGGCAATATCAGATTTTGAACCCAAGGTTCCTAAAAGGGTCCTGTGGGGCCCAACTTTGAAATTTCAATAAGGAACCCTAATTTGTTCAAATTCGGATTCTGCGGGAAATTTTACGTCTAAATACGTCTAAACCCGTCTCAGAGCCCTAGCGCCCTTTGTATGTCCCCTAAAAACATCTAAAGGGGCCTGTATAGCACAAATCTGAATTTCTAGTTCCAAATAATTTTCCTGTAGTAATTACTGAATGGCGATATCAGATTTTGGGCCCAAGGTCCCTAAATGGGCTTTGGGGGTACCTACTTTGAAGTTTCAATAGGGATTCTATGGGGAATTTTACGCCCAAATACGTCTTAGCCCTTATGTAGCCTTGGGGCCCCTCTCAAAACCCTAGGAACCCTCTAAAAGCCCTAAGGCCCTTTTTATGTCCCCTAAAAACACCTAAAGGGGCCTGTATGGCACAAATCTCAATTTCATGTCGACATCTTATTTTTATCTTAAATGAGTGAGAAATTTTACATTTCAGTCTCTTCGACGACCCTGGGGATTTTCGTCAGCCCAGTACCTAAAGTTGTATCTATTCACTTCACCATTAAGCATAAATGTTGTTTCATCTGAGAAAACAGTTTTGTACAGAAAGTTTGGATTTTCAATAAGTCTCTTCATCATAAGTTGAAAACTCCGATCGATGATTAGGATCGTCTTCATTTAATTCCCGATGAAGATGTATTTTGTAGGGGTGGAAACTAATCTTTTTTAAGCATATGTGCACAGATTTGTAACTCATATCAAGTTGCTGTCCTGCTCTACGTACGCTACAATGAGGATTCTCTACAAATGTTTCAGCAACCGACATTTCTCAGTAGTAGCTGGTACAGGACGGCCAATGCTTCTCCGATTAGTAAAACCTCCAGTTTCTTCAAATCTCTCGAAATTGTCCGGGAAACAGTTGATCTTGAAATACCATTATTCTCGTCGCTGAATTCATTATTGAAAATGTTTCTAATTTCTGACAGGGAACGTTGTCGATCACCCCAACTCCGGATCATCAGTAAACTTATTCATTTTTGTTGTGGCAAGAAAGCCATGACTGAATAGAAATCAATTTAATTGGATTAAATTTAACTTCCACAAATATTTTCTGGACTTATACAAGATGTCCATTTACGAGTAAATGATTCCAACCTAATGAAGATTGGAGTAATTTTAATCTTGGATAAAAGAAGAATTTAAAGCATTATATTAAAAAAAGATAAGATTAAATATGGAACTATATAAATCACATTTGTCTGTTCCGAACTCAATACAACCAGATCGATATCACAGTAATTCACCATTTTAAAACAAAATTACACAAAAACAATAAGAAGCTTCAATATTTATTTACCAAACCACATCCCGATTTGA
The DNA here is from genome assembly GCA_963513935.1 of Aphrophora alni. Classification (NCBI taxonomy): domain Eukaryota; kingdom Metazoa; phylum Arthropoda; class Insecta; order Hemiptera; family Aphrophoridae; genus Aphrophora; species Aphrophora alni. Next base: position 40,068,666 of record OY740770.1, on the reverse strand, counting down.
GATAGAATGCAAGAGTTTTATGTTTAACTGATATAAACTTTGATAATAATTAATTGAATCAACTACAGAAGGGATTAAAGTACAACATACCTAGATTCAACAACAGAAATTAGAACGAGAGGTGGTTTGGGTTGAAACTGTTATCAAAACTTTACCCACTTCACAGAAACAAAATGAAATGAGAGTTCTTATTAACAAACTTATTAACGCATTAAAAAAAATAAAATAAACACGATAATTTGAGAACCATTTATTTAAGTGACTTAAATAATTTGAAGCATATTAAAGACAAACTAGAAATACATAAAGCTATGATAACAAATGACTCTATAGAATATTTGATAAAATATTCCCAGTCGAATCGAGCAATGTAGCAATTCTGTAAAAATATTTTAAACTTAATTTTTGTTTCTGATACTACGTAGGGCCTAAAAGGGTCTTAGAAGTGGCTGAAATGAAAAATTCCTCACTGAATCAAAATCTTTAAGATGACAAAAAGGTGCCTACATCAAATTCAGATTTGTGATGCAAAGGTTAACGTATTCGGACGTAACATTTCCTGTAGGGTTCCCTATTGAAATTTCAAAGTTGGGCCCTACGAGGCCCTTTTAGGGACCTCGGGTCCAAAATCTGATATCGCCATTCGATTTCCAGGGAAAAAGTATTTGGAAATACGTTGCCTCTATATTTTTGGAAATGTCTGGATTCATGACGCTCAGGTGGTCCGAACTTTTTGACGCACCCTGTATAATAATATTAATAATAATTTCCTATAACATATTCTATACAAAAATAACTTTAACTAATTATACTAGATGACAATGTGCTAATTTTAATTTTAAATAATTCTCTAAATCTAAACCTAATTAAAATAATTGCTACAGCTGTAAAGGAAGTTATAACTACTTGGTATTTCAGACCATCTATGTCAAATGTATTATGGGCAAACAGTTTAAGTGAGAAGCATGGTGTAAAGATTTATTTCATTCATTTTTATATGAAGAATTTAAAGGAAGTATAATTTTTAATTTGGGAGTGATTAAGATTTTATAATTTAATCCCCTAGTGATTAAGATGTAGGGGATTGTTTTAAAGAATTTAAACATATGTTAACTTGTATTTCACTTTATAGCTATTTAAAATCCAAACATTTAAGTACATAGATTAACTTCTTATCTTTCATAATTTCAAAATTGATTCTTAATATATGTTATAAGTTGAATTTTAAGTTCTTCTGTATTTATTCTTTATTATGATTCCTTATAAACAAAATAATTAACAATCAAAGAACTCCAACTTTAAAATTAATTATGTGTCATATTGGTAGTTTTTTTAAAATAATTAAAAATCCCTTAATACCAAATTACCCATAGAATAAAACTCGAACACAAGATCTGACAAAAATTACGTTTACTTAATCAAGCGCGTTTCAACGACGAAGTCGCCACCCTCAGTGATACATGAGCTACAATAAATAAACTGTAACTCTAATAATAACTTTAACTGAGTTATAGTTTAGATATTGTTTCTCATGTATCACTAAGGATGGCGACTTTGTCGTTGAAACGCGTTTGATTAAGTAAACGTAATTTTTGTAAGATCTTGTGTTCGAGTTTTATTCTTTCTAATATTATCTCACAAGTCAAGCTTTATATTTATAAAAATTAAACATATTAAAAAAAAAAATAATAATAATAAAAAAAAACATCATATGTTGAGTTGTACGTCAAATGAAAGGTTATATAAAATTACATTTTTTGAATTTAGAGTTTTAAAATTGCTGCAAAAAATCCATATCCTGGTGTTTAAAAACATTTTTAAGCAGTATATAATACAGCGCAAATAAAAAAAGGTTTGTAAAAGTGGACTGTAATCTATAGATTTTGACTGTCACCTTTGAATGGAAATGATACATAAATCTTTTTTAGGAATTGGATAAAAAAAGGAATGCAGTCATTAAAGAATTCACGCTATTAAGTAATTATATATTTGTATATGCATTTTAATATTAGTTCAAATTATTTATTTGTTTTGTATCACAAAATCGAGTAGAATAGTTTTCTTGGCCGATATTTTGAAATCACAAGAGACATTATCAAACTGTAAATAATAAAAAAAAGTCCAATTTTAAAGACGTTTAATATTATGATTCAGTAGGATCGATATCACAGTCGTCATTTACATTTAGATATTTGTGTTATTTAATATAATAGTAAATTCTTGATATTCTGGTTTCTTTCATTCAAAATGTAAAACAATATTATATAGATAAACAACGGAAATGAACTTTGGCCATCGTTTTTGAAAACTAAATGATAAAACAATCATGTTGTTTAATGTAACTAGTGTTCATGTTCGTAGAAGATGTTTAAAGTCAACTTGAGCCTAAGTGTAAACGTTAGTTGATACAGTTTTACATGTATGTGCCATATAGGCTATAATTAGAAGGATGTCTAATATAATTGTAAACGTTAGTTGATACAGTTTTTACATGTATGTGCCATGTACAAGTAGAAGGATGTCTCATCTAAGTGTAAACGTTAGTTGATACAGTTTTTACATGTATGTGCCATGTACAAGTAGAAGGATGTCTCATCTAAGTGTAAACGTTAGTTGATACAGTTTTTACATGTATGTGCTATGTACAATTAGAAAGTTGTTCACCTAAATGTAAAAGTTAGTTGATACAGTTTTTATAAGTATGTGCCATGTATAAGTAGAAGGATGTAGCATCTAAATGTAAAAGTTAGTTGATACAGTTTTTACATGTATGTGCCATGTACAAGTAGAAGGATGTCGCATCTAAGTGTAAACGTTAGTTGATACAGTTTTACATGTATGTGCCATATAGGCTATAATTAGAAGGATGTCTAATATAATTGTAAACGTTAGTTGATACAGTTTTTACATGTATGTGCCATGTACAAGTAGAAGGATGTCGCATCTAAGTGTAAACGTTAGTTGATACAGTTTTTACATGTATGTGCCATGTACAAGTAGAAGGATGTCGCATCTAAGTGTAAACGTTAGTTGATACAGTTTTTTCATGTATGTGCCATGTACAAGTAGAAGGATGTCTCATCTAAGTGTAAACGTTAGTTGATACAGTTTTTACATGTATGTGCCATGTACAAGTAGAAGGATGTCTCATCTAAGTGTAAACGTTAGTTGATACAGTTTTTACATGTATGTGCTATGTACAATTAGAAAGTTGTTCACCTAAATGTAAAAGTTAGTTGATACAGTTTTTATAAGTATGTGCCATGTATAAGTAGAAGGATGTAGCATCTAAATGTAAACGTTAGTTGATACAGTTTTTACATGTATGTGCCATGTACAATTATATGGATGTCTCATCTAAATGTAAACGTTAGTTGATACAGTTTTTACATGTATGTGCCATGTACAATTATATGGATGTCTCATCTAAATGTAAACGTTAGTTGATACAGTTTTTACATGTATGTGCCATGTACAATTATATGGATGTCTCATCTAAATGTAAACGTTAGTTGATACAGTTTTTACATGTATGTGCTACGTACAGTTATAAGGGTGTCTCATCTAAATGTAAACGTTAGTTGATACAGTTTTTACATGTATGTGCACTCTACAAGTAGAAGGATCTCTCATCTAAATGTTATGAAGGATACATAAATGTATCTTTATACAGATAAACAGACAAATTATGTTAAGATTAAGCTTACTTTTCACTACCATCTTAACTACGACTTTATTATAGTCAAGTAAAGCTATCTCCCGGAAAATACATTGTCAATAAAAGTCGACCAATTTTCACATAGGGTACCGTGTCTGCGTCTTGCTCAGACTGTGCTGTATAGAATTGAACTATTAAATACTATTTTCCATTTATTTTACATGGGAAATAGAAGTTCCAATTTCTTTTGACCTGCCGTGCTGAAAAGGTTCGCCCACGAGAGCGATTATGACAGACGACTGGTGCACAGCAGGATCACGGTAAGTCATGTGAAAACAACGCAAAAGGACAAGCATGGGCTACCTTATAACTATGCACCATCTCATGGTATCCACGAAGGTAACTGAAAACTCCAAGTATTACTCTATATTAATATTATAAAGAGGTTTCTTTGTTTATATGAAATAATCGTAGAAATTGCTTATCGAGTTTGGAAAAATCTTTCATTGTTTGAAAGCTTATTTTTTTCTCAAGTAACATAAAGTATTAAAAAACAAAAATTTCTACAATGGGGGTAGGAAAAATGCTCGCCCTTCTCCAAGTCACCATAAATAATAGATGATTTTGCATTTTCAGAGTTGAAAATTTTCCTCTTATACCTGTAGGTAAATTGGATATATGTTATTTGAACTTGTTGTAAAATAAAGATCTAAGTGTACAGATATGATGCAAAATTATAAAGTCAGAAAAGACCTAATAGAATAAAATATACCCGAAGAAGCCCTATTTACGTTTCCCCCTTTTTTGTGGACCCGATTAAGCTTTACGTGAAATTTGATATGAACGATTAGACTTTGATGGGAAATTATTTCTTCAAAAGTTACCCTCATTTGAAGATTAATTTCCATGTCATTTTAAATCACAGGCCTATGTGAGGTATGGTCAAATAAATCAAAAAGTCATAATAACCTATAGTCCCTTCGATTTGGACTAAATAATTCTGTTTTCCTTAGTTTTAAGGATCCCAACAACTGATTTTTATGTAATTTTGTCACAAGATAGACTCAGCGCCTTAGTATGGTATGTCATACTATATAACCACTAAACGTCTGGGGGAATTTTTAATACAGTCTAATTGTGTTTACCTAATCAGTCTCAATTTCCCTTAAAACAGGAAGTTCACCTTACCGATTTCACCGGAGTAATGGTATCTAGACAGGAAAGGTGAACTGTCTAATTACTAAATTGCCACATCCTGCGACAAGAGGAATAAAAGTGAATGTGGAAAACGATATTTCTACCTCCATATACGACATAAACACAATCTGTTGTGTTGCACTATATAGGAAGTTTATGATTTTAAATTGCGCCACATTAAGATTCCATAGCAACCACAAACAATTTTGCAATTTTATAATTATTCAAACTGGTAATTTTGGGCGATTAGGTTATTCACCCGCATTATTAGATTATTTTGAGGTTATGTTTACATCATTACTTAAAACGAATGCTCAGAAGATTACGTAGCGAGTAATAATAGAAATAACAATAAGGATGTGTTGAAAAATAATAAAAACCTAAAGTATTTACAATACACCCTAACCAGTCCTATTTACGTTGGGGGGGGGGGGAGGATCCTAAGAAATTGTTCAAATGTAAAGCTATCAGTAACTTAAATCTGTTAAAACGTGCAGATTAAAATCCTCCTCCCACCAATCATATTAAAAAAAATTTACGTTAATGTCTTAAATTTTAACGAAGCTTGAATTGTGAATATAGAAAACATTAATCTAATACTTGTTAGTAAATGCTAGCAGATAGTAGACATATTAAAAATCACAGCCGTATTATGTTAATTGTCTGAGTTTTATACAAGTATTACACAGCCTTTATTCTACAAAGAAATTCTCTTAAAAACCGGGATACTCTTGAAGGCTTGCAGTTTAATCCCACAAGACTAACATTAAATTTGAACTTATCTTACCTTAGTAGTTATTAGAAAATAATTCTTATGGCATTTTAAAAAGCAAAATATCTTCTAGGGTTATTTATGTTTTCTGAAATTTATAAAACATTGCCCTAATTAATTATGAATTACTTAATGAATTTATTGTTATTATAACAGAAAATGATTTCTGAAAAATTACATCTGTATTGGTATAAAGCAATGAGTTTTACGAAGTTTACATTTAAATTGAATTTGTCGTACATTAAGGCGATACTTATGTATTGAGTATGAAAAGATAAGCTTGTAATTTTTATCTCTATTAAATAATGAACATTTGAAAAGTGTAAAAACAGGAATTTAATCAAAAGAAATTAAGTTTCAATAAGATCAGATAAAGTATGAAGACAAAAGTTTACGTTATAATGTCAGCGTGAAATTAGCATGTAGATAGGGTGGTAGTGCTCATCTCAGAGAGTTCCTGCTACGCCCTAAACTTACATCAGGACATTAACTGTGTGCATTTGATAATAGTAAATATGGATAAAAAAAAGTTAAGTGTGGTAATGAAGTTAATAGACTAAATGCATAATTGTTATAAAAATTGAAATATCACTTATATTAAATTCGACCTACCTGCGAGAGTTACTTATTCATCTGCTGAGATAGAATTCCCCAAGAAAGCGTCGTCTTCCCTTATGTAATATCCGCCATTTCCCAATATTTCGCCAAACAAAGTCTTAATTATTTAAGATTTTTTTTTTTCATCTTGCCTGAAGTTGTTATCAAATGTGTAGAATAATCCTTTATCATTTCCTTTGTTTAACACACCGAAAACTAATTTCACAAAACTAACCATAGATATTTAAAAATATTTAGTCCTGACTCAACTCGAGCAAGACAATTGTTTGACATTTAGATAAACTAAAATTAAGCATAAATGATTACAGCTGAACAAACTTCAGCTGGCTATTGTTTGTGTCTCAAACACGTGAGTCATAGCATCAACATGTTTACTTGGAGTCAATATAATTTGTGTACAGCCAAGATAATGCGGAGACCCGTTTTGGTGAAAACAAAAATAAGTAGAATAAGAAATGTCAAGTCTAAATACAATAAGTGTGGTTGAATATAGTCAGGAGGGCATTGACTGGAAAGGGGGTGGGGTATAATACTGTGTATATGAATTTCTGACTCAATAATAGTGTGATTTTAATCAAAAAGAGACGCTACTTCCATACCTTCCTGCTTACTAAAAGTAATGAATTTACACGCTAGTCTTGGACAAGAAAATATTATAATTTTTACAAAGTAAGGAAACTAATGAAATTAGTTCCACGTTTACTATTTTGTTGTTGTTATTATTATTTTTTTAAATTTATATGCTTTCTAATATTTTACTTTTTTAGTTATACGTAGTATAGAGAAAGTCAAAAAATCGATTTCTTAGTTTTTGTAAAGAAGCTTGTATGTCGTCTATACAATAACAATACGCTATAGCTCAAACGCTTGAACCGAAATCAAATTAGCTATGTAGACATAATTTGCCTTTATGTATCAGGGCTTTTTGTTGTTAACCCAAAATATGGGAGGCACTATCCTAAGAAAAAACAAAAATTTACAATTTTTCAAAATCGGCTCTACCGTTTTGAAGTATGCCGAGTCCCAAAAACTGTTTTTTAGAATGACTATGTAGTTCTCTACAACCCAATTCGTGGACAGGTTTTAATCAAATTTGGTATGTAGACATAATTTAGCCATATGAAAGGGTTTTCCCTTTCATTTTTGATAACTCTAAATTTGAGAGTATGAACTGAAATTTTTGGTGATAAATAGTTTTTGTTTGTTATTGAGATAGATGAGAGAAATTTTGTGCAGAGTTTTTGCACAGTTTATATTAGTTTCGTAACGTCTATTGACGTTATGCTTTGTTGTAAGATTGTTTTGATTTTACCCTTGTTAGGACCCGATATTGTGAAATCATAACTTGATGAACGATAAAAAGTAAGGTAACGACCGCTAGTCCACTATCATCTCGACATGGACAAGTCTTAACATTCTCGTCTGAGACAACGTTATTCTCTCTTGTTATTCTTCTCTTTGTTATTCTTAATTACTCTTTATTTAAATAAAAATTAAACACCCCGCTTGATGCTTCATATTTTACGCTTTACAGATTTCAGTATTAGTATAATCTTCTCATTTTTATAATAGATTGGTGACAAATTACCCACACCTAGAATGTAACATCGTTTATTTAAAGCAAAATCTACGAGTTGGCTTTGTTTATTTTTGCTAAATAATTACCTCCGTTTATCATAATGTAGGCAAAAAAGTTTTTGAAATTAAAAATTCTATTATAGAATACAGTTATACTAATTTATCTTATAAATTCAATTTTTGTATTAAAATCTAATAAATAATTTTGTTTCTGTTGAAGAAAACAAGTAAAAAAAGGCGTTCTTCAATCCTGTCCAATTTATCTCTTTAAAATGTATTTAGTTAGTTATACCTAACAAAGCATTAAGCTTTACAATGTTGAATATTATGGTTGTAGTAACCAAACAACTCCAAAAAAACTTCTTATATTTCAAACTTAATGGGCTTTTATATTTCTAAAAGGTACAGGTCAAACACATTCATGGGATATCTTTATACCGGTGCATGTTTTTTCAAACACGTTTAGACAAGTCAAGAATCTATTATTTAATTAATAACGGCAAGATATGAATTGCTAAAAAGGTAGATGGGTTTATTGGTACCAGTCGCCTAAATGAATTCAAAAGATTGAAATGGTGGGTGAAGAAAGGTTGCTTCTAAGACTGTTGTAATTGTTTAACTAGCAAACCCCATTTCATGACCTAAATACAACTTGTAAAGTGTAATGCTTTCCTAGAATTCAATTTAATAATACAACGATGAATTTACTAAAAAAAGATATAAATTTTTGTTCAACCAGCTTATTTACTGTTAAATTTAAGCAACTGCTGCCATTTTTAAGTTCTGTCTTCTCTACTTAGATAATACAAGGTGTCAAAGTTTTCTATGAATGGACCTTATCCAAATTAATTTTATAGATATTTTCTTAACGAGATATGGAGTGCATTTTGATCCATGAACATTGAATATCTACATAATACAATTACAAATTATCAACTCTAAATTTATTTATTTCAAATGAAATCATTAATCAGTTTATGATATTTCTCACCATTCTTCAAATTCAAACGTGTTCTAACGTTTTTATTATTATTAAATCTCTCTTTATGGGGAATTTGTAATAAATAAAGTCTCTTATATAAATCCCTACACCAGAAACCATGAAATGATCACCGATCCCACCTATTGGAGTCATTTTTCGTCATGTTTGGTTTACTGCATATAACTTGTTTATGTCAGTGTGTTAAACGATCTAAATGTTATAATTTTGGTCCGAGTTTGCTTAAATTTAGTACGTAGACAAATTAATTTAGAGGAAAAGTTGTTAATCTTCAAAATGGAGGCTGATTTTCAAATTTTAAAAATATTTCTCCAAGAATAATTTTCACTTGAAGGTACTATAATTTTCCATTTGACGTATTTAAATAATGTCCAAATGTGTTTTTAAACAATAAGAGGGTTATAAATTAAAAACAACTTCAAAAATAGAAATAATAATATTTTTTAAATCAATAACAGATCTACTTAGCTGGAATTTATGTTAAATGTAGCTATTAAGCTATGTTTTACTATCCTTGAATACGACCGAAAAAAATGATCACACAATTAATTTCAAAAAACGGTTTGTCGGAATTTTCTTCTTCTGGGATTTACATGAAGTTTTATAATACGTCAGGGGCTTACTTTACTGAATACGGGTTTGGCAATTACAAGGGACCCTAGCTGGATCTACCACCTACTTTCTTGTAGTCTTGGGTTAAACACCTTTCTTCCATCTTTCCCATCAGGTATCCCTTGACCAACTCTTATTTTTTCCGACCCTAACGTTATAAGAGTATTTGAGGGCTAGAAGTCTTTATTTTATGTTCTTTTCTTCATTTTTTATTAAGGCAATGATGACAGAGAAATTTTCTCTTTTAAATACAATAAAAACTACGTACAATAGCTCACTGTGTGCAGTTTTGTGATCTTTATTTTTCTGTAAAAAGTGGATACACAAACTACAAAGGAAATTTGCGTTCTACCATCTCAGCGTATCAACTGTTTTCTTCTGTAATCGTTGACAACTTTTTCCCTAATGTTCACATTCATTCGTTCTTACACGTTCATGTTTTCATTATTTTTGTGTAGTTTTTAAGGTGAAAAACCTCGCTGTCTTCATTGCTTAGAAAAAAAAAAGCAAGATCTCCAGCCGTTGAATCCTCTAATAAAGGCTTGTTCAGTCGGAAGAGAACAAGAGTTGATTAAGAGGGACCTGATGTGGAATGTGAAAAGGGGGGGGGGTCTACAGTACTTCAAGACTAGATGAAGAAATATGTAGATCCACTAGGGTACACAATCCATACTTTCTTTAACAAGTGAGATCTCATGTGTACCATTTTGTGTGTACATAAACATCTTTTCTTGACTCCTTATGTACTTTTATGGAAACATATTTTTTTCAACTTAAGACGTTTTTGAGAGCAAGAATTATCTAAATCGCACTAAAGAGGTGCAAGTTTCTTGGTTATTATATATTGAAAATTAGATCTTTGTCATTTAGAACTCAATGGATATAAAATTATAAAACTTTAACGTAATAGCAGATATTTCTTGTTGAAACTCCATATTCAAGGATAAAATAAAGCAAAGCTTAAAGTTTCAGTTGCCCGATGATGCCGCAAGGCGAAACAATTGTAGCTCATTTATATATTAAAATTTTTTTGAAACTTTAAGCTTTGCTTTATTTTATCCTTAAAATTATAAAATTGGTTGTTATGGTAATAAATGTTGAAAGTTAATAGTCGGCATAAAACCAGCCTGGGACGTGTTAAAACTTATTCTCATCAATACATATTACGGCTGCATGCAACAAACACATATTTTTAATGTATGCATCATGGTTCTGATAACCTTTGCACTTTTGGTTAAAAAGAGTAAAAAATGTGCAAAAAGTTTTACCGCTGTCTTTCTAATCTGTTACATTGGAATGATAGAAAGAAATATGTTTCAGGCTATGTTACAGTATAAGCTTTTATATCAATCGGGTTAGACCATACTTTGTGCAAAAACATTCAAGAACTTTCTCACACCCGTCTACAAAACAATGAATAACGTTTGTGCCATTCCTCCAAAAACATTACTTATACCTAAGTGAGAACAACAAAAATGTATTTTCCTTTATTATCGTGATTTTTACTGTGTTTTTTATGGGAGATATGACAATTTGGTTAATATCTTATCGACGTTTTGTGAAATTTTTAATTATTGTTATTTTTGAATATTGGAAGATATATATTTTAAAAGAACCTACTTTTGAACGGTTTTCCATAAACATTCTCTTGCTAAATTCTTTTTTGATTGAAGTCGAGTTTTAAATGATGGTGGCCAAGATTAATTTAGTTTTTTACTAATTAGTTATTCATAAGTTTCTTTCAATTGCGGCCCATCAAATTGTTTTGGGTCATTAATCTTCACATATTATTAAAATTTGAATCAAATTAATAGGAGGCCATATTACTTTTTGGAGCTACGATTTTATTTTTTTCAAATAGCTCCTTATTAACGATTTTTGTTTTACCTATAAGCTACGAATAGCCATTTCGAGTGGATGAACAATAGATCTTGTTTGGGCCCTTAGCGGCAACATTTTAACAAAATTTGATTAAAATCATTTGCGCCCATTTTTAGAAAATTAGAATTTTGTGTTTTTAACTTACGTCAGATAGAATCCAAAATTTTGAATATTTTAGGCTGTGTTTTTGAAATGGTGATGGGAAAGAACAAGATTTCCATATCAAAATGTTTGGTTTGAAAACCTTTAAAATGAGTTACAACTTGACCTATGTTTACAATACCTATTTCTATAATATGCCCCCGTGGAGGCCCATCTTTAAAAAAAACCTCTTAATTTTCATTACGGAAATTAGTTTGACACAACGATAGACCAAATTTTCATTCCAAACAGATAACCATACATTTGACACAGGTGGTCTAAAACACTCTTTATAATATAAAAGTTTAAAGAGAATAATAATAAAAAGATGGTGTAAGGCAGTGGATGTTCTAGAGAATTATCAGAAAATTCAGATTTTTGTTTCTATCGATATCTCCTTACCCTACAGAACAAACAAAAATAACAGTAATGTACCTTTTACCCTAGCTGTAGTTTATATTTTACCTGAATTAGACTTTGAAAAATAAGAAAAATCGCCTCCGGAAATCGTTTGTAATATAAGCAGAAATTTAATTCAAGTTTATTTTCTGAAACATTCTTTTAAAAAAATACATAATTAAAATTTTTTTTTAAAGGAAGGACTAAGTTGTTTTCCCAAACACTGGCTCAATAAAACTGACAATGTTGTTAGTTTTATACGACATGTTTTCGAGTATTTGAGAAAAGTCTGTAAAAACAAGAGTCATGATAAGTTATCGCTCATTGTTCATAATTTTGTTTTTCGTGCTAGTAATTGTTTTTACTTCAAGAATTGAAAATAGCTATTTGTGTTCAAGTCAACAAGGTTCTTATGGTAAACAACCCTTGTGTTCAGTCATTTGGAAAATTTGGAATGAATGACTCCTTATCTCAAAGCTACACTTCAAACATGAAAACAATTTATCATAATTGGGATGACTCATGACTCATGAACATCTTAAGTTATTGTATTTTAGGTTTGTAGACGAAAATCAAAAAAATTGTAAACTGTGCAAAAATATTGCACAAACTTTCTCACTTGCCCATTCCAAAAACCAACCAAAAGTAGTCGACAACAAAAATGGCAATTCGGTTTTTCTTAATGAAAAATTGAAAATAAACCACGTCATATTTGAAAACATATTTATATAAGAGTCTACACTTGCCACGAACAAGTCCTCAGTGTAAACAATATTTGACTTAAATTAGCTTTTAATAACAGCGTTTAAAGTTCAGTTTTGTTTTTCTGCAAATTATTCCCGAAAACGTAATTTTTTTTGACTTGCGATTTTGCACAAGGGTTTGGAAATTAATGTTCACATTTCACTATAATTTTAATGAAATCGGTAGAGTTGATATTCAGAATTTTAGCTTCAAAACTGGTTTGTTAATTATTTTACCGATAACTCACTGTATTTTTGGAGAGATAACCACCAGTACTTTGTATTTGGGTCTTTAGAGGCTTCATTTGAGCAAAATCATCAGAGTCGATTATAGGTTTTACTCCAAAATTTTAAGTTATCGAAAAAATGAAACAAAAAACAAAACAAAACAATTAGTTGACGTGTTTGTGTTGTACATCGACTTTTTTAACCATCACATAATATTCCTTATAATACTTGTATGTGAGAAAGTAAAACATGGGTGTGTAGCCCTAAGCAAAACTTCTTATGTAACAAATTAAAATTATATATAAAGAAAAATATTTTTTTATATTTGTTATATCGACATTAATTATGGGAAGTTCATATTAATTATACGTTATAAATTCTAAAATGCGATTGTGAAACCTTATTAATAATATACCGGGTGTTCAAAAAGTCTGGAAACCCCCTTATTAGTAATTTTATTAATAAACGCAGAACAATGAAACTCTAGGATTACATCCTCACTGTAGTTACTGACTTTTTGGTCATTTTAGCTGTCTTTTTTAACTTTGGGGGGACGACAAGTGGAGGAAGTCTAAAAAATCTTAAATGTAAGCATAGGTCGAATTATACCTCATTTTAAAGGTCTTTGTTAGAGGAACACATTGCAGCAATCCCGAATGAAAAAGGACCATTCGTTTGGAAATGGCAGCCTCTAAAAATTTGTTAACTTTACGTTGCGGAGATTAAGAGGCAGAAGTGAATACTCAACCGTGTTGGTTATGTTAGTGTTTTAGCTTTGAGAATTTCACAGCTGGAGTGTGGAGGGATAGGAAATTCTCCAACTGTGAAATTCTCAAAGCTAAAACACTAACATAACCAACACTGTTGAGTATTCACTTCTGCCTCTTAATCTCCGCAACGTAAAGTTAACAAACTTTAAGAGGCTGCCATTTCCAAACGAATGGTCCTTTTTCATTCGGGATTGCGGCAATGTGTTCCACTAACAAAGACCTTTAAAATGAGGTATAATTCGACCTATGCTTACATTTAAGATTTTTTAGACATCCTCCACAGGACGTCCCCCCAAAGTTAAAAAAGACAGCTAAAATGACCAAAAAGTCAGTAACTACAGTGAGGATGTAATCCTAGAGTTTCATTGTTCTGCGTTTATTAATAAAATTACTAATAAGGGGTTTCCAGACTTTTTGAACACCCGGTATATATTTATTAGGTTTCAAAAATCACAAGAAAATCCCATGAACTGTATGTTATACATTGAAAACTGAGGCAGAAGGAGATCAACGAATTTTTGAAAGACAACATAGAAATACCTTTTACACTCTCACGTAATCTCATACACACTTTGAAATCTACTTTATCTAAACAGTACATAGGCTAACCGTCGCGTCGGTGAAAGAATTTGAAAATGGGAGTCACAAAGGTAAATTCTCTCTTTGCTCCTTTAGAGATGATTGACTATCTTGTAAACAGTTTAAAACATTAAATATTTCACTTTAAAAACTTTGTAACTTTTTGCTTTACATCAATCTAAGACAGAATTCATAGGTTGTCCTTTTCCTTCGATAGTTTTCTCAAAAGTTTTATTATTTTTATTTTTGCTTTTAAACCCCGACAAAAAATCAAAACTTAAGAAATGACGACAAAAATTAGGATTTGTTTACTAATTACAGCCTATTGGTGCTCCTAGTTATTTCCAAAAGGCTTTTAGTAGTCGAGCTTTATCGAACAGCACGACGCTTTCTTCTTATCATGGCCTTGATCCCGTCGTTGATGGCTTTGAGGAAATCGCTTAATTTTTCCTTAGATCGTGGGTATTTATAAATCCCAGTGGAGATCACTATTTCTGATGTACCATGGAGCATAGTTATTCTTCTCAAGCCTATATTTTGAAACCTTCGAATATCGTACACTACTATGTTTGGCACATCTGAATTCTATGAATACAGACATGTTTTAAAATTTGTTTGTAAAAAACTAACTTATTGTGTAAGTTCAGATTTTTTGCTTAAAAGTATCCTTCTAAACTTAATATTATGTTCTTTTCCTTTTCTTTTTAACATGTTTCTTCCAACGTAATTTAACATCTAGAGGCCTTTTAGATATTTTGCTGTATTTGAGTGAAGTATCACCAGACCGTTTATCGTAATATATTTGTTTTGAATTCGTTTATTAGTGAAATCGAGACATGGAAAGATTTAGATTTGTTTAGTTTAATTCGCCAAATCAGAGTTCAAGAAATTATACAATTCACAGATGTTCTTACGTCTACATGTCGATCGTAAGGAATGGATAAAAGCTAATTGAACCCTTCTATGAACGGGGGACCTTACATTGTTCTCAAATTATATGTTGATGAATGAACAGAAAATTAATGATATACATTTCTTTTTAAACAAGTCCAAATAATACACAGACTTTCCGATCACCATTTATTTTGTTCTGCACATAACTTATTGTAAAAATCAATAAAATTAAATATTTATGGGTTTTAATAGATGAGGCAGGATTACATTAAAAGATTCTAGATTTGTTAAAGGAGTTTGATACTAATTTGTGTAAATTATATTTTCTGAGATCTCTATGCCCAGAAAAATTATTAAAACGTATTTTATTCTCTAATAAGACTCGATTGTAGTGTGGCTTTAATTTCTTGGGGAGAAAGAATTAAACGAATTATTATAATTATTTAAAAAGATTTTATACGTATTATTTCTCGCATGACAAAAAAATACTTCTTCTCTTCCTCTGTTTAGATCATTAGATATAAAGAGAGTCCCGAAAAAGGTGAACTATCATTCTATTCATTTCCTGACTATTTATACAACAAACCGAACAACAAATTTCAAATAACACTTTGAAATTACGCTTCATAATCCATCTATCCGCCATTTTGTTCTCTTACAAAAAGAAACTCCAGAATAGACAAGAACTGAGTTCAGATTTGGTATAACCATTTTGTATGATACGTTTTACAAGTGTACCAAACACAAAGACATTATTATTATTATTTTCAAAATGCCTGCCTTTTAAAATTTTTAATGTCCAATATCTCGAAAACCGTAAATTAAAAAAATATAAGCGACAAAATATTTTTGTTTTGGCCTTCCCGGTAATAACAAACAAAATGTTTTCTAATAGGTCGAATGATAATCGAGTTATTGACAAAAAATTAAAACACAATTTCTTGATAATTGTCTACAACACCCAAAATTAGCCTAACACCAGATTAAAAGGAAGAAGAGAAATGACTTCTTCATTTACATGTGGTATATTATGGTGCTTCTCCATAGTTTCTAAAGAATCAGTTCCCTAATAGCATGGCCAGCGAGATCACCAGATTTAAATTGAATTTATTTTTACTAGTGGAGTCATCTAAATCTAAAAATTATTCTTTACTACACAACGGTTTACAGTGTAGAAAACCTTCGGCAAAGAATTGACGAGGGCAAGGCCTGGCATTTTTGTCAAAGAACGCCGACTTGAGCACTGCGTATTTGTAAATGATGGATACATAGAACATTTATTGGTTGTAAGTTTTCAAAAAATCGAATGAACAAATATAAACTCATTTTACAACTTTTTTTAAAATAATTATTGTGATCGAATTAAATGTAATAATGATATTTTTCTGAAGTAGTAAATTTTGTCATTTTATCATTGTTAAGTGCAATTTGTGTCTCAGTGTGCATTATTGGCCATATCTCCATTATTATTAACGCTAAAATAAAAAGTAAGGTTATTAATTTATTTGTTTGATAATTAATAATAGTACTTTTTTTTTGGTTTCCAGAGATAAAAATGATTATAATTTTAAAACATTTTGGCGTTAGCCTAATTTTGGATGTTGTAGACAATTAACAAAAACTTGTGTTTAATTTTTTATCGATAACTCGGTTATTCTTTGCCCTACATAAAAATATTAAAAACACATCTTGTTTTAATTAAACCTAACCTAATTTATTACCAAATATAAATTATTATGCAATGTATATCACAATACATATAACAACTGTGTTTTTTTTTGTGGTGATAAATAAATAAATATTCTTTCATTTATTTTTTGTGTTTTTACCATTTATACGGAAAATAAACCGTAGAAAGTTCTCGAATTAGACATGTCTCGTTAATGTTTATAGGCGGTGATTAAATTAAATTTTCCTTGTTGTAAATGCCTAGATTTGGTGGAGATGATACTAATTTAAAAAAATTATCTGTTAGGAATAACTTATGAATTATAATAATTATAATAACTAATGAAACAATTTAATAACTAACTATGAAAAATTATTCAGAATTATGAATAATAATAGAGCTTGATTTGTGATAAGGTATATCGTCTAAGAATAACAAATGTAATAGAATTTCTCACAAAACAATATTTAATTATCAAACGCATTTCCATCGACAATGTCGCCATCCACAGTGATAGGATACGTCAGGTACAACAAACAAATTAAAAATGGCGAACATATTTAAATAATTAAAACATTATTTTGTGAGAATTTATGTTACTATTTATATACATAATAAATATTTATGTTCCTTTCATGTATCGAAAATGATACAGGATTACAAGTTCGTTTAGCAATTATCATTTTGTTGGGGATGACGAATTCTAGGTTAACCATGATTATTAAAATCGGTTGGGAAACATCTTAAATACGGTAACTTAACTAAAAAACCTGATAAATTCGTAATTTTTTACGGTTAGACGTGTTCAAAATGTCCATACTACACAATCTACAGTTAATTGTTGAACCAATCCTCTGAAAATTAACTTAGGTTCCTAATATTATACAGAAATGATATGTTATTCATCTTTTATTGAACATTAATTTACAAATTATACTTTGGTGGTCAGAGGTGTTTTAAAAATATTTTTGAATCAAAAATTTAAAGTTTTTTTAACATTTATTAATAAATTATTTATATACATTATTGGTGAGCTGTTTAATTTATCGTCCGTTGTTCTAGCTGGCCACAGATAATACGAAAATATCTACGAACATTAGTATATTTACGTTTAGGGAACAAAAATAGATACGCAAAACAATCAGTTGACAAAACTATAATCTGGAACGTTCGAGGAAAAGTACAAAATGGTTGCTAATGTGTTCACAGTAGTTATAATCTCAAATCTTACTTCAAACAGATAAATAAATATTAACATAGAGATTAACAAGAAATGATGGGTTACAATTACTTGGAAAACAAACAGAATAATATGTTTGAACATTTTGTTTGTTTATTTTTTAAAATAGATATTAATTATGAAATTTGTCTGTTGAACATGACATTACTATATGGTTGTTTTATAAAAGTGCCATGCTTTAGAATCTTGTTATTTTTTAGCCATCTGGAATTCAATGACGACGTTATGACCCATTACACTTTTTTAAGGCTTGTAGGTAAAACCACGGACCCTTATAAATTCGCAACCCGTCTACACAGACAAGACGATAAATCATGTATGTTTTAAACTTTGTATTAACTGTATATACTTTGCACTGTCCCACATATAGGAAAAATATAGCGGTAACAAAAAATAAATTACCTTGGGTAGTTAAGGGGCAAATCTATAGAAATGAAAATGTTTTATTTTACGAAATATTATGTGTGGGGTATCAAATTCAACTAAAAGTGTTATACTGATTAGGAATACGTATGTTTATTTGACAAAGAAGTTAATATGTTGACGCTAGGCCGCTTAAAAGGCGTCGACTATATAAAAATAACTGCCTCTATGTATACGGACCCTTACCAACACGTTTATGCCTATATGATTTAAGCAAACGCTTAACCCTTTTATTTACGTTCTCACATTTTCATGGTGTAGAGAAAATAATTTGATGGGACAAAAAATGTTTGTAGGATATTTTGCAAAAATATCTATTTAGAAGTCCTCCGAGTTCAAAGTTGTTGTCTGTCCGTTGTTTGTATCCCTGTCTGGATGCTCATGTCTGTGCAGTACCCTACAGCTCAAATTTAATCTAATTAGTTTTGTTATTTTGGTCATATCTCGCGACTTATTTACTCAAAATTTGCCATAAAAAACAGAACATTACGATTTTTTTTCAAAATCGGCTCTAACGATTTGATCTAGTGTAGCTTCTAAGGACCCAAACAAAATGTATTAGTTGCCACCTTCTTCTAAAATGCTGGTTTTTGAGTTATCGGTAAAAACCATAACATCAGTCAAAGGGTTTTTTATTTAAAAAATACGTAATTTCTTAAAATCAGTAATACCGAATTTGTTCAAATTATAGTGATATATTTTTTAGAAAAATGACAAAACCCGTGGTTAAAAAAATATTACGGTTCACGAATAATTGGCGAAAACCAAAAATGTAGCTTAACAGCCGTTATTAAACCCTCAATTTTAATCTAATATGATTTAAGATGAGAATACCTTTATGGCGCAAGCGAAGCACTTATGTAGACAATACATATATTTTAAGAACGACATATTTTTATTCTAGAGTCTACATAATCAAATCGATAACCCATTTTATTATTTTTAGAATGCAAAAAATTGTTTGTAGTTAAAAATACTTTAAAATCAATATTTCTAATTTCGAACCATTTCCGATAACTTCTTGTAAACTATCATTCTTTTCAAAAAGTTAGAGTATTGATTTTAGTCATGGATTGGATTTTATAAAAAATATTAATACAACATTTTTTGGGTTATTAATTAACTTTTTAATTAAACAATAGCTATACAATATAACCGTCAGAAACTGTATTTGATAGTAGAAGTTCACTTTCAATGGAGATGGTGGCAACAATCTGTTTAATAATGTTTATAAAAGTTTATTTATTCTCAGTTTTTCAATAACGGGGATCAATAATTTAACACATCGATTTCACAACAGTAGGAAATTGTTAAAAAAATTGCTGTATTTTTTCATGTATGACCTCCATAATGGAGCAGCTACGTGGATTGTTCTTGTAATAATAATTGTAACACTTGTATCGGAAAAAAAATACAGTTTGTGGTATTTTTTTTCCCACAACTTATTCCTAAAATGTCAGCACTATAAAATTTCCAATTCTAGATTTGTACAGTTATTCTATTTGGATTTTAAAATGTTATTTTGTTAGTATTCTTTCCATTCCTTTGCTGAGAGGTGACTTTAATATGATTAATATTTATTTCAAAGAGGGATTATCCAACCACGAGGTATATCAGTGTAGTTAGGCATAGACTTATCATTGACCTGACCCGCAACCTAACCTAGGACCTTACAATCACAACACCACGCGAGATTCCGAGATTAATTGTAAGAAAACTATACACGTATTCATTTTAGTTTCGAAACATCACGTTTCCGGAAAAAAGTTGCTTTATGTTGTGTGTATTTCAAGTCTTAAGTTTTAAGAATTGTTTTGTGCAAGAGCACTGATTGTCTATATAACAATATCACTTACTTTCACTTATTTCCTTTTATCTCCTATTGGAGCATAGGGCGTCCAGAAGAGCTCTCCATCTGTCCCTGTCTCCAGCAAGTGCCTTCACTTCTCTCCAAGTCTTATTAACCTAATTTGCTTCTTTAATAAAGGTCCTCTTCCAGGTTTCTCGGGGTCGACCTCTTCTTCTGACACCTTGCGGGTTCCAATCTAGGGCCTCTTTCTCAATAGTTCCGTCTGGCTTCCTCAAGAAGATCGGTTTGGATAAATTTATTATGTGAGCATATTTTGGTCACATATCGAGACGTTCTTTAATTCTATTTTTTCGATAACTCAAAATTTGGGAGTAGTCAAAAATAATATATTTTGAATACGATTTTCTAAAAACGGGGCTAATAGTTTTGATAAAATTTTACTTAATTGTAACTCTAAGGACTCAATTAAAACATATTTGTTGCCATCTCTCCAAAAATGACGATTCTTAAGTTATAGGTAAAAAAATAATGTAAACAAAAATCTATTATAAAATATGTCTTTTTTTTCAAAATTGGCTCCCCTGATTTAATTGAAATTTTGTTAAAATTTGAAAATGAATACTTAAACTAGTGAGTAAAAAGAAACCATGGTTCAGGATTAACTGGCAAAACTAAAATTAACTTTGACCGCTGTCAATAAAAGCTGGAATTCATTGAAGCACTATTTATAGTTTAGACGAGTTTATAGCACGAGCGATAGAAGTTTAGGTCCTGTATAAATATTTTTTTCAAAATAGTGTGTATAAATTGAAAACAGCGTCCATGCTTCATTCACGTCATTTTTTCACTCACAACTACCAACTAATATCTTTGGCGACGAATAGTTTCATTTGGTTTCCTGGGCGGGTGTGTGAGTTTGTACACAGTTTATTTTTTAATGTTTAAAAACTAATCGATGTAGGTTTTACATAAAATAAAAGGATTAAGAATGTACTAAAACCACACGACTTAGAGTTAAGTCTTTTAAGGAGTAGTTTAAATTGTACAGACAGATATTCACGAGAACTTATAAGGGTCCTTGGTTTTACGAACTGACCCTAATAAAGAGAAATTACTGAAAATGTAATCAATCTTTTAATGGGTATTGAACTGTCTTACAAAACATGTTCTTAAAACTTGTACGCTGCGCATTTCTCATTCTGTGTTTAAATTGAATTGTATTCGTCGTACAAAAAAGTGTAATATATGATTTTACACTACAATTTAATTTCAAATCTAAATAGTCACACCGTGTTCAAGTTAGGGGGATGGGGCATGATATCTGACACTTCAAACTTGTCTTAGCGCCAACATATTAATTTTATCGTCAAATAAACATACACCAGACATAATATTTAAAAAAATTCAAGTCGATAGTTTTTTTCCCCCATAACTACCCCAAGGTCATTTATTTTGTTACAGTTATATTTTTTCTATATGTGGGACAATAAAAATAATATAAGTGGAAAGTTTGAAATATATAGGATTTATCGTCTTGTCTGAGTAGACGGGTTGTGACTTACAGCTAGACAGACGGACAGACACGAGCGTGAAATTATAAGAGTCCGTGGTTTTCCCTACTAAAGTATAGTTAAAACAATATATAAAGTATATTGGTTTTAAAAAAGTATATAAACAATATATTTATAATAAGATATAATCTCTCGTAAATACATAAAGTCTTTCACATTCTTCATTTTTGTTATTACAGTAATTGCAATTTTTCATAATTAGATATAGAGATTTAATCCCTTGGAAGTAGTTGATGGAAAGTGGTATTTTGGAAGACACAATAATAATTTATAAGTATTAAAATAAGAAAAGTAAATAAATCTTTTTAATTACGTGCTTTATTTCTTTAAGAAAATTCAATTATTACATGTTAAAGTAGATAAAAAAGATCTGTATATTTGAATATGAGGCTGTCGTAGCCGATTCTTAGACATTAGGGGGTCTTTAATTAAACAAAATTGTAGTGTTTTGTACTTACTGGCTGCTAATGAACAGAATGGACAATTTCCACCACCCTTAAAACCCCTTATGATCAACTTACAATTCAAAATTGCACATCTGAAAATATTCTAGGAGCATTAAAATACAATAATTTTGTATTATAAAGTGCTGTCATCTTATATATTAAATTCGTTTCTAGAGTTGTTTTAAAATTTGACCGGCTGTCTTTTAGACTGTCTCAACAGAATTACTTTCTATTTCCGCCATTTTTTCTATTAGTTCACAATCCCCCCTCCTTTCCCTTGTAATTTTAAAGATATTTGAGTTAACCCCTATCGCTCCCTAAAGACATTTAGAGTTTGAGTTAAAAAACTAGTATACAAAAAGAAGAGTTTGTATCCAAATCAAAATATCTAAAGTTTGGATTTTTCATTAAAACTATAAACAAAAATAGATGAAAAGAAACCTGGGACTTCAAATAAGAAGTAGGATGACGTCACACTAAAGATATATAACTTAATCTAATAATTTCAAAAACATGTTAATGAATTATCAAAAACAATTGAAATATTTTCCCACTCTCTTACCAAAGTTGCTTATTCTATGCCAGTTTAAAAGAGGCTTAGGTTCTAACAGTGTGTGAACGTGTTCTTCTTTTCTTGTTAGCTTTTAAAAATTGTACAACAATTCAAAATTGAAAAGTAATTATGAATTTGTCATATCACTAATTCAAATGTTGTAAATAATCATTTTTCATACAATCTATATGATGTCATGTTTTTACCTGTTTGAATTTTAGAACGGTATTTTTCACACACAAAAAAAGAAAAAGTGAAAACATTGAGGGATTTTAAAATTATAATTGCGTCATCATTTTCAGAAATAAATCCATTCTAGGTTAATACGTCACATGACAACATTTCTATTTAGAAAATTAAATTTCAACCCAAAATGGCGGATTTAAAATGGCTGATGAAAATCGCGATTTTATCAATTTACTTAGTTAATGTATCAAAATAATTAATTAAAGGTTAAAATTGTTTTCATAATTAATCTCTGACTTGCGCCTAACCCTCTAAAGTACGTCATTTAAATTGAGGAAAGTGAATATCTCAAAAAATCAATCAAAAGAAAAAAAATTATAAAAGTTATTTAGTATCGTCTTGGAAATACAATTGCATTATTAAAATTCTCTGTTTTGTCTATGTATTCAAGGTCATTTGAAAATCAACTCAATTTCTTAAAAGAAACTAAAAAATGAGTTAATTTAAAAAAAAAAATTTAACGAAACATTTGAAAATTTCCAGACTCCAAGAATTTTTTTCCGAAAAATATTAGTTACTAACTTTATAAAGGACAAAAATGGTTTATTTTAACCTGATAAAGCTAGACAATATTAGTTAGAAGTTTTTCATTTGAATAATTCTCGTTGTACTTCAAGGAATGTTGATAAACAATTTTGGGGAAAAAAAAAGAAAAAGAAAAAAAGGGGGGAAATGTCAGCCCTACCGGATTAAAAAATATTGTTGGAATTTAAATCTAAAATTTATAAAATTGGGTTTTAAGTTCGAATTTGACAGGTTCATTAATCACAAAAATTGTTAAGTAAATTTCAAAATGGCGGACGATCAAAAATGTTGTTCAAAGATAACTTTTTATCACAATATGATGAGTAAGTTATTATAATAAGCAATAGATTTCAAATCACGTTACTTCCACGTGCAAGACCACTGTTATAAAGTGTCTATGACTAAATTAAAATTGTTTTTAGATTTTCTATATTCTGAGTTTAACTTCTTATCTTCGTGATAAAGATTTGCAGACAGGTAGACTAAAATAGAGATAAATCCACTCAAGGTTCAAATTGTCACATATTTTCATCGTTCTCTTCGGATCAGCTGACACAATACGTAGTCTATGAGTATTTTGTTGTTTTTAAAGTGGAGTGATTTATTTATGAGTTAGGTTACGTCGACGAGCAGTTATCTTTAAAAAATTAAATTGTCTTGTACTCGTTTTGACAAGTGTTTAATCATCAATTTCTTCAAGTGGGTTGATTAAATAATGTTCTTGAATTTTTTCTTTTCTTCGGGAAATAGTTGACATTGTAATATCATTTTATTAAAAACATGTACAGTGTCTTTGTGGAGTTTCAAATTATTATGGTTCTTTAAGGAAACATTTAGGTGCACGAAACAGCTGTTATTTAGTGTTATTCATAACTGAGTAACCATTTTATCAAATTTGAAGTTGAGTATTTTTCTGAACCGAATCATGTTTAGTGATGAGGCGATTTAATATACTTCAGGACATGTATTTCCCCATGATGTTCGAATTTGGGCAAATGAAATCTCTGAACATGAGCTTGAATCTTGAATCTCCAATGTTTGGTACGCTTTTGCTCTCGTTGGCGTTACTGTTCCTTCGCAGAGTTACCCACTGAGCCCACATAGAACATCTGGTAAACAAGAAAAATTGTGATCTGTTCTTTCATTTTATTTTATTTTAATGTATACTTTTCTAATTATATTTATTCAAAAGCCCTCAGACTGTACAATAAGTGGTGTGTTCACCTGAGCATTGTAATGCGAACGATCTAAGACTCAACATATCGGACATTCATAGCCTACACACCGACAGACGGAACCCTGATGGAAAATTTCCACTAAAAATGAATAATTAATTATTGTGAATGTAATATTTCTTACATGAGTAGTATAATGTACGAGGATGTAGTCAATTGAGCGTACAGCTGATGGGGGACATAAGTTCATTTTTTAAAGGTTTTATAGATAGTCGATCTTGAACTTGGTTTACAGACCACCTAAGTCATGAGATATACATTGTTTCAACAATAGAAGAAAATAAAATGAAGTCAAAAGAACTTTAACACATGTTATATAAAGTACAATAGACGAGAAAAATCTAATATCGCGGTAAATATACTACAAACCAATCATGATTTAGAATTATAAAATGTTTAAATAGTTGAAAACATTACATCTATCAAGTTATTTAATAGTTATGAATGTATTTTAATAGCAAAAATTGACAATGACATGTTAATGAATGTATATGAAGGACCCATACAAAAACAATATTTATTTTCTTTATTGAAGTCAAGATATTAAATTTTACAGTAGTTTAGTAAACTACAGATATTAAGTTATTTAAAAACTAAGTTATTTTGAAAATAACGTTTATATTGAATTTTGTTTTAAATGTTGTATGCTAAATTTCAAGTAATTTAAAAACTGTATTAATATGAAACAAAGTTTTAAATTAGTCCAGTAAATTATTGACATTTTGTTTTAAGTTTAAATTGACACTATGTTATATATTTATATTGGATAGTGAGTGAAAGTGTAATATTTTGTTTGAAATTTGTAAGTAGTTTAAGACGGGACAAATAAATATTTAGACATATTAGTTGTATCTCAGACAAGAAAGGATACTCTTTTGTTGTAGCAGAAGAAGGTAACATGTTACTTGTTTTGTAAGGTAATCAACCATCTCAACCCCCAGGTTAATGACATGTGCTTGATTAGGCCACAGCAAGCTGACATTAGATTTTCATACTAACTTACAGTTGAACCCTTCGCGGATGTTATCAAAACCTATATCAGGGTTCTTAACGGAATAATGTTAAATGATAATAATTATTGGACTTTTTGTTTATTTTATTACTTTATAATGTATTAAACACGCACACACATCTTCACACCTTCGTAAATTCCCATATAAAATTACAACATCATTTCCCCCTCTTCTTTCCAAATCCAATATAACTGTATGAAATAAACAATAAAAAATTGTCGCTACACTAAAAACACAAAAAATGTACTAAAATAAATAACGTTGTAATAAAATGACCACATTGTAGTACTTCATTATATACCTACAACTGTATGTTTGTTTTCAGAATTGTCTTATTTCTTCATTCATTGCAGTTATTAACAATAATATAAAAGTTGGTAATTTCACCCTGAGATCTAAATTACAGTACTCGTATTTTTTCAAAATCATTAAAATTAAAGAAATTTTTTTTTATAAAACATACAAACGTAGTGAATGTGAATAGTTTTATAAAATTAACTTTGTACTTAGGAAAATAAAAATCCACATAATACCTACAGTATAAGGTGTATTTTGAAATATTAAGTCTGGTAATTATTCAGTTATTTTCACCAATCGCAAATATAATTTTCCGGGGTGTCGTAGCCACTGCAGTATGAATGAGCCTACTTTGAGCATAGAACAACACAACGGTACCATATTGCATTTGTAACAACTCTCTCCAAACAATGCAATGCACATTTCAGTGTCAACAACCATCAAATCAGTTTCATCGTCATATTCAATATCAGCGCAGAGTTTTTTATTCAATTTCTTCTTCGGACGAAGTGGTATCCAAATGAATTGGCCTTCTGCAATTTTTCTTAGCAATAAAAATTTTACCTTGCACTTTTTCTTCTCTTCTTTTTCGCTTCATATTTTTTTCTTTTCTTTTTCCGCTATATTTATTTTGGTAGCCACAACAAAGCGCTTTATTGGAGTAGCTGTCAGATGATAGAGTGTTGTTTTCGATCATTATCATTGTTAAGTCTATGTTCCTTTATTTCTGTCAACTGTGTTTATTTTTCTATGCTTGATTAGTAATCCCTAGCTTACGAAGAAGAGGATGACTGTGGTTTGAAATATGGATCAATGGATATTTCAGAAAACAGAAGTGGTAGGGCAAGTAAAGTTAGATCTAATTGAAATATTTACATTGTACCCATCCTTATCTTCAACAAATATTTGCTGACGGACAGGTTGGGTCGGAGAAAAATTACATTTTTCTGAGAATTTGTTTGGCTGGGATGGATAAATTCCAGAACATTGAATCTTGACACGACTTTTCTATTGTAGAATTATTCATCATATATGCTTTATTGAATATTAAAGGAATCATGGGGAGTTATTTTTTGGTAAGTATGAGTCTTCATTAAATAAACTCTTTATTGAAAGCATTTTTCAATGATCTGTAAAATAATACATCTAAAGGTTGGCGTCGATGAACGTGGGTGATGGAATTCATACAACATGAACATGATTAACCTTGTAAAATTTGTAGCTGTCCAATGTAACATGGCTGACGTGGTTATCCAAAATCAACAGTCTTCTGTGGGTCTCACAATTATTAAATGTTCAAGTCACTCATAAAAAGTTCCTTATTGAACCGACCATTGTGTAAACATATATAAATTGCCCTTCCTAGTCTTGTCCCTTTCCAAAAGAGGTATTAAACTTTTTCTAGGGTAAATAAACAAGAGAGGTATGTTATCAGAAGTATTCATTGTAAAGACCTCCCTTTCCCAACTTGTCATTCCCCTAAATTTTTTTGAACTTGAGATGCACAGTTTTCCTGGTTTTACACAGTTGAAATACCGGTCTCATACATATTATATATTCTATTTAGAGAAAATGTATACTTAGTCAATTGTGTCGAGCTTATTTTAGAAAAGTGCTACTTCGTCTTTATTTTTTTAAAGCTAATTTTATCTAGACCTTGAAAATCCTTAACCAGTCCACACCGGTCATTTTGGTATTTTTGTTAAAATCATCTTCACACCATTTTTTTTCAACCAGGTCAAAGGCTAAAGTCTCAATTCAGTTGCCAAATGCCATAGAATATTTTTGCAAATAGCATCTTATGATCAGCAATTTGTTTCTCCTGTTCTGAAAAAAATAAGGATTAAGCCCTAACAAAGACTTGATTAGATTATTAGCTTCTGTCAATCAAACTTTTTCGAGAAATATTGAAACTTCTTTATAATTTTTCAATTAAATTCCATTTCGAACCGCTTGGCAGACATACTGGTATATAAGCGTGCCAGATTTGGCAGACATACTGGTAGGCTACATAAGCGCGCCAAATTTGGCAGACATACTAGTATATAAGCGTGCCAAATTTGGCTGACATACTAGTATATAAGCGTGCCAAATTTGGCAGACATACTGGTATATAAGCGTGCCAGATTTGGCAGACATACTGGTATATAAGCGTGCCAGATTTGGCAGACATACTGGTACATAAGCGTGCCAGATTTGGCAGACATACTGGTACATAAGCGTGCCAGATTTGGCAGACTTACTGGTACATAAGCGCGCCAAATTTGATGATTCTAGCTGTCCTAGTATGTCAAAAGATTAAATAATTTGTGGAAAATCTACAAAATTAACTTAAAATCAAAAATCTAGCTCTGTCTAAAGTATAACCGATGGCGATACGAAAAGTCATAGAAACGAACTTGTAGATCTCGCCGAATCCTTATCTGCTATAAAGTTGCGTCCGCCATTTGGAATTTTTCCGTTAGTTACAGGCTATAAGCTATAGGTTTTTTAAGTTTCTAGCTCTAGGGGTATATTAGATTTAAACATCTTTAATAATATTCAGATATTTAGGTCAATTTTGTGATTTAACAGCAAGTTGTTTATTTCGAAAATAATTCTACAGAATGCAAATTTGTTATAATAGATCTTCAATGAACCATCTATAGCTGGACTTAACATGTCACGTGCAACAGATAAAACAGTCAAGTCATTCTCGAATCCGTGCAACTGTTACGAAGTTAGTAAACACATTCCGTTGTGAGTTCAATAGAAGTGCGCTCGTTCCCTACATCTACTTTCTTCTAAAAATGTTCTATAATTTTACGTTTGACTAATTGTGCCCGCGACTCTGGATGTATGGAAATATGGCTTTGTACGCATATATTTAATTAGCCCGGATTTCACTCGCGTGTAATCTATTATTTAGTTTTTTAAGCTCAAGACAACGTACCATAGAACACTTTACTTTACGCCCAGTTCGTGCTTTTATTATAATGTATCTTATTTTTCAACACTTTAAGCAAATAGCTAAACATAACCCGTTTCCTTCTGTTAAATAGAATTCATTTACCATTCCCCTTACTATATACAAATCAAAATCATAGACATCTGTTATCTTTCTTGTTTGGTAGGTTAAAGCATAACTGCTTTGTTAAAATTGTTTCCCCCTCTTTAAAATGTATTTCTAAACAGAGCGATACGATGGTCAAAGCATATCCAACAAACCATACCATGTATTCACTCTTACCAACCCAATAGCATCAGTAACAGAAAGGTCACACCTGGGGCTACAAGCTCACGTACAGTATCCTCAAGGTAGGAATGGAATGTGTCTGGGGTGGAGAGGAAAAGAGGGGCCCCCACACTATGTTGAGTTTACTTTCAGCGGTACAACCCCAATAAAAAAATATAGACCTAAAATGCTTCAGTGTAAACGCGTACCCTACTTTTGTTTCTTTTATCGGTGTAAATAAGAATAAAACGTTTACAAAAGTCTGTCACGAAGTTGTAACTTTAGGAATTAAATGTAGCTAAGCAGTAATTTGTGTACCTAGTTTTATTGGAATGGGTTGTACCGTTAAGTCAGGCTAGGGAAGCAAGTAGAAGGGAGGACACGCCCATTACATCAAACACACTCCGTCTGAGGTTACTGTAAGGTAGTCTCGCGAATCGCGTCACACGGTGCCATTCAAACTAAAACCATCAATAATTTTGAACCTGTTAAACAAATTTTAAAATCCTTTCAATTCTAAATAAAGTTTGAACTATGTACATGATTCAGTTTACTCAAAATGTGTACTATTGATTTTGTTCAAATATCCTTCCTCAATTCTCAAATATATATTATCTCCCTCAAAATTTCGGTTATGAAGTTATCACTAACAAATAAAAAACAACAGTCGACATTGTTATGAAAGGCTCAATTTACCATTCTGTTCTGCAAAGTACATATAACATGAACAGCAGCATGTGTGGCATTTCCTAACAAGAGTGAAGCAGTGGATGCTCTATTGGGAACGAGGTAGCGTTCCATCCAACCACAAGCTTAGTTTATGTCCAAATGAAAAAACTATTCACCCTATATTACGTTACGTTTTATGACTGAAGATGATCGTATCTGTCAGTCATACCGACTGTGGCAACGGTTCACGGTGTACGGGAGCCGGAATTTTCATTAGGGATCATTAACCTATAACTTTCCCAAATTTGATCGAAATAGCTCATGTGGATTTGAAAGTATTCGACCTTTTAAGACTGCATTTATTTACATTTCGACTTTTTCTCTGATAAGTTCGGAAAGATGGGAACAATTCTTTTTACTTGAGACATTAGGAGGTAGAATCCCCCCCCCCCCGACAGTCTGTAAGTTTTGACTTACGGAGATTATATTTTACTTACAATTAGGAACCGAAAAAATCCTTAGGTACAATTTTGTAAAAACATCAGATATACGGACAGGCAGATAATTGTTTAGAAACATTTATTGGACGAGGGGGCTACAAAATGGCAAAGTGTACCAGCTTGTGTACTTTTGACCCACACTAACAAGGAAAACATTTACTTATTTAAACATAACCTACAGAATTGTACGAGTGTCGTTGAAACCTGTTTCGTTCAAATGGTGATAACTTCATTAAAACCCGATTATTTCCCGATTGTTTGTAAATAAACTGAGCGCACGAGTACATTGAGACCTCGGAATGTGATCAGATTAATGTCGAGTGAAGGCCTATCTGTGCGACTCAAGTAGGCTTAGATCAGTCCAAGCTGTGTTCTACTACTCACTAGTCATGAAGCTGGAGGAAGCATATTTCCAATTTTTAGGTAAGATTTTATTGTTCAAATAACTAAGAGAATTATGCATTTTAATAATACTTTTTTTTTCTTCTATAAATATTAATTATGCAATTACTTATGGCGTGAAAGTAACATCGATTATCTATTGTTCTGTATTTATCTCTTTGTTAAAAAAAAAATAAATAATGAAAATCTGTTCTAATCTCCCTCCGTTATTTACTAGTTCAAAGTGCACTTCGCTGTGGAAAAAAAAACTGTTTTGTTTTATTAGATCATGTCATTGATTGTGTTTAAATAATAATAATGTTTTATATAATGATTATTAGTCTTTTAAAAAAATAAAGTTATATTTATTTATATTTAAACGATAAGTAGTATTTCAACAAATACAAATGTTAAACACTAATATTTATTCTGACATTTTCAATCTCTTTCTATAATAAATGGGACAAAAACTTTGTCATTCGGCCATTCCCAAAAACGAAACAAATCTATCCGTTACTAAAAAATGTCATTTCTTTGAAACAATCTATTGATTATTGTCTCTTATTATTTATTAGAAACAAACAATCTAGAAATTTGATAATCGTACCAAATTTAAGTAAAATTTATTTAAAATTAATACTACAAAGTTGATTAATAACAAATGTGGTTACAATTTATGGTTTTTTTATAAATATTAATTTTCATGGAAGAAAACATATTATACGGATATATATGAGACATTGTACGACCTGTAGGCGAGATATTGTTTTTAAAATCAATTTAAATCGGCCTTTATTTGATATTTACCAACAAATTTCTTAACCAACGATTGGAAGTTGTCGAACAAAATGTGAAAATCAACCACAGATGTCATCTTTGGAAACATAATATTTAAATAAAGTCTAAACTTGTTTCGTTTTTGCTATAAACTCGTCTGCAACGTAAATCGTATTTGATTAAAATCGAGCCTTTAATGACGGCTATCGATGTTCATTTTGGTTTTTCTTGTTGCGATTTTTTACGTAGGTTGGAGTAATTAATGTTCAAACTTTTATTACAATTTAAACGAAATCAGTTGTGCCTAATTTGAAAAATGACGTGTTTTATAACAGCTCCATGGTAGATGTTTTGATTTTTACCGATAACTTATGAACCAGTATTTTTGAAGAGAAGGTGACCCGTACTTTTTATTTGAATCCTTAAAGGATTGACTTATTTTATCAAAATTGTTAGAGCATATTTCGTGAAAATCCTAATTTTGTGTTTTTCTTATGACAACCACCTCTAAATATTAAGCTATCGTAAAAAACTGAATAAAGAAACACTTGATATAGCCAAAATATGTACACACACCAAATTTTAAAAGGGTCCACGCCTTTGGACTGTAGTAGCTCAGACAACAGTCGCCAGACAAACTCTAAAATAACTTTTCTGAATTCGGGAGACCTCAAAACATACTATGTGAAAAAGTAAAAATATATTTGAACCACACGCTGGAGGGATGTCATACAAGGCCTATTATATTCTCTGGTGACCTATTATAAGTTTGATTCATATTTTTATTCAAAATTATCAAAATAAGGCAAGCAACAACAACGCCTAGTTCGATCCATACTTACTGTTGGAGGTCGATATCGAACTATTTGTACGAGAGAGCACAACTATTTGTCAAAGCACAACAAGAACTTGAACGTAATGCGAGGAATTATCGACATGGATGTGGTAGGAGTACGACATGGACACGAAAGGAGCACTGCAAAGACATCACAGAAGGAGCACGATGTGTACACAAGAGGAGCATGGTAGAGATACCGTAGTACGATATAGACACGTTAGGAGCACAACAAATACACAGAAGGAGCACGATATGGACATGGTACTAGGTCATGGTAGAAACACAGCGAGACATGGCAGGAGCACGACAAAGACACGGAATGAGCACGTAGATACACGGTAGGAGTACGATATGGACACGATACAAGCACATGTTAATAAAAGGAGCATTACTAATACACAGAAGGAGCAAGATATGGACATAGTAGTAGTAGGTCATGGTAGAAACACGGCAAGACATGGCAGGAGCACGACAAAGACACGGAATGAGCACGGTAGATACACGGTAGGAGTACGATATGGACACGATACAAGCACATGTTAATAAAAGGAGCATTACTAATACACAGAAGGAGCACGATATGGACATAGTAGTAGTAGGTCATGGTAGAAACACGGCAAGACATGGCAGGAGCACGACAAATACACGGAATGAACGCGGTAGATACACGGTAGGAGTACGATATGGACGCGATACAAGCACATGTTAATAAAAGTAGCACTACTTATACACAGAAGGAGCAAGATATGGACATAGTAGTAGTAGGTCATGGTAGAAACACGGCGAGACCTGGCAGGAGCACGACAAAGACACGGAATGAGCACCGTAGATACACGGTAGGAGTACGATATGGACACGATACAAGCACATGTTAATAAAAAGAGGACTAATAATACACAAAAGGAACAAGATATGGACATAGTAGTAGTAGGTCATGGTAGAAACACGGCGAGACATGGCAGGAGCACGACAAAGACACGGAATGAGCACGGTAGATACACGGTAGGAGTACGATATGGACGCGATACAAGCACATGTTAATAAAAGTAGCACTACTTATACACAGAAGGAGCAAGATATGGACATAGTAGTAGTAGGTCATGGTAGAAACACGGCGAGACCTGGCAGGAGCACGACAAAGACGCGGAATGAGCACCGTAGATACAAGGTAGGAGTACGATATGGACACGATAGAAGCAGATGTTAATAAAAGGAACATTACTAATACACAGAAGGAACAAGATATGGACATAGTAGTTTAGTTCATGGTAGAAACACGGCGAGACATGGCAGGAGCACGACAAAGACACGGAATGAGCACGGTAGATACAAGGTAGGAGTACGATATGGACACGATAGAAGCACATGTTAATAAAAGGAACATTACTAATACACAGAAGGAGCAAGATATGGACATAGTAGTTTAGTTCATGGTAGAAACACGGCGAGACATGGCAGGAGCACGACAAAGACACGGAATGAGCACGGTAGATACAAGGTAGGAGTACGATATGGACACGATAGAAGCAAATGTTAATAAAAGGAGCATTACTAATACACAGAAGGAGCAAGATATGGACATAGTAGTTTAGTTCATGGTAGAAACACGGCGAGACATGGCAGGAGCACGACAAAGACTTGGAATGAGCACGGTAGATACAAGGTAGGAGTACGATTGGACACGATACAAGCACATGTTAATAAAAAGAGGACTAATAATACACAGAAGGAGCAAGATATGGACATAGTAGTTTAGTTCATGGTAGAAACACGGCGAGACATGGCAGGAGCACGACAAAGACACGGAATGAGCACGGTAGATACAAGGTAGGAGTACGATATGGACACGATAGAAGCAGATGTTAATAAAAGGAGCATTACTAATACACAGAAGGAGCAAGATATGGACATAGTAGTTTAGTTCATGGTAGAAACACGGCGAGACATGGCAGGAGCACGACAAAGACTTGGAATGAGCACGGTAGATACAAGGTAGCAGTACGATTGGACACGATACAAGCACATGTTAATAAAAGGAACACTACTAATACACAGAAGGAGCAAGATATGGACATAGTAGTAGTAGGTCATGGTAGAAACACGGCGAGACATGGCAGGAGCACGACAAAGACAGGGAATGAGCACGGTAGATACACAGAAGGAGCAAGGTATGGACACGATACAAGCACATGTTAATAAAATGAGCACGACAAATACACGGAAGGAAGACGACAAATTATTTACTGAAGGAGGAAGATATTGACTTGTTAGTAGGACGTCAAGGATATGGTAGTGAGCATGGCGAGACTGCCTAATACACGAAGAAGACACGGAAATAGTATCACATGGATACAGTTTGACACAATACCCTATTGGAAAACTGACTTTTTTACAAATTTAAATACATTGATGGAGATATATACACGCTTTTTACAGTGCGCCTTAAGCCCTACGTAAGTAAAGGACATTAAAGGTTACCAAACAACTTCAGCGGGTACAAGAATCAAACTGCTAAACCAGACTAACCAGACTAAACAGCCGAAAAATATTTCCAATTGTAAAATTGAACGCTTAAAACTTGACACTCTTCTTATTAAATACACTTACATTTAAATTAACCAATCATATTCTAAGGTGATAGTCATAAAAACATAGTTATCAACTGTTCATTCATTACTACATAACATTAAATTCCAATCATAAGTATTACGACATACAACTCTGATGTTTGGACTATGAAACCATTTGATGGACACCATCGTACAATGTAATTCCCAAAAGATGTTTTTTTGAGCTCTATAGAAAATGTTAAATTGTGTTGATAGGTTAAGGACTCTTATAGCCTACAGAGGAATAAATTCATTTAAACTAGTTGTTACAGAGGTTTCTGAACCTCGTAATTGTCTACATCACTACTTTCTTGACGTCGGCTAGCCTCTGATGGGACTCGTAGTTGTGTATATATTAAAAGGTTTCCACTCTCATCAATCGTGTCAGCGTCTAAGCCCTGGCTAGCCTCGAAGTTGTACATATGTGAAGGAGCCTCCACTTGCTCTACGGTCGTGTCGGTGAAGCAGTTCTGCAGGATCTCGTAAATATATATCATATCATCGGTTTACTGCAAACAGTGACCAAGTGCACTTTTCTCTCAAAAAGCTTGTAATATGGCTTATTATGGTGTTAGGAATTGTTTGCTAAAACTGCCTAATTAAATAATATTATAACTATTATAATAGATTACATGATTTTATATTGATGATTAGAATTTTAATACTCATATGAAAAATAAAACCTTCGTTTTCTCAGAATTAACAATTTGTTAATTGGTCACTTTTTGCAGTAAACCGACGATATGTTATTTTGAGGTTAGGATTCGAAATAACATTTTTGGCAATAATTTTGGTATTAGTTATCGTAGAGATGTTGGGTTGGTACCATTACATACAGAATTGAAATCTACAGATTAAGTGTGTTATAAGATATGAACAAAAAACCTGTACTATTTAAAATGGCCGCCATTTAAAAACTTGTAATTAGATTTCTGAAAATTTCAGTAGGGCCACTATTAGTCTATTATCAAATTTCATGTTTGTGGCCGCTGTTACGTACAGACGACAATTATTACAATAACGACCGCGACGTCGGATGGACAACATGTTGAAAATACTTTTTCGGTTGTTTGAGGTCATGAAACGTGAAAATCGATCAAAATTGGAGGCGTAAATAATTTTGTAATTATCAAACTCTAGGTGTATTTCTGGGTAATTAAAAGCGAAATTAATGGAAGCAAAACGGACGTCTACAATGATATCTAGATGGGAAACAAGGACCACAAAGGGGATGACAGAAGAGAGATTATCATGGAAAATCGTGGAATGAATTCCGACAGGACGGTGGAAAACAGGAAGATCACCTGTTACTTGGAAAGAAGGACTTCATTGAGGGTTAGACAAACAACAGTAAGTTTGAATTTGTAATTTTCGGTACTGGAAAAGAAACCAGAAATATATAATATCATCCACAGATTAAACACACATAAACGCGTATTAGGCTTAGCTTTTAAATAATTCAAATATTTACTTGAGCGAGTCCAAAACTTGAGTTATGCGATTGTTTACAAACATTGAGTTACATAACTTAATTTAAAATATACTGAGTCTAAAGTACCAAAACCCATGAGATGCAGAAATCTTATCTCGCGGGCCTGCATTTGTACTTTGATTTGACTTTTTAGCGCCGCCGTTTCAATTCTGTTTTATTTCCGGTTAATCTGTCGTGATTTATTATTTTGTATAATTAATGGTGGTGTTATCTTTTATTAACTCATTTATAGAAACTTTGTGTTTCTTTTATAAATCGTTATTAATATCGATTAGTATTGTAGGTCAATTTTAATATCCAAATTTAAATCTATTGTAGGTGAAGTAATCAATATAATCAATGTAAATTAAAAATTTAGGCGCATATGTTATTCGCAAAAAATAATATAGATATTATAAATTGTTAATTTTTTCTTAACTTTTAAACTCGCAGAAATGAAACGTTTGGGGAATTCGGGTAATTTTAAACCACTCATTCCATTCGTCTATAAGTATGCTATTCTAATACGCAGAAACATTAGAACGATATATTGTTTTGTTTGCAATTTTACACACGAGTTTAACCAATTAATTATCATATTTCACAAAATTTTTGAACGAAGTCAGTAGAGCTATTCTCACTTACGGCAACCACTGGTTATTTAAAGTTGGCTTTCGCGTTATCACAGGTTATAAAGAATTAAATTGTACAGAAAACAAAAATTGTGTCCTGAATAGGATTCGAACCCACAGCTTTAGACCGCTCTGATCAGAGAAGCGAATTTTTAAACATCTTGACCACAATAACACTTCGGAATATTCAGTTTTAAAATTATTTGAACACAGTAGTTAGATTGTTTATTCTACGCCTTAGTTATATATATATATATATATATATATATATATATATATATAAACCAAGAGTATTTTATTAGACTATCTGAATACGATTTATTTTGCGAAAACAAAAGCTCGAAATGTTTATTAATTTTAGTGACACAAATTCGAATTTAATATTGGTTAAATAAATATTGTTACATGGCCTATACTTATTTAAAACAAAATTTAAACGAAAAGATGGGACTTGCAAGTCCCGTTGGTTCTCAAAAAGTACAAGACTCACTCGTGTGACCCACCAGGGTCAAGACATGAGAAGAGGGAAGGGAAGCTGTTTAATAAATATAAGCACAAGTACGAGACTCATCAGAACCGAGTCGCCATTTTGAAAGCAGGCATAGGTACGAGAATCAGTAACCCTGTATAGGTTTGCGTTATGTATTGTTGACTGTACCTAACATTTTTGAATTTAATTAAACAAGTTTATATTTATATAATTAGTAAAGTAAAATCGTAAAGTCACAACCCCCCCCCCCCTCGTTCATGAAAAACAAAATATAAACCCTGAGAATCTAGTTTGGGTGTAGTCTCTACTTTAAAACATCTCTTGGGGGTCAACTGAATAATCTTAAATAATAAAAGGGTCTTGTGATACATCATTTTCAAAATATTAATCAGAATAGCGAAAGGAAAACGTTTTCCCGTCAATCCAAAACGACGGCCGCTCAAATTTGAAACAGAGCTCTACAAACGCATTCCATGTAAGAAACAGAGCAGTTTATAACATGATTGGCATTTAATGTTTATTTGGGGTACTTTAAGTTGTACAGTGGTATTTTGGAAGATATACTAATAATTAGAAGTTTAAGGATACGAAGAATTTCTAAATTAAAACATTTTAGTTGTAATAATAGGCTTTATTGTCGAAAAGAGAAAATTTAGTACTTACATCTTTAATGATAACGTAGAAAAAAAACTTTCAGGTAGATATATAAGGGTCTGAGCAATGTTATATGGGACATTTAGTCAAACATTGTAGTTTTCTGTATTCACTGGATGTTTATGAAGAGAAGAGAAAATCAACACATTATTTACCATTCTATTTAATTAAGGTAAACTCTTTAAACAATAACACTCCAACAGGAGTATTAAATCACTATAAGTTTTTGTTACAGTTTAAACATCTTTACATCTTATAAGAAATTGAGTTCTTAGAACTCTGTTTCAATTTTGTCGGCCGGTATTTTAGATTAGCTCAACGGAAATACGTTTTCTTATCCCCGTCTTTTTTCTACACATCAAGACTTTTAATTTTTTCCTTGTATTTTAAAGGTTAAAAACTTTAGTGTCATTATCACCAAAAAAGAAGAAAAGGGGGCAGAAATTAAAGACCGTACTAACCCTCGAATAGCATCGGTATCGGAAGAGAACAAGAGTTGGTCGAAATTAACACGACCTCCTTAAAATTTAAGATTTTTCAGTTGAATGTCATAGGTCAACTTATCTGAGGGGGGGGGGTTATAAGTTTGTAATTCTATACCATACAACTAATAAGAAAGTAGAAAGAGAGGGTTCTAACCCAAGACTAGGTTCTTTCAATACTTATAGGAAGTTAAAAGATAGGGATCTTGTCCAAGAATAGATGAAGAAAATTATACCTCCGGATTGCCACATAAGGGAGCCCCTGAAGGGTCAAGACTTTTATAATGATGTAATAACACGTCCTCCCTGCAATTTAAGATTTTTCTGTTGACTCTCACAGTTCAAATTACCAAGGGGGGGGGGGTAATTGTTATATAAAAAGTTAATTCTATATCCAAACAAGGATTCCTGGATTGCGTTTTCTAATTATTAACCAAGATAGGGGGGGCACTTGAACTTTTGTTTCATACCGTGTAGTGTGCTGTATATAGCCTACTGTATAAAGATAAAATAGGTTGAGAGTAATCGAAAATAAGTTTTCGATTGGATTTTAAATCTCATGACCTAAGGAATCCTAAATGGGCCATTTCAAACGTTATAGATCCATGTTTGTTGTTTTCGTAGACCTACAATTGTGCCATACTAAGAACAAATAAATAAAAATCCAGAAATAAAAGAAAAACTCATGTTTGTTTTCACAAATCTTAAATAAACGTTTCTGAACATGACTTCATATTTAACTGTTTATTTAATACCTGTTGCCGTTTGTAAGACAAAAACTTTTTTTGTATCCAAGATTGAATTAACCTAAAAAAAACATGTCTCGTAGTCTACAGAATATTAGTCATAAGACAGGGGGAAGGGTGGATTATCAGTGAATCATTTGTCCAAAGCAAACAACGCGATTTCATTGTGTCCTCAACTGCATGACAGAACAGCAAAATCTGACTTCTTCTTCTTTCTTCTACAGTGTAGTCAAGATGTTTATATCATATTACATCAAACGTAGCAAATAATTGTTTAACCAGATCGTGAATTGAATAGCTGTTAGATTATTAGTGTAAATTACGCTGACGGAATGGTACAAGGTAAGAGTGAACAAAGTTTTTTAGGTTAGATTGATTTCAATGTGGTTGTTAAATTTGCTGTTAAAAGCATAGCATTGAAACTTGTGTGGATGTGAATGTCTAAATGTTTATTCGTAAATGTATTGAACTTACCTATAATAATTTAGAAAGTTTACGTTAAATTTCATTGTGGACTTGTAAAAAAATACTAGAATTTTAGGCATTTATTTCAATTTTTTTTACAATTGATGGGTTTTAGTCTATTTTTCGTCAGTTTTGGTGTTTATACGCAATTAGAGAAAATGGTTTTATTTAAGTTGCCTGTCTATACCTGAATCAACTTAATTGTAGCCTAATTCTCGTATGACACACAACAAAATAAACGTGTAAAAACATTGCATAAATTTTCTCATGCACATGTAATCTAAAAGCAAATTGAATGACAAATAGATTTCGAGTTTTCAATAACAGCAGACAAGGCTCCTTCCTGTGTTACTCATAATTCCTGAATGTGATTGTACGGAAGTTAGAAACAAATACTTTTGGTAGATTTAAGCAACATCGTTACAGACTATGTTGACATTTATATCCTTTTCGACAGGGTCTCTTTCAGTTTTAAACCGTTAACTCCTGAATAAAAACTTTTTGGAAGGGGGAGATCAAAACATTTTTTGATTGCGTTCTTAATCAATAATTTAATTAAAATCGTAATTCATTCATTATCGAAATTCCATGTTTTGATCTTACGTCAGTTAACACCAAGTTTTGAATAATAGAAATTTTTTAGAACCTGGAGACATGACAGAAATTGAACAAACCTGTCGAAACCAGTAAACCTATAGACTATAATATACCTCAGTCTACGTACAGAACCAAAACATCCATCATTGTTGAAAGAACTGAATGATATTTTTAGTTATCAAATTAGATTACTTTGTCCTAGTAATTAATTAATCAGTAGATTGTGTAATATAAATCTGTTTTGTTAGTACTTCATAAATACATTTCTACATGTAATAAATAATCGCTATTTGTAGCAGACAAAGGTGAAATCTGAACTACATAAAAATCTGTATTTCCTTTATTATTGTATTTAATGAACCATTGCCTACTTTTAATAAATCAGATGAGTTTTTACTTCCCAATTTAACTCTAAACTTAAATGTATAGGAACAGTTTTTTGAAAGAAAGTTTAGGTTATCGTCCATTCAGTAAAAAAATGTTTTACTTCTTTATTTTTGATTTATCATTTTTATTCTAACGTTTAATTCATAGCTTTTTTGTTTCTTAAAATAAAAATCTACGCCATGGTATTCTCAATATAAAAATACAAAATGACTTACATTAAAATATTTCACCTACAGATTGTAAATAATACTTGTATTTGAGATTGGTTCAAAGAGGGAGGGGAGGAAGGCGTGAAAAGTAAACATTTGACTTTTCGCTTGATTAAACAAAATTTTAATTTAATTTTACTGAAATACTAGAAATTAGTTTACCCCCCCCTCCCAATATGTTTGCTTGAAAGAGTTTGTTTAGTCCTACGAAGGAATCAGGCAACGAAATTAAATTCTCAATCAAATTCCTAACCAGCCATAAACTCAACAACTTAAATTTGTTGTGTTTGATAACTCGGTAACTTTATAACGACGCTATAGATTTCGTTCCAATTTGTTATATAAATTTTCATAGTTAAACTTTGGATGATTATTATTCAACAAAATCGGTTGCACTTTTTTTGAAGTCTAAATATTTTGCATACATTTAAATACAAATCAACATATCGTCCATTAGATTCAGTTACAATATACTCTAGAGATCACATCAACTCCAATTATAATTGTTTAAATACAATAAATTTACAGTTCAATTTAATTTTCTAAGTCTTGACTTCAAATTTCTAAAACTGAAATTGTATTAAAAAATATAAAATGTCTCATTAACGAGTGTTAGAAGATTTGATTTTTTTTATAAATATTATAACTGAAAGTTTTAAATTATAAATAACTTTAAGAATCCGCTTGTACCATAGCTAATGTTCGGTTATTAACATATAGGCCTACTAGTTAAATATGAGAACAAAATTCTGTTTTTAACATACACAGAAAAAAACGTTGAAACACGTGACTTAAGCTTACATCATAATGTAGAATAACATTACATATCATGATTTATAACTCAATCTACATGAAAACACACTTTACTTAGTGTTTGGGGCTTTGATTAAGCCGTAAAGTTGTAAAATATTTCGTCAGTTAAGGGTCTCTTCATCAAACGTCCAAACATTTTACATACACAAAATTATCGAAATCGGCTAACAATCCAATTTCGATTTTTTCTATAACTATTTTTAGACTTGTATAGTTAGTTGTTAGTTGTTTCCCCAATGTTAGTTGGAGAAACATTGAGGTAAGTTGAAAATCCATTTCCTATTTTCCGTTATTTCTTCAAATCTATCCCAATCGTTTTAAAACCCCACGCGTAGGCAAATTTTATGGATTCGGACAAAAATTGGACAACAAGTTTCGTACACATTTTGTGATTCCAAGCTTAGAGGGAACCGGGAGGGCTGCAATAACTATATTTTCATTGTTAAAATTAGCTATAATTACTTATTAAAATAT
Source organism: Aphrophora alni (assembly GCA_963513935.1). NCBI lineage: Eukaryota > Metazoa > Arthropoda > Insecta > Hemiptera > Aphrophoridae > Aphrophora > Aphrophora alni. The sequence goes on along the minus strand of OY740770.1, from coordinate 40,026,160 downwards.
TTATATCTATTTGTCCACTTGCCATAAGGCGTGTCTGAACTATAAACACCTGTCGTGTCAAAACTCACTAACCTCTGAGGTAATTGACATTGGCTTATATCCCTATAATTGTTTTGCGTTAAAAATATACACAGCTTATATTATTAACTCAAGTAATAGAATAGATCTTTGACTGGGGGGTATTGCATTTGGCTAAAAATAGTGCTGCTTTAATAATAAGTAGCCACCCCGAATAATAGAACAAAAGAGCACGGCTTTAGTATTTTAATTTGCTTAGTTCTTCAGTGTAGAGTAATTTAAGAACTGTTAATAGACGAGGGTTATTAGGTCATTCTGAACTAGGTACTTTGAATTTAAAAATAAAAGTGTTAAGTAGCCTAAATCATTATCGGTTTTGTAACTAACGTTGAAGGTTTAAAATCGATAGGCCTATTTGAAAAATCGCAAATATATATTTTTAATTTGTGTAAATTAACTCTCTTCCTCTCGTTCCCTAACTCTGTTTCCCTCCCCTTCTTACTCTCTTTATGTATCTCTCAAACTCTAACTTTCTCATAAAAATATACACAAAATCAAAGACTAAGCAAACAATAACTGATTGTCCTCATTTCTAAATGAAAATTAACCTTACAGTTTTTCCATGCGAAATGGATTACAACAGAATCGTCCGACCAATATCAAACATATTCTGGTGTAAAATGAAGGTTTGTTATGTGGCGAAACTCGTGTTATTTCTTCGCCAACAAACGAGACAATTCAGAATAAACCAAATCAGAGGATTTTTAATTATTACTTCAATATTCGGTATCATGACGATCAAATTTACGAATTTAATAACAGCTTATTTATCAAAATAACAATAAAATAATGTATCTGGTAATACCAGGTTAACTAACAAGATCGATGTAAAATTATCATCGTAATTAATATTACTTAAGTTGTGTCACAGATAGATCTAGTGGCACGTTTTTAATCTTTTAAATGACAAATTCAGCAATAATTTGTCTCTAAACTATCATAAAATCACCTTCCCCGTGTCACTATCAGTGCTACCGTGCTAAGATAACATATCAGTTAAAACCGTTCTTAACATGTGCAGATAATTGTATTTGAGATTAATAAAATGTCTATTACAGTAAAGAAACATGTCTGGTTTTATCTACAGCTGTCTATGGCCTACTACTGATAATATTGTACCCGGCTTGTTCTTCTTACATTCTTTATTAATTAATTTAAGTTTGTATTTCGTTTTTGCGGCCTTTTTAGAATGTATAATCAAATCTTGCCCATCTGTTGCACAGCACAGACATGAACAAAATTTCAATCAGCTGATCGATGAATGATTCAATATCAAGTTGCTCTTTGCTAAGATCAGATTTAATTCAATCTATTAACGTACTATTTTAAAAATGCTATGTTGTAGCCTATAGTTCAGATATAAGCAATTTTGTAAGAAGAAAAAAAGGATTATATCAACAGATAAAATAGCCTGAAGCTGAGAATGTTTCTTATATAGCCTAATATATTGAAAACTTAACTCAGTTGTGTCGTTCAAAAACCATACACTACTTTTTGTAACGAATATATTTCCTTGTGCAAGTTTGTGTGGAATTTGTGTTATCCAAACAAAGAAAGTCATGTGGTACTACAGATAAAAAATATATACTATTATATTTTTTGTTGGTTAACCTAACCTAAATTAAATTTTATGATTATTTTAACCCTTTAGTGGCAGGAAATTTGTGGAAGTAGTGTCCTAAATTCTTGATAATTTCCTTCCTAAAGTAACGAAAAGTTCCGCGCTATTTTGGGGAATTAGATGTCATTGTAATTTTTCAACCAAGACACAGGTTGTTTTAAAAGATAAGTAATTATCTAAGAAGAAAAAACAAATTTTATTAATAGAACTCCATTTTTTCTTTCCCATATATCGTAATATGAGAAATTTATGTGATGGGTCAAAAGTCGACATTTTTTTATTAAACATACGCAAACACAATAAAGAGAAATGCAAAAACAAATTGTTCATATTATCTTAAGAACCCAAACACAAGCCCAAACAATAACATTTTCTGAAACATTTAAGAAAATAAATAATTTATGTTGTATTATAACAAAATAAAATCTTATTAAACAATGATATAAAGGTAATTTTCCTTTTGTTAAAAATATTAATCACGAGTCATAAATGAAGATAAATCAAAATTGTTAGAACGATTGTTAGAATTGATTTTCTTTATTTCAATCATTTGTCATGTACTCACAACAATGTAATTAATTAATACTCACCTATTTAGATCTATATGAAAGCAGCCTATAAGAGAATTTTATCTAATACTAGTTGATAAATTAGTTTAAACTTTCAATTTGTTCACGCATAGACAGATAAAGTGTGACACGAAAGACGTTTTGAGAAAAATGGTGTCTGATAACTTGCAAAATAGATAAATTAACTAATATTTTGATATTGAAAGTTTTGATAGTTATTTATTTTTTTGTGTGGTTTGAGTATACTAAAATGTAAAACGGCTCTTTCACTTCAAAAATTGACTAGAAAAATTATAGTAAAGTTTTAATTATTTACGTATTTTATTTTTTATCAATATATGCTGAAACATACAGTGTGTAAAATTATTGGGCAATTTTATTTATAGATTTAATAAACGTTTTTTAGTTTATTAAATTTTAGTTTAAACATTCCGAGGATTTTTATACAGTTTACAAGTGTACCAAAATCAAAGACTTTATTTTCAAAATTGCGCTCATTTAAAATATTTAACTTTGAACATAACGAAAACTGTTAACTTTACAAAAAATGACTAGCTATTTGTGTATTAAGAGCAAATCTTTGTTACTCAAGATAAAAAGTTGACCCACAGTAGAGTGGAGCAATTTAATGGAGTGACAAACCCACTTTTTACTCGAATTACACATAACTTATAATTTTTCCTGTAGTTGCAATTAATAAATTAGAGTTTATTAGTAGTCTAGTAAATTTATTAGAGTTTTCTGATAAATATTTTTTTTCTTTTTTCCTACGGTAATAAAAATTCTCTATTTAAAAAACAACAATGCGTCAAATTTGATTTTTCAAATTCATTTAACAATGTTGGTTTTTCAGTAACGCTTTTTCTGTTTTTTTTCTCGTAAAAAACAAAATTAAGTATCAATGAAATCAGATCTTAAGGTGAGCTATTTTATATAAATTATTTGTTTTGCAAATTTTTGATAGTCACTTGTATTCATTTGAATAGAATTGATATTATAATTAAATAAAATTATATATTTTTGAAATTCGTCAAAACATTATTTCCGTTCAGGATATGACTGGCAATAAAGATTGAATTCTCCAGGTTAAAAGTTTTACCCTAAACCCTAAACCAACTGAGTATTGAATTACCTCTGATTTATAAATTTGCAAACATTTCGTTTCCGGCGATGATTGTGATGACCTTGTAGCCTAAGCAATAAACTGCCGGCTTCAATGATTTACAATAACTTTCTTTGATAGCTGCGGATGCTTGCATTACTCTTGGCTATTAGATATTTGGATAAACAATTCATTTCCTGCTTTTTCTTTCTAAGATGGTGTCGTTGAGAACAACTTCCTCAAGATGATGTAACAGTGAAATATTTTGAAAGTTATTGTCGGTAGTAAATAATGAAGGAGACAATTTTAAAATTTATCTCCTGAAAACAATCCGTAAAGTTCATAATTGATACTTTATAACATTATTAATTATTTACTTAATTTTTTATAACTAAAATATAAAATAAACTATACTTTAAAACTTATGAAAAATATGGGTATCACAAATGTTAGAGGAACTTTAACTATAATTGGTGCAAAAACATTGCAAAACATTTTTTCACTCTTCCAGCTCCAAAACCAACCAAAATTATTTATCACAAAAACATTTTAGTTCGGTATTTTAAAAAACCTTTTAAATGAACAATGGACGCTGTCGAAAAATTATATGTTTAAACAGAGCCTAAACTTGATTTGTTTTCCTCAACGTCAATCGTATTTATTTAAAATTGAGATTTAAATGACGAACACTGTTTATTTTTGTATTTTACCAATTTTATTTCTGAACAATTTATTTACACACGCTTTTACACACTTGTTTGTATTATTAATCTTCACATTTCAGTACAATTTTAACGAAATCGGTGGAGCCTACTTTGATAAATTACGTCGTTTATAACATGAATGTTATCGATAACTTACGAACTGACGTTTTTAGAGTGTAAGCGACTAATACGATTTGTTTGGGTTCCTAGAGGCTATATTAAGAAAAATTCCATCAAAATCTTTCGACCCGATTTTAAGAAAATGTTATGTTATTTTTTCGTATGTTAGTTACACTCAAATTTGAACTACCCTATAAATGAAAAGATTTAATTCCCGAGGTAGGAATTTAGGATCGGAAATAATCCATTAGATGGGTATTTGTTATAATTAAAATAATTTGAATAAATCCTTTTTGATGTAATTTTCAGAGGATCAATAGGGCCTTTAACAGTTAACTTATGCTCTACCAACGATTATGACAAATTTTAGTTTGTTTACATTTTCTTAGCTAGATCGTATCTTTGAATAGATATTGGCTCCACAAATAAAACCTATATCGAATCAAACTTTGCCCTTGATACAAATAAGACCACCTATATACGCGTTGTCTGGTCTTTTACCATCTAATATTCGAATTTGGATAAAAAAGTTATCTGCAAATCTAGTGATATTTTTATCTTATAAAAATCTCGGTTGATTTTTTTAATAATCGGATTCCGTTCGCAAGTTTCAAAATGGCCGACATTGAAAAATAATATATAGTCTACAAAATTATCAAATCTCAGTTATCTTTGACATTTAAAAAAAAATAGATTTTTCTATGCGAAAGAGCTAAAAAACACATGAAACTAAATTTTGTTATAAACTTGTATAAAATTTATTTGAAAAAATTACACATAGGCTACAATAATTGCAATACAGTTTAAAGGGATCCATTTGTTACGAAATATGGTTATTTCCTCTTAATAATAGACAATTCTCTTATCACGGTGGACGAACAGATATCCCTATTGTACTGTTTTGTTTTTTTACCAAGACTAAGTTTTATAAATAAAAATTGCTCTAAAATCATTGGATATTTTGAATTAATAAAGGTGCAATTTTTGTCTTTTTAAGTGATCAGGGGTAGATTTAACAAATTTGATCAGTTTATAAATTTCTAACCAGATAGACTGGATTTATCTCAATGATTTTATTGTCAATTTTTAATTTTTCTATTAAACGCTTAGTTTTATTTCAAGACTAAACATGTTTTAATTTTCAAGAGTCACCTAAACGGTCGTATATTTGAAAAGGTTTACAATAAAATCATTTTAAAATGTGATTTTCAATCGAATCCTGTAATAAAAAATTAAGTTTCAAAATAAATACATTGATTTAAACCTTCTAGGAAACCTTTTCTTTAAACCAAATAGGACTTGCAAAGTTTGGTTGATATAAAAAGATAATTTTTATTTTTCTGTTCGTATGAACACTATATGTTTATACATCTTATAATGTTCAAACTAGTTGTCAGATTTCAAAAAATGTGGTTTACACATTAGGCCTATATTTTTCAAAAGCTCGTCTTGAACGAGTTTTTGTTATAAAAAAATATTTGTCTAACCGTTTATAGTCGAAAAATAGTAGACTAAATACACCGTTTAACTAACTTAAAAAATGCCTCTTTATATATATATATATATACATCCTTATATATATTATATATATATATATACATCCTTATATATATATATATATATATATATAGAGAGAGAGAGAGAGAGAGAGAGAGAGAGAGAGAGAGAGAGAGAGAGAGAGAGAGAGAGAGAGAGAGAGAGAGAGAGAGAGAGAGAGAGAGAGAGAGAGAGAGAGAGAGAGAGAGAGAGAGAGAGAGAGAGAGAGAGAGAGAGAGAGAGAGAGAGAGAGAGAGAGAGAGAGAGAGAGAGAGAGAGAGAGAGGAGAGAGAGAGAGAGAGAGAGAGAGAGAGAGAGAGAGAGAGAGAGAGAGAGATGTATTTTAATATTTTATTTGACTATTTTGATAGATTGTTCAAAACACACATAAAAGACAATTTCCGTAAATTCCTACGATTTTGTTTGTTTTTTAAATTATAAAATATAGCGTATATCTAGTTATTATTTACAAATTATTAATAAATGGGAAATAAATCGAAAAGGGATATGGTCGTTTGTTGTTTGCATAAGCTTTTTTTTAAAGAAATTGATCAATAATGAGAACAAGTTGTATTTATTATGAGCATAATCTTCTTATTTTTTTAATGAAAACTATATTGCCGGGCTATATTACCGGGCTATATTATCTATAAAGAAGACAAGTTTAAAATCTACAATTGGGACATTAGGCGAGTAGCCTAGTATTTCTTTATATCATACTAGACGCTCATATTCTAAAATATTACTAAGCTTATCTAAAGTTACACTTATTTCAAAACGATTTGAATTATTTCTTCACATGGATACAAATATACGAAACTATTATTACCCTCCCAACAGAAAATAATTTAGAAAATTCAGCGTGGAAACATAAATACTTCAAACAAAATGAAACTTTGCAGACAAATCCGGTTCCTGATCTATTTAGGGGAGGGTTTAACCAATGAAATCCCAGGTAACAAAGGGTTGGTTTCAGCCCCGCCTCTTACCTCCCTCTACTTAAGGGTTGCAAATAACTTGAGTGTTTGCAAGTTTAGTAATCTTCAGTTATAATCGTGTTCTTACCTGTGGGTGATATAGTGCTTTCAGTATGGTTCTGCCTAATATGGATTTGAGAAGTTTAGGGTTGAAAGAAGAAGAAGTGTTTAGGGTGCTGAAAGCTATGGGGATGGAAGAAGGTAGGCTAAAATTACCGATATTACATATCTTACATATATTACCGATATTAATTTTCATCTATTAATTAATCTACTTAATCTTCATATTTACGTTAAGTTATGGAATAATTGCAATTAATATAATCGTTTAAAATTGCTCCTTAAGGTTTTGTCTATTGATAAATGTTTATTTTTACAATATTACGTTAGTGGTAATTTAACTTGTAGCCTATCATGAATATAACTGTATAGCCTATATTCAGAACCACAACTTCCAATTTATTAAGACTTTAATTTTTTTATTGTAGAAAAATTGGAGTTGATATGATTCGGTACAGAATTTAAATTATATTAGATTTAATTATTATGAACGTTATGGACAATAAACTAGTTTAAATTGCCACCATTTTGAAACTGAAAATTTTTACTTGTTAACGAATACGGTATATCAAAGTTATTGCTAAAAACAACATGTGTTTTAAATTTAAACAATCGGATAAAAATGACGACTCTATACAGCGTAACAACACAAACAAATAGCTATGTAAAAGATATTCCCAAACCACGTGTCTAGCTGTCAGAATCTGTAATCTCTTCATACTCCCGGTTCAGAGCTTTACCGTTTAGAGATAATGCTGATTTCTTTTATAGATAGCTAAAATGATATTGTATGTTAACTTGGTATAAGGGAGCATGATTGTTACACAGAAATTTGTGTGTGTGTATTTTTAAAATAGCTAACTGATTTTTAAAAGAATAGATGGTTTTCCTACATTTTTTTAGATTTGTTGTTAATGATTACAGGGGGTAGCAAAATTATGGTTCCCACAAACACTATTAAAACAAATAAAAACTACATAATTCAATATTTTAACTACTATTCCGTTTATAAAGTAATACATTTATTTAAGAATATGGTACAGGTCAATGTACACTTTATGTCTATTGTAGATTTGTTAAATTTTTTTATTTTATTTTTTCCCCTTTTCTTTCTCTTTTTTCTCTCTCGCTGATTACTATTGTATAAAATAGCTGTAATAGATGTGTTAATATTTTGTATCTATATTGATTCTGGAGGGAAAGGAAAAAAAAATTCAATGTGAATTTTATCTATAACTATTATAGGCCTATTATTTACAGTCCTTCTAATAATACCTCCTATATTTTACTGTTTATACAAGTGTATAGTGAAATTATTGTAATCTACTTAAGAATCTTTCATAGGCAATTTTATTTTTAAATTACAGGGTAGAATTTTTATTACTAGACCTGTTTTTTACTTATAAGCCTTATAATATTGACAATTACAACAACAATGACTACAAACACAATAACTGTAATAATTACTAATTAGTTTTATTCCGTTAAATACTCTGATGCTACATTTCTATATCAGAGTTGTCATTTTCAGAGCGGTGTTGTGATTTTTGTTTTACTGCTAAACAATAACTATATATACAGACGGTCTAACTTTGATATTTGTTCTGTTCAGGTGTACAAATATCCTGCATACCATTATCCTTTAATCAAAGACAAACTGTTATGTATGTAAAAATCAACTAAAAAAATTTTTTTCTGTTGTTTCTGTACTTGTGGAACAGATTTTTGAATTATTGTTAAAAAATTTCAACACAGTGCTTATTAAACATTTTAAAAGTCTATGTTCTATGCATATTGGTTAATTAAAGTAACAGAATCCAGCAGACAGGCTATCAAATTTGTGTTTTAAAAGACAAAAATATAATACAAAGTTTTAATTTTGAAGTTAGTCTATTAATAAACTTATTTATAATACGATAAATAAACTAATTTATTTTATAATACGATACCTTATTCTGACTTATTTTGTTAGACTCTAGAAAAAATTTAACGTTGCTGAAATATAATAATTATGCTGTCATTTTATAGTTCAAACAGCTTCAGGCTTACATAATTTATTTAGCATAACAGGATATAACTAACTTAAAAGGACATAATTTGACATAACTTACCTGTAAGTGATTCCATTGAAAAGTTTCAAAATTGGTTGTTTTTGGTTTCAGTTACGATCAGTGTTGTACGACGTGCAACCCAAACGAGTTGAACGATTTTGATCAAATTTGGTTTGTGGGAATATTTTAGTGATAATGGGAAACTTGGTTTTAATTTGTTTGCTAACTCAAAATATCTAACATAGGGCTTAAGACAAAAACACTAAGCTACGATTTTTTTCAAAATTGGTTTTGACGATTTTTATAATTTATTACCAAAATGCAGTTTAAAGGATCCAAACAAAATAATTTGTTGCCAACTCTCCGAAAATTCTTGTTTGCGAGTTAACAGGAGTGGAGCCGTAAAAACGTAATTCCTAAAAGTTAACTTTTACTATTTTTTTAAAAACTTTAATGTAATAGCAGATATTTCTTGTTGAAACTCCATATTCAAGGATAAAATAAAGCAAAAGCTTAAAGTTTCAAATATTTAATAGTATAAATGAGCTACAATTGTTTCGCCTTGCGGCATCGTCAATTTCGCCCGACAAACCCTATTTTGGTAAAACCCTATTTTGCTATTTTGGTAAAATGTGAAAATTAACAGTCCAAATCTGCGTGCAAAGTCGCAAATCAAAGACAATTATCTTTCTGAGATAATTTTCAAACAACAGAAACCAACCTTGATTAAATGAAAACTCCATCAAACTTGATTAATTACTATTGGTATAGTTTAAGCAGACATTTGTAGTTAGGTTGGGTTGGTTTGAATTTGGTTTTGTGCATGAATATATATTAGAAAGTTTATGCAATGTTTTAGCACCTGTTGTTTACAACCCTGAACAGTAATAATTTTCACATTCCAGAACCATACAAAAATATGAACTTTTTAATATGATAAATAACGTAACTTATTATGAACATTCATTAGATGCCCTTCTTAATAACACAATGGATTTACCTTTCTCTAAAGACTTCAACGATAGGATAGAAACGAAGGCCATCGGTTTTAAACCGAGTGATTTTTTAAAAAAGGCCACCATGAATATCCGTTTCCATACCGTTAAAGATAAAAATTACTTGCAAAAATTATGGTAACAACTTACAGAAAAGGTTAATTTTATTTCAAAATGGCCGATCAAAATTTTGTTACAACGGTAGCCTGTATTTGTTGATGATATGATAGTTTGATTAGATGGTGGTCTAAATAAACAGAAAAAATTTCATGTGGCTAAAATTTGAGAGATCACATCTCGAGAAATCCTCGTTCGATGTCTGTCGGAGCGTTTTTGTATTTTCTCTTAAAACTTACGTCTATAGAACTGATTTATAGTTTGAGTTCAACTGTAGTATTAGAGAAGATTGTTTTACGCATATACAAAACATTCTAAATTTATACGAAACCGTTTAAAAATGGCGCCCATTTGAAAAACTTAATCACGGATTTCAAAAAAACAATTATCTTAACAAATATTTAGAACAAAAGATTTTTATTTTTAGTGGATAATACAGTGATATTTTTATTTCTATTGTAAGTCTTAGAATAACTGAAGTATCAATACAATAACATTGCTTTGTAATTTACTACAACACACATAAATTTATCAGTGCTCCTAATTTGTGAGATAATGTCACACGTGGTTTTTGATTGGTTTTTACTTAACTTACATCACTCCTAACTTTTGAAACATTAAAAATACACTGGTGTTGTAGTCAAATACAGAGAAATGATTTTTTTATCGTTAATTCAGTTATCCTGTGAAATATTGAAAATAAACAAATCATTGTGTTTCTTTATTCCACCAAGAAATGAAAATGTTTCTTCGTGTAGGCCTAACCTCGTCGAAAACGCTGCAAATAAAGACAACGACATGGGAGAATAATGATGTGCCGAGGTTACCAACATGACAATTACACGATCCGTCTTCATTATAAACCGGTTATATTTCTGACAATATAAAAAAATCGGAGGGAAGGGGAGTAACTTAAATTTGAATTATACTCACCTTTCTATAGTCACACATATTGCTGGGGTTGTTTAACAATATGAAAATTAGGTAAGTCGCAAGAAGCGAATGTGAATGGGATCTATTTAGGCCTAAATTTGATAGAATATAGTATTGTCATTAGAAATAAGTAAATATGTAAAGATTCAAGTCAATGATTATCGGAAATTAATCAATAGAAAAAAAATCAACCGATAGATTGTATTGTAATGGAAACTAACGAAAAAACGCAAATATCATCTGTTATTTGTGCAACTAGTGAGCAAAGTGGCACTTTTTTAACCGAGAGAAAATGGTTGACGTACGAGGCTTGCCGAGTGCGTCAATTTCATCGAGTTTAAAAAAGACACTTTGTTCACGAATTATTGCACATTATACTTTGTCTACAGTTGTTATTTTGTGACAAGTAAAAAACATACTTCAGCAGTAACACAACTTAATAAAACATTAATTTAATACAATAGTGTTCAACCTCACGTCAAAACTGAGGTTATTTATGAATATTACAAATAACTTAGGTGTATTGTTGAGGAAACGGGATTGCCAACTTCAAAACTCGGCAAACGAAAAATACTCTCCGTGTACATACACTGTAAATCATCTTTATGAATAATTACTTCCTTTTTCAACTTTAAAACGTTGTTTTGTTGTTTATTTATGTTATTTTACATGTAAGAATTAATCTAACATACATACGGGACATTTCCTGTATATTATAAATCAATTCAAATAAACTTAACCTAAATTTCGATTTGTTCGGTTGCCATTCGGAGTGAGCAAAGTAGTGGGCAAAGTGAAACTGTTGAGAAATCAGTTGTTTTGCAAACTAATTTTAAATGAACAAAATGCCACTTTGTCAACAGCTGTAGACAAAGAAGCTTTTTACTGACTTATCTTTAAAATATAACACTTAATTGTTTTATTGTACTCGAATTCATTAAAACATTTTCCTTTTATTAGTTTCTTGAAAAAAATCAGTTAAAACCTTCATATTAAATTGTAAGTAAAAAATCATTGATTATTTTCAAATATTTCAACCTAAAGAAACATTTTCTCTCCTTTTCATGTATAAATATCAGTAAATAGTATTAACAAATCAAAATTAGTACTTTTTACAAATGATTCTTTGAATTTTGACGATCGATATCCCGTCCATTATCAGTTTATTTTGTATAAGATTGCAGACGGTCGAGGATTGTTTTTGTCCTAGTCTTGTGCATCCTCAATTTGTTTTGATGTTTTAAAACAATTCAAAGAAGTACAGGGAAGCGTTAAGTAAATAAATAGTCTACTTTTAAAACAGCATAATTTGTAGAATAAGGCATTTAAAGGTTTTGCAATGAAAACAAACAAAATTAAAATATTTGACAATAATTTATTTAAACAATGGTCCACCCATTCATCAGCGAGACAACACATGTAAACTAAACATAAACACAAATCGTCGCGACAATAGGTTCAAAGTCCAAATGGAAGAATATTTGTTTACGTTTTAGAAACACGTAGGCCTAAACTTGAATAAGCGATAAATACTGTCAATAGTTGGACCAAATAGGACTATTCAATCATTCCACCAGCAATTGTTGTATTTAGAAAATAAAACGGACGTGAGAAATTAAAAAAAATCTTTTAGGAATAAGTTGACTATTTTTGATAACCTATAAACTCCTCTCAAGTGAGCCCGGGTCCTGAGTTACTACCTAGTTGGAGCTTCATTTAGTCTTGGGTTATATATCTCTTGACCAAATCTTGTTCTCTTCCGACCCCAGACGTTATTAGAATAATTGAAGATTAGAAGTAATTATTTTATACTTTTTGTTTCTTCATTTTTTTAAGGCAATGACCTCAAAGGTTTTCGTCTTTAAACAACTACAAAAGAATTTAAATAAATGTGATTTAAAATAGACAACATTTTGCAACCGTTTAACAAATTAATGCTATTATTTATTACCTTATAACGCTAACACTCATATTTTATTACAGTAAGCCCCCAACAAACTTATATGTTGAAAATGTTTTTGGGCCAATTATAATAATTTGAAAGCCAAATGAAATGCTACGATTACATTTTCTGTCTGGGTCAGATAAGACTAGTTCTTATCTATAAATATTTCTATTTTGATTCCAAGTTATCGTTAATTTAAACGATCAGGTCAGGAGGTTATGCCTACATGCCTGTAGATTCCTTACCTCTGTATAAGTCACACCATTTGATATAAGAACTGTCATGGAACAGCTGATGAGGTACTTTAAATTTTCTTTCTAAAGTTTGGGCATGTTTTGACGTAGATCACAGTGGGTCAAGTTTCTTTATATATCTAAGTATGTATGTTGAAATCTTGATAATCGTGTACACAGTTACGTTAAAACCTCTGCAATTCTGTTGTTTTTTCTTGTGGGAAAGAATTTGAGTTTTGTTATCTAAAAGACGAAAAACATTCTATTAGACCAGTATTCGGCACAACTGAAATAATATATTCGATGATAATCTTTCCTTGGATTTAGTTAGTTAACTTAACCTCAAACTGATTTTATAGTTATTGTTATGAACTGTCTGTTATTAAATATATAAAACCGATTGTTATGGTATCGAATATAAATAAATATTGAGCTTGGCTTGTGAGATATTATCAGATTTAAAAAACTCCAACACAAGATCTCACAAAAATTACGTTTATTTAATCAAACGCGTTTCAACGACAAAGCCGCCATCCTCAGTGATACATGATCTACAATAACAAAATAGTAGTTATTGTTTTGTTATTGTAGCTCATGAGGATGTCGACTTTGTCGCCGAAACGTGTTTGATTAAATAAATGTAATTTTTGTCAGATCTTGTGTTCCGAGTTTTTTTTATCTATGGTATCGAATGATGAAATGTTTTAAACACAGACAGCTGATTCGTTAGATCATACAGACGTAGATTATTTGAAATTTTTAGTAATCAGAACATTTGCCGCATACTGTATATTAAAAATCCCGCTTTAACAAGATTGGTCGCGTTCTAATTATTATATTCAAAAAATTGTGATGATCGGTCAAATTGTTTTCTAGATATAGAATTTGTTACATTCAGTCAACAAAAGTATAGATTTTACTTACAAATCCGCGGTTTCTTAACCGATTGTTGAGCTCATTTTGTTTAATATTTTTCTTTTCGCTTCATTTCCAGTAATTTCTTAAATAAGCCAAAATAATTTTATTATTCCGTTGAATATAAACTTAATATATTATTTTAATTCTAATTATCTCTCCGTGTATCACTATATGAATGCATGAATACGACCTCCACGTATTGCACGAGTCACTCTCTTATATTTCTGCCATGTTGTGCAAAATATTTGCTTCGGGTTTTGCCAAATCATGGAAATAAGTCTCAGCGGAAACATTATTCGCGTCGCTTTAGAAATGCAGTTTTAGCGAAATAACATAAAATCGCTATAAGCTATTCTGGCTCAAGGTACTCTACCAGTTCCGTTGTGGGTGATAAAATAATAAGAGAGGATAGAAATTATAAAGATCCCCCCCCCCCCCGATAGCTCCGGAATCGGCATTTTTTGGAAACCAGTACGTTTTGCTTAGGCCCTTAGAGTCTACATTTGGACACGTGGGCGTCATCACCAGTTCATTATTGGGGGGGGGGACATATGCCGGGGGTCTGGGGGTATGGAAATTTTTTAAAATTAAACTTCTCAAAACATCATTTTTATGCATTTATTTATGCGTTTGTAACAGAAATGTAATGTTAAAAACCCTAGTAAAGACAAAGCCAGATGTTTACCTTTTAAGGTTTTAAGTAAACCATTCGTTTTCAGCAAAAATATTTTTACATCTCAAATATTGGGGGGACGCGTCCCCCCGGCGATGACGCCCATGTTTGGACAAAATTAGTTAAAAACTTTGAAGCTGATTTAAAGTTTTGGCCTTATATCAAAACTTACCGACATTTTTTTTTGAAACCCTTGAGATATGGGCAAAATATACTCTAGTACCAAATTTGACTAAAATCTGTTCAAATGAGAGAGAGAGAGAGAGAGAGAGAGAGAGAGAGAGAGAGAGAGAGAGAGAGAGAGAGAGAGAGAGAGAGAGAGAGAGAGAGAGAGAGAGAGAGCATTCCGAAAACTATTCTTACTACAAAAATGATATGTCCCACCAAAACTAATCTCCTTCTAAACATAATTCAGCACTTGATAAAGTTTTAGCAAATGTATTATATAAGTGGGATCCATCATTATCCTAACGATATTACGTCACTTCCGGATGTCATTTCTCTTATCTCGTCGTTTACTGTACTTATTCCAGATATTTCATCTTGGTTTTGGAGAGACAACTTTGTATTTTGAGTTATTGTCCGAATTGTATTCAGCTGGAATGATGCATTCAATAAAATTTGAGTTATATTTGTCGGAGAGAAAAAAATCCCTCTGAAACTGTTTTCCTATTCTAAAAAATGTAAGTAAAAGTGTTGAATAATTTTGAGAAGTCGAGATATATAGATAGGGTGTGTTTTTAACAAAACATCTTGCAATAAGTTGCTAAGGAGGTATCTTTTGATAGGGCTATCTGCTTTTCTAAATGAATAAAGGAAAACATAGAAATAATAATAATAAACTAGACCAAACAACGATTGTTTAAATTTTGGTAAAATCAGGGAAACCCTAAACTATTATTTAGCATAAGTTTAAACTAAAATACCAGTATGAGCCGTATCAGTAATTGTTTTGAACTATAAAATAACAGATTAACAAATTTCATCATCGTTTCGAACCTATTCAATCGTTCATTTACAATCGGCTCTATCATTAAATCGTTTTCATTTTGTCTCTTGTCTAAGTCTAAAAGGTACTTCTACCTGTCCTTCAAAAACGTGTTATTGTAAGTATCTCTTATCACAGATCATGTTGGCATCTGTTTAGGCCTATCGCAAAGTTGGTCAACGCGCATGACACAAATGACAGATAGTGACGTCACGATAACTGTACAAAGGTCAATAGGGGAAGGGGGGGTGTTCAATGTCTCTAGTTTTTGGACTTTGTAGCAAAACAAAGTGACTCATTACCTCAATCTGATTCGTTAACCTTCATTTAAATATCAAAGAGGCTGTATATTGTTTCTACCAGACGAATTGCACCTGTTATATGGTTTAACTAGAATTATGTGTCATAGTTGATTCAATATATATCATAGTTTAAATTGACGTGTCAACCAATTTCACACTTTTTATCGTCCTTATAGTAGGCTATGGTTTTTTTCTGAGCTTGATATATTAAAATAACATGTTACAGCCATATACATTTGGGGAATAGATAAAAATATATAAAATCAGTAAAAATGGGTGTATACCAGGATAAAAACAAACATTCTATAACTTATTACTTTTTCATCTTTCCAGTAACAACATTTTCTAACCTCTAAAATTCAATATTTTTACCAAATTTCTTAGAAATTAGTGATGAACGTGTCCGATCCAATTTTAAAGAATATTGCGTGAATAAAATTTGTTTCTAATTAATCTAAAAAAACAAATAAAAACACACACATATTTTTAATATTTCGGATATTAGCCTAAATATTTCGCTAGTCTTGTAAAATTCAATGTCCTGGTAAACATTGTTAACGAATTCGTACAACCTATTTTTAAAACAATTGCGATAAATTTGTTGAAAACCGTATTAAAGTAATGAGAGTTCAAAAACCTCAACACACTATCACATATGTAGGAATGCAACTTTTTTTTCCTTTTTTGTTCGTGTGGATTAAAGGTGAATAACTTTTCTGTCATGATTGCCTTACAAAAAAGAAGAAGAGACCCATAGTCTACTCCTCGAATACTTTAATGACGTCAGGGTCTGAAGAGAACAAGAGTTGGTCAAGAGAGATCTAACCCAAGACTACATAACGAAAGGTGTAGATTCAGTCACGTTACCACTGGATTGTACTCACTGTATGTGAGCTCCTAAAGGAAGGAACGTAATTAAGTGTGCAGCTTTTTGGTCGCCATTTCAATTAAGATTGTGATCATTTTTTTCATGTGTAAAAGACTTTTTTTTTAATGTGCCACACGATAGAGGTTATCATTTGGAAATTTTTATTTCCACCCTATTAAGCCATCCCACTCTATATAGTGAGCAAACAATTTATCTTTTAAATAAAAATATAATTTTTATAACTCAGAATATACGCTGAACGTTTCCAATTAATATTTTAAAACTTATTAAAGTGCCCCACAACCTACATAAATTCCAAAGACTCTCGCACTAAAACTAGTGTTATTTTGATCATGATCGGTGTCAGTTTCTTAGGTCAGGATTAAAATTAACTAATTATTTAGAAGCGTCAAGAACCGAGTGAAGTAGAGGGGGAAGGGATGTTTGTATTGTGAACAACTACCAAAATAAGATAATCACTTTCGGCAAATCTATCTTATTGTGGCTCGAGATCAGTCGTGCATTTTTTAAACTACATTGTGGTGGTGGTTAACTTAGTAGGAAATAATTCTAGTGTAGTGAATTAGGTGCGTTCTAATGACTACTGGAATCGTTTAAAGTGATAAATATTGGAGAATTTATGTAGTAAAGTAAGTAATGGATTATTTAATCTTAAGTATACTGAAGTTTGACGTTTATAATCTTTATAGGAATAACGAAGAGGCTGAATTTGTATGACGTTAAAAAGAGAGACGGAAAAGTTTGTATGGCTGCCATTTTGTCAAATTGAATAATTAAGTCGTCATCAAATGACAAACTGAAGCGGAGGAAATTTTTTAGTTATTGATTTTATATAAACAATCAATTGTGCACAACATTAGAAGTAACTATAGTTTTCATTTACAGAATTTAGTAATAAAGTTTAGCATATTCAGACAGTTAGAGAACTCGTCTTAGTCTTGTAGGGGAGGGGAAGGAGTTGTATGCGAAGTTTTTACCACAAGTCATCTAAATGAGGGAAAACGTAACAACAGGCGTTTTCAAACGATGTTGATGTAGTTCATTAACCTAATGTAAGTCTGATTATAATGAATCATACATTATTAAATTTGTAATATAATTAGAGAGTTAGAAAATTTTTAATTCCAGATTGTTCATATGCATAAAAGTAAAGGGGGGGGGGATGTCAAGGTTATTAGTAAATTTATTCGATTCCAAATATACGTTGTAAAGTTTTCCCACTGTCTATCAACGAAATAAAAAATCACATTCATCATCTCCATTGGAATTGTCTTTATAGGCGAGGAAAATAATCGAAATTATTGATTATGTAAGTTGGTGTATACTAATTTAGAAATATATTTAAGAAGAACATAAGTCATGTTTGATTCTACCGTAAACTTGTCTTAAATTAATCTTATTTGTTTGACTCAAGTTTTTAACTACGGCGATCACGGTATTCATATAGATTTTGTCATTTATTCCTGAAACGTGATTTTCTTTTACTTGCGATTTGACACAGTGGTCCGGGACATTGTTGTCCACATTTCACAAAATTTTGAACAAAGTCGGTAAAACCATAGGACCGGAATGAAATACACACCACTGCAGTTGTCTGATGTATAATTCAACCAGATTCGGTTATTTAAACTAAAAATTCTGTGAACAAAATGGTCAAATATAATTAACGGTAAAAACTCTAAAATATATTTTAAGATAAATTACTACCTGTTTTATTTCAGAAAATATTGGAAGTGAATCATATTTCGGTTCTATTAAATTCGATCCCCGATGGATGTTCAGACGTGTTTCTACATTTATTTGAATTAAAATAATCAAAGAGTAGAGAATTTCTAGATTGTCAGAAATAATGAGATGAAGAACTGTCAACACCAGTGTAGGCCTTGTTCTGTAGGCTTTCTTTAGGAAACCTTCCAACTTTAGGAAAAGTAATTATTTTTGGTTGATTAAAATAAGTTGTACGTCTGCTTCTTTCACCAATTGTTTTTTTTATTTTTTATTTTCTGTCGTTACAATTATTTACGAAAACATTATAACTCCCTACCCCGCCGTTTTTATTATTGTAGTTATTATTGGATCAGTCGAATAGTATTACTATTTCGACCTTGGTAACAGTATATGCAGATCGTGAAGATGCACAAAATAAGTTGTAGACCTTAACAGTGTAGAGGAACACCTGCCATTTTGAAATTTATCGAGCAAACATATTCACGCCTAATAAGAAAGATTATTATAATTTTTGCTTTCTAATTTTCAGCTCAAACGGTTAAAAATTACGATTTTAACGGTGCTTCTGGGTTTTTATGTTTTTGGAAGCTAGGGAAAACCATTTAAAAGGGTCGGAATTGTGAAATGTTGCTACCATTTTTTAGTAATATCAATGACTACATAAATACTATAAGACACGACATAGGATAGGGAAATAGTCTACGCTTTACGGGTGCTGTTCGTCACAAGTTTGACACACAGCTATCAGAAAGCGCTAGCAGCAGGTGCTTGACTGTACGCATCCCACTTGGTTGAGACTGTCCAACTGTTGACCTCTCTCTCACAAACCTTCTCACTTACTTCCGTCAGCATAGTCAGTGTTGTCAGTTCGTGCGCTGAGATAGGCGATTCTCGACCTTCCCTCGCATCTCTGGTCCCATATGTGGCATCAGTGCGTTTTCTCTTACCCGCCTGAAAAATTGTTTGACCGTAGAGCCACCTAGCGCCAGTCACATCAACTTCAGATTCTCTAGCAGAGCGACCTAGCGGGTATTGGTCAACTCAAGAATAAGCGTAGAATATTTAACATGGCAATGTCGTGTCTTATAGTATTTATGTAGTCATTGGTAATATTCAAAAATAATAAAATCTACAGAGATGGTGAAATATCAGTCTGTGGAGTTAGAGGACGTGGTCCACTACCTTGCAGAGTTCCTTCACACTTTAAACCCACCAGGTATTCCACTAACCATCTCTGATTAAACGTTGGAACTCCAATTATGCTGCTGCGCAATCTGATACATCCTAAACTTTGTAACGGCACCCGGCTGCAGAGGATACAATATCACAAGTTGTGGTGGAGGAGAAACAGTTTTTGTACTAAAAATTTATGATTCCCTCCGACTATCACTTTCAGTTTAAACGGCTGCAGTTTCCTGTCAATGTCTGCTTCAACATGACAGTAAACAAGGTTCCAGGACAGTCTTTGGAAGTGGCCCGAGTAGGTTTTTCACATGGCTCACATCGCCTGTTCACGGGGAAACTCTCCTAACTGCCATGTGTTACTTTAGCCAGAGGGGCGAACAAATAATGTTGTTTAGGAAGTTTTGTTAAAGGTGTATGACAGTTTTATGACTTGAAAATTTAAATTCCAGTAAATAAGTTAGTACTGTACGGTTGAGAAAGAAGTTATTAAAAAAGGGAAATTTTGTTAGAGGTGTACTGCAGTCATTTCTGTTCGTATTAATTCCGTACTTCATTTAACGTTGGTATTTATTTTGATGCTAATGATTTAACTAAAGTTTTTAAATGTATCTAATTTGTTATAATAGAATGATCAGCACACGAATACCCAATATCAATATTGTTTTTCTTAACAAATTTTGTTTCAAGTTATGATCATATGATCAATTCTCATCGGTAATCAGAAGGAAAAAAATTAACAGAAAAAATTGTAAAAAGTGTTGCCTATTTTTAACATTTAAACGACAGGGGCGGTGGCAGGTGTGGGCTTTGGCCCAACAATCTGACTGTGGATTCGCCGAAAAACTGACTACATTATACTAATAACAATAACTTCCTTTTTTAATTGAATAAGCTTCTCTCCCAATCATACAAACTTATTTACTGTAGTTTACATTGAAAAAAAATCGCTGTCAAATTTTAAATTAATCCACTGTTTCCCCCCCCCCCCTGAATATCCTTAGCGAAACACGGCTACACAGCAAGTTCAGTTCATATTTTAAAGCTGTACAAAACTTTCGGGATTGGGATGTTGAACAAAGTATTTACTCGTGCTCAAATACCGTATTTTAAAATCGGCCGCCATTTTAAAATGGGCAAACTGATTTTTTTGGTCAACGAGGTTATTCAGTGATACGTAAAATCAAGCATATGTACCAAATTTGGAAAAATTGGGACCACAATTATTGTGACCTGTAGAACGTTTACTAACACACACACACCAGAGAGAGAGAGAGAGAGAGAGAGAGAGAGAGAGAGAGAGAGAGAGAGAGAGAGAGAGAGAGAGAGAGAGAGAGAGAGAGAGAGAGAGAGAGAGAACATTGTGTGTTATATAGAATAAACAAAATGAAATTGTCATTTGATCGTAATTTTTACCATTTACTTACAAGTATTTGTTTATATTTATTATTCAAGTTTAAAATTTAATTGTTCAAACTCCGAAAATTCTATTATAGTTATAAATTCGCTGTTGATTCTTGGAGTACAGAATTGCGATTTTTAAATTTAAATATTAAAGTATTTTTAGTGATTTATTCCAAAACTATTGGCAAAGAACAATTTTGAATCTCCGTCCATTTGAAATTGATTTAAACGGTTAATGAATTTGTACAATATGATGCTAAAAACAACCTATATAAAATTTAAACAAAATAGACTAAAAATAGCTATTGCTAAAATGACAAACATAAATATATAGAATAAAGTTTTTCAAAATGTTTTTTTTTGGAACAGAATCAGAATACATTTTATACCGTAAGAGTTGGTGTAATATTTTATTTGTCCTACGAAAATTTGCTAAACTATGTTGTTTTATGAGAATCGACAAAATTTAGATATACACAAAATGTATGTTCTTTATTTCTCGTAATATTAAAATCTATTTTTTGCACAACTATACATTTTGTGGCCTAAATATAGTGGGGAAGTAACATAGAACTTATCATTGTATGTTAACATTATATTAGTTGCTTATTAAATTCTTGCTCGGCTCGTGTTATCTGAAAAGAGGTTATCTTTCGTTAATTATGTTTATGCTGGTAATTTATCACAGCTAATCATTTTCATAAATAAATAGTTTTTCTTCTTTCTTGAACTTTGAAACATTGTTTTTTTTTCCTTCCAGGTCTGCATGTAGAAATAGTGTGTGGGAGGATGATAATAGTTTATATATAATTGTTTTTTTATTGTTCGATAAACTGTGAAAAAAAAATGAATAAAAAAGTAATTACGATAAAAAGTGCTTAAATAAGCCTAAATGGCTAACAACGTTGTACATTATGGAATTCCATTTTAAATTAAATAAATAAAAATAATATTATTCTTCACAATTTTACTTCAACTTTGCCGACCTAGGTTTCGCCTAGGTTTCGCCAGTAACTACCTGTTATGGCATACTTTAAACTACAGTACTTTTCTGCGACTGGCTAATCCTAGGTCGATAGGGATCAATTAATTTTGTAAAGTTCAAAAGTGTTTTGTATTTATTTAATTTAAATCCAGCTTCAACTTTGAAAAAACGTTATACATTTTCCTCAAGAAAATGTCATTTATGAATATGTCTGCATATTTAAAAAAAAATCAATTATAATTTTCCAAGGAAAGTATTGTGTTTGGTGAAAATTTGAATAGCTCCTTCTCGATGTTTACCGACAGTAAAAACACTATTATACCATTTTCATAATGAAGTCATCTGTATCGGCATTTCATTTTCTCAAGAATTTATCTTTAGTCTGATTAACTAAACAATTTTAAAGTTTAATATAGCGTGGTTTTCTGACAGAAAATTGATTGTCATACATTTTCTCAAAATTTTGAGGTTGTAGGTTGGGTAAAAGTACCATAGTTTGATTGGATTTCGATTTTGGCTTTACCTGCTTGCAGCCCCAATTCCTCTATAAACAATAGTTATTTGTGCAACTAGTGAGAAAAGTGGCACTTTTTTAAGCCTCGTGCGTCAATTTTATCGAGTTTAAAAAAGACACTTTGCTCACGAATTGCACATTATACTTTGTCTACAGTTGTTATTTTGGCAATAAAAACAGTTCATACTGGCGGTCGTACTTTTTCCTTGATTTGACAGGAAGGAGATTTAGTACAACGTTGTTAGCTTTTTCCGCTAATTTAGGCGGGGGTTTTGACAGGTTTTCATACTCTGAACTGTCCATATTTTAAAAATAACTACACAAAATATAGCAGTAGTGCTAAACACTACTACTATCAAACAACACATCAACACTGAGTAGAAGTTCTCACGTCAAAACTGAGGTTATTTATGAATATTACAAATAACTTAGGTGTATTGTTGAGGAAACGGGATTGCCAACTTCAAAACTCGGCAAACGAAAAATACTCTCCGTGTACATACACTGTCAATCATCTTCATGAATAATTACTTCCTTTTTCAACTTTAAAACGTTATTTTGTTGTTTATTTATGCTATTTTACATGTAAGAATTAATGTAACCTACATACGGGACATTTCCTGTATATTATAAATCAATTCAAATAAACTTAACCTAAATTTCGTTTTGTTCGGTTGCCATTCGGAGTGAGCAAAGTAGTGTGCAAAGTAGTGGGCAAAGTGAAACTGTTGAGAAATCAGCTGTTTTGCAAACTAATTTAAATGAACAAAATGCCACTTTGTCAACAACTGTAGACAAAATGCCACTTTGTTAACAACTGTAGACAAAAATATTTTGTTTTGTTGGCTGAAATTCAGATCTGGAATTATTTAGCCTATATCTCTTATTGTTTATGGATAATAGAAAATTTAATTAATGTATCAGCCACAAAACTGGAGACGAATTCAGAGTTTTATAAGGATTGTAGTTCTATCAAAAATGGTTCAGGAAAGAAAATTGGACAACCGTTGAAAATTCTAACAGATGTCCATGATAATTTTGTTGTTTGAAAAAACTTCTGTAATTTTATCTATCAGCACCAAATTTGATATAAGTTCCACAATAAGTATGGGATGATCAAGTTGTTAAAAACAAAATCAGTTTTCTACCTATTTCAAAAGAACGCTTGATTACTTTTGAGCAAAAGTTAATGCTGATTTTTGTAAAAAGAATAGTTGTCACTTTTCAAAAGAAGGAAAAAATCCAAACTCCTCAAACAGATTTTATTTTACTTTTCTTTTAGACACCGCTAGATAGCATTTGATACCTTTTCATGAAAAATATTCATTGATCGTGTGGATCTAAAAATTTACCTTTGCTGAAATGTTAAGTCGAAAACATCCACAGTCACTTTATTTTCTTAAAATAGGGTATTTATCAAGAATCTCAAGATCATTTTCCTTTAGTTGCATAGCCGATGATAAGTAATTTAGATATGGAAAATTACAACACTGAAAGACAATTATTTTTACTGTTAAACTAATAGTTTATCAGCTGTGTCATTTTCCTTCATTCGTATTTCATTCTATCAGCTGACCTTTGAACTGAAATCCATATGATTCTATGGTGATGACCAAAGTCCAATGGAATGCCAGAATAATAATCTTAACTTGGCAAAAGAAACTTACAGCAATAAACTTTAGAACACTCAAATATAAATGAAACTGTTCATTTGGATACAGAATTTAGGAAGAATAGAAAACCAGAGACATAGAAAAAAATAACGATTAAAATGACTACGGTAAATCTTGGTTAACTAGGTTGTCATCAAATGACTAATTGGATCAGAACAAGTTTTTAAAGTTAATATACATTAATTTCAAATGAACAATTAATTGTACATAGGTATAATATAAAATCTTTTAGGAATTCAAATTTTCCATTTACAGAATAAAATAATAAAATATAGATTACCATTCAGAGAGCTGGAATAATCTATGAACGTTTGTCTTCTTGAAACAATTTGTGTGATAAAGTTTTTGTTATACTTGTCATACCTAAAAAAGAAAAAAAACATAAGAGGTATGTGAAACAGCAAAATAATATAAATTATGATAATCTATAGTGTGTCTAACTTAGCCAAAATTGATTCTATTTTTTTGTTTTATTTTAAGGCGAAAAACTATTTCGGTTATCATCGCCTTCACAATATTGAGCATATGATGCAAACCACAACTACAACTAAAACCAAAAAGAATAATATAAATTTGAACAACATTAAATCTAGTTAATAATTTTAAACTTTCACAAAGTTTAATAAACCACAACATAACATGTTACACAGCTGTAAGGAGGCCCTGCAACAAGTTAACAATAATAAACTATGATAAATACAATTAATAACAATTCAAAATAAATATTACAGGACTGTAAATTTGCCCTGCAATGAGTTAACAACATAATTAAAATTAAATAAATAAATAGACAACTAAACATAGTATTGCAGAGCTGTAAAGGGGCTTTGCAATAATCAATTCGAAGAATTTTTAATTTTATAAAACTGTTACAAACTGCAAATATCTGATCAAGGAACTCGACATTATCACTCAGCATCACCTGAATAAAATTAAGTAGGGCAAATGTCACCTCTCAGAAAAATACAGTCAATAAGCATGTGTTTAATCGAGAGTACGCCTTGGTTATTATGGTGGATTTCCCTGTTCCATCAGAAATCCATACGTGATCATGGAATGACCGATACAAATACGGGTAATTACCACTTCCTCTCGACAATTGGCACATATGGATGTATTCTACAGACAGACAATATCTTTCACTTCCCTCAGCTTATTGGACTCTATATTTGTCCATTCTTTCTACCATCGCCTTTGCAAAACGAAATTAGCATGCTGTGTGACTGACATCTGACTTGTAGTTTTCTTTGTTGGTTCGTCAGCTTTTGTGTTACCCATATTTCCGCAATGCTCAGGTACCCAACAAAATAATATTGCGACATCCCGTAGTTGAAGTCTGTGTATGCAATACAGAATACCCTCAACCAAGAGATTCGTAGAGTACATGTACTGACTAGCCTGTAAAGCACTTTTTGAATTGGAACACAAAGGATAGTGACAGAAATCAGATGGAACAGCAATAAGCCCCTTTAAAATAACAAAGAGTCTGGCAGTAAAAATACACTAAAAGCTGAGGGTAATCCATACATATATGTCAGGACGGGCAAGTAATATACACAACCGACTTTACTGTCCATTTTAGAATCATCTGTGAAAATAATTTCACTAGATGGGTTTTATCAAGTATATACTTAAACTCCTAACATAAATTGATTCTGTGATTATCCTAACGAATCAGCTATTGTAATTAGGGGAATTGATTATTATGGCAACAAATTTTACAGTTGTTTGAGTTTTAAAGAAACTGAAGCTGATTTATAGGTTTTCATGTTTACGTTAATTAGAACTGGCAAACAATTGTCTTTTTAAATTTGATTAATTTATGATTAACATATTGTTGAGTTGTAAATATGTGTAAAAAAAAAAATCATGATGTCCAGTTCAATAATTTTAAGCGTTTGTTACATTTCAATTTTAACCCTTTGTCAAGGTAGCTCCATTTCGAAAAAATAGTTCTTGGTAAGTTGTCTTGTACACATTTGCGGATATGTGGAAAATAATGTTTTAACTTTTTTTACATCCAATTCTATGTATTAGTTGTAAAAAAATAAATAAATATAAATTATGCTACTTTTTATTAAAATGACAAAAAAAATATATTTCAAGATTTTCAGATAATATTTTAACGTAGGGAAAAATTGCATTTTACTTTTTATGGTTTAAACTGCAACATCTATTAAGAATGTTATAATGTTGTATTGTTTACAACACTATTAAATAATTAATTGACTAATTATCTTAATTAGATAGTAAAACATCAGCTGTTATATTGAGCTATGTCATGTGTTGTCGGATCGGCTGTTATGCTCCATGTCACAATCTATATTAATCAATGCAAATAGTTAGGAGAAAAATTATACTTCCCGCAATATACTTTGATCAAGTTTCATTTGTTTATTTCACTAGGTTTTAAATACACTAAAGTATCTTATTATTAAAGTTAATCTAGGTGGTACTTTGTAACTACTGTACTGTACTGTACTCTGTAGGTAGGTGTTAACTACTGTACCTCTGTAATATTTTGATATACAATCGGCATGTTTAAAATACAAAAAGAATAAGTGATAGCAAAAAGTACTCAGTTCTAGGGTTCCATTTTTTTGGAAAAAGTTATATAAAGAAGTTATGTATATAACATATATGTGTGTGAATATTCAATAATAAGATAAATATGATGGGACAATAAACTGTGATAATATGTGTAGACTAATTGATTTTTGTTTTTCAGGAGACACAGATATACAGATGGCTGGGCAAGGAGGTATCCATGCCAACTTACAGGCTCCACCCGTTAATTTACTTGTGATAAGTCAATTCTGTTCAATATGTGGAGATCGAGCTACAGGCAAGCATTATGGTGCAGCTTCTTGCGATGGTTGTAAAGGTTTCTTCAGGCGTTCAGTGCGAAAAAATCATATTTACACTTGCAGGTTAGGAGACAGGTTCGGAGATATATTTCAAGTATTATTGTATTAATTTTATATAGTTTAATTAAAAACTTAGCTATTCACATTTATTGTTATGATGATCACATCCCTTTCTCTCAAATATACTTTTTAATACTACTTCCTCCCCCTCCTCAAGAAATCCCAACCCACTCACAAAATTGTATGCATTTTGTTTCTTTTCTGTCTACATTATAATATTTTTCATTTACACACACAAAAAAAGTTTGACAAACATGAAGCACAAAAAAATAATGAGAATATTAATGAATAATCATCTTTTTTATTTGTCTATGTTTGTATTATCATTTATTTACAACTAGTGGTTTAACCTGGCTTCGCTTGGGACTTCTATCATATATGTTATTCACGAATAAATGTTGAATATGATCTTGGTTTCAAAATATTCGCAAACTCGTCTGCTAGCACCTAATTGAAGAATCATGCGCAAGACCCTAAAAATGATAGTAATGAGTTAAATAAAGTATTTTTACAATTGAACGTGAGAAAAACAGGAATCTTTGAGACTTAAGCCGCAATACTTTAAAGTTTGTCCCTATGGTTTATCTGGCTTATTGTTAATGTGTAACAAATGGGTCTGACTTTTTAATCTTACAAAAGTTAACGGCGTAACTGTACATACTGTATAGTGTTTACTCTATTTCTGATTTATCCCTTACATCTAGTGAAAATTAATTGATTATCTGGCTTATTGTTAATGTGTGACAATTTGGTCTGAATTTTTTATCTTACAAACGTTAATGGCTTAACTGTACATACTGTATAGTGTTTACTTTATTTCTGATTTATCCCTTACATCTAGTAAAACTTAATGGTTTATCTGGCTTATTGT
This sequence comes from Aphrophora alni, assembly GCA_963513935.1. Taxonomy (NCBI): domain Eukaryota; kingdom Metazoa; phylum Arthropoda; class Insecta; order Hemiptera; family Aphrophoridae; genus Aphrophora; species Aphrophora alni. The sequence goes on along the minus strand of OY740770.1, from coordinate 39,998,065 downwards.
TAATGTGTAACAATTGGGTTTGACTTTTTTATTTTACAAAAGTTAACAGCTTAACTGTACAAACATACTGTACAGTGCTTACTTTACTTCTTATTTATCCCTTACATTTAGAAAAACTTAATGGTTTATCTGGCTTATTTTTAATATGTGACAATTGGCTCTGACGTTGTTATCTCGCAAAAGTTAACGGCGTAACTGTACATACTGTATAGTGTTTACTTTATTTCTGATTTATCCCTTACATTTAGTGAAAGTTAATGGTTTATCTGGCTTATTGTTAATGTGTGACAATTGGGTCTGACTTTTTAATTTTACAAAAATTAACGGATTAAGTTTATCAATTGCAGTCTCTTTAATTTGAATGGTAATTCAGTCGATATCAGTGGTATTCTGGGGATAAATACTGTATTTTCCTTTTATTTTACTGTTATAAGGTCGGCCCTTTTATCTTCCAATGGACGCCCTTAAAGAAAAAACGGAAACCTTCTTCACAGATGGGCAATAGAGGATTATCACACCATATACCTCTTTGATTGTACCACGATTCGTTTTTGAGTTTTACCGGCACGCACATTCTAGACTTCCTTTTATATATTGATTGGCATTATTTAAAGATAATCATAAGCTTTTATATAATTCTTCCTTGTCATACTCTAATATTTGAATGTAAGCATATTATTTTTGTCTTCAAATAAATATAATTAATTGCTTAAAAACCTCATTTATCTCCCTGATTTTGCTCAATTTTGATATTAAAATATAAATTTAATAAATATTTTTTTGTTTTTTATCTTCATTTAATAATTTGTGATTATAAAAACAATAATTAAAAATTGGCCTATGTACATAATTTGTGTATAAGCCTGTATAATTTTTGTATAGAATAACTTTTAACATATTTGAATAGATTTTTGTTCTTCTAGATTTACACGAAACTGTATTGTGGACAAAGACAAAAGAAACCAATGTAGGTACTGCAGACTTAGGAAATGCTTCAAAGCTGGAATGAAAAAAGAAGGTAAAATATTTGTTTACTAAAAAAGAAATAACCATATTCTCATGCAGTTTTTAGTTAAACATGATCTAATTTCAATTGAATAAAACCAGTAAGATCATATACATATTGTTTCAAGACAAATTCAGTTCCTTACTCTGTATTGATTCTCAATGTAGAAATGTCTTCAGTACAACTTCCATGTTTTCTGAAACCAGCTTAATTTAGTCTTAGCTTCTCATTTTATGTACTTTTAATTTTTCTAGATTCTGGTCAGCGATTGGTACCTTATTGTTGTAACTTAAACTTATTTCCACTTTCTTGTGAATTTACATTTTTTTTGGCAGCATCACCTTCTCTCTTTCTCTAAATTACTTATTTCTTCTTCTTTTCTATAAATTTGTATTAGCTGTGTTGATACATTTTCATCAGTTTCGGTGATACGTTTCCAAATTGAATTCTTTACTCTTTTATATAGATGTTTTTATTCTTGTTTCAACTTTTCATTTACAGTTATAGTGTTTTTAACCCCTCTCTCAGAATTCTTTTCTTAATATTTCACCTTATTTTGACAACCTTCAATCTATTCCTGTGTCGTTTCTTTAGAGCTCATATAATTATTTATTCCAGTCTATTCTGTATTCTTGATCATCTGGTTTCCAATTTAACTAATAATTTAGCGCTTTAATGTTATTTCTAAATATACCCTATATTCAATTTAAAATGACTAAAACTTTCATTCTTAATCTAGATGTTAGATTCTATGTTTATCAAGAGTTTCCTGTGTGAATAGTTATTAATATACTACTCAATTTCAGCTGTCCAGAATGAAAGAGACCGTATCAGTTGTCGGCGCCCAAGCTATGAAGAATCTGTATGTAACAATGGTTTGTCTGTAACTTCCCTCTTAAATGCTGAGATGTTATCAAGACAAGTTGGATCAGAGGTAACAAAAAAATAATAATTTATTGTTTCATTTAAAACTGTAATGAATCCTTTTATCGGAAAAAAAGTTGCCAAAAAATAATCATGTTGTTTTTTCCTGCTTGAATCAACTGTATATACAGATATAGGATAGACCACGGTGTAGTAACAATGAAATATAATTGTTGGTATAACAATACCATCTTGAAATTAATTACTAAATATTAGTTACAATAACTTTGATTAATATATGAATGTAACAAGATTAATTAAAATGAGTTGAATGGTCGAAACCATTCGAATGATTTGGATGTATGGGACAAACTTTAAAAAAAAAATTAGTTTAAATAAGAATTACAAACACAATATGAGTTTATAATAGAGCTAGAAGTCTAGTATTCAGCTTCATTATTAACGGATGAGAGATATACAGGCTCATTGACTAATCTGAGTTAAATTATTCTATTTAGAGGTGACAAATTGAACAGTGATAACAAAATATTTCATTGTTGTTTTGTATTTTAAATATTTTCATTTGTCTAATATATCAGAATCTTTGGACAACAGTACCTTGGAATCTATAAACACTCAAAACCAAAGAAATATAGAAAAGGGGTTAAATCGTAACAATAGGACAAATTTAGTGGTTATGAAAAAGTCCTAAAATTACACAACTTTTATTTGGAAACAGTTCGGTCAGGCATTTAAGGAAAAAAGTGTAAAATTGAACACTACTATAACTTAAATAGAATTTGAAGAATTGAGCTAGCTGTCATTGTTTAGTACGAATTTCAACTCAATATCCTGTTTTCTTCCTCTCAATCTACAGCCATTGAAATAGGCAGCATTTATACAAAATCTGAAAAGTTACCCTTACCTTCATCAATTTGAGTAATTCAACTGTAGCAGAATGGCACAAATATTTTACCAAGTGGTGTATGTCTGCTGATGTTTTGAAATTGACACATATTTTTTAAAACTCAAAAATTTGATCACTCCTAAGCCCATCTAGGTAGCTGCGGTTCATAAGAAAATACAGGTCTGGCAGTAACTTACGATGAATCGTAACTCAGTGAACGAATGAATTACTGTTACACTCTATATATTTCATATAAATATAGATATTTGTATATTTATACTTGTTTATATGTTTATTTTCAGAATTCCAATGACTATGATCTAAGTAACAAGTCCATAGCAAATATTAATGATGTGTGTGACTCTATGAAACAGCAATTACTGTATTTAGTTGAATGGGCTAAATACATTCCAGCATTTACAGAACTGAGTCTTGATGACCAAGTGAGTATTATTTCTTATAATATAGGGTTAATGTGAATACAAATATATATGTTTTAATCAGCTGAATTTAAGTCTTAAATTACTCTTTGTAATTTTTTTCCAACAGTAGTAAAGCTATGAAAATTTGATTAGCAACCTTAACAAAAAATACTATATTTAACGACAAAACTGTAATAATACTTTTTTCTTATTATAAATTTTAATGAACCATCATAATTTACAAATTTCAATTTTTAACTTACAAATAACTAGTGACTAATTTGTATGCTGCATTCAAAAGAGAGTTTCATCAAAATCAGAACATAAACAAAAAAGTTGAAACTTACGGCCACCATTTTGAATTTTTTTGAAGTTCAGTACAATATTACAAATTAAGTTTTATTGGTTTTTTTTATTGTAAGTTATTGAATTGGTGTTGTTTCTTCATTTAAGTTAACCATATAAAATAATAGGAAATATATATAAATATATTTTCCATAAAACAATGTTTATTTTGTAAAAACAAGTCTAATATATTAAAAAAATATACAATTTAGTCAAAATTTTGAAATCAAGTCTCATAGTACACAAAAACGCACTTAAGAAGTGAATATTGAAAATATTTGTGTGGCAATTTTGGATATGAATGTGGGTTTTTTGGACAAAAGCAACTGATTCCATGAAATTTTTCCGCTTTTTAAGTTCAAATTTTTAAACCTTAAATAAATTAAATATTAAAAATTTTATTAACAGATTTGTTGGCCGCAAAATTATATCAATTTTTTAGGTATGAACTATATTTGGTTTTCAAAATTCTTTGTATCATTGAGTGAGTCACAAAAATGTATGGTGAATAAGGAACAACTTGACAAAATGATACACTTTATTTGAAAGAATTTTATTTCAAAAAAATTTTTATAAGAGATAAAGTAGCTATATGCTGGTGCGTTAAAGAGATACCATGTTTGCCTTTTGTTATTATTATTTACATAATTTATTAACAAAAAACAACAATAGACTCTGAAAAGAATAACCATATTTAAATTACGACACAAAATTACTTTTATTCAGTGTTTTAAATAAGAGTGTGAAATATAAATAAAATTATTGAGAAGAAAATTACACAATTTTTTTAATAAGGAAATAATTCACACATACACTTACTTCACTCTTTAAAATGGAAGGTGATAATTATTAATTTTTAGTAAAATTAATAACATATTTAAAATAATTAAACTGTTTTGGTTTTGAAAATATTGTCAGTAATGTTCTTAAACAAATACACATTTATTTTATTTTTTAGGTTGCTTTATTAAGAGCTCATGCTGGTGAGCATTTACTCTTAGGACTAGCTCGTCGGTCTCTTCATCTGAAGGATGTTCTGTTGCTCGGTAACAATTGTGTTATCACGAGGTATTGTGCAGGTGAGATACTTATTTGAAATATTTAAAACTAGTGATCAGATCAATTAAGTAAGCCATACATAATTAATTTTAATTGCTTATACCTTTGTTTTCTTCAGTAAGAAAAATTTCAGTACATACACCAAGCAAAAACTTACTAACGGAATTACCTTGAAGGATAATATTAAGTTTATGGGAAATTATGTCAGGAGTTATATGGAAATTCTTCTAGAATATGTTTATTCTTCAATTTGAGGTAGATGATCCAAATTCTATATTTCTCAGCATAATATTGTACAGGATGGTCATAATTATTTTCTCTTTGTACTTTGTTGTGTTGATTTTTGAGGGAAGCACATTTGATATTGATCACAAATACATTTTCAAGTACTCCACATATATACGGGTGTACAAAAAGTCCCACACCGGTTTAATTTTTTTTTTTTTTTTTCAATGACACTGGAAAGCTGAAAACCTGGACTTACACTATAAATCTAAAAAAACTATTCTTGCACACCATGAGTGACAGTATAGGACCAGGGGAGGAGTCCTATAAGGAGTACAAAGAAAATTTTAAATAAAAGCATACGCCGAGTTGTACATTATTTTAAAGGGCTTTACTGGTAGAGTTTAATGCTACAAACCACACTACAAAAGGTTGATACAGTATAAAATGGCAGATGTTGAAAGGTTTTACTAAAAAAAGAGAGAATATTTTCAGAGTAAATGTTCAAATTGTACTCCTTCGGTTATTTGACAGTTGGAAAGACGCACATAAAAACTATTTACAGAATTTTGCAGGGCAATTGGAGGAAGCATTTAACATTCTTCAAGTATTCTTTGTCTCAGTTCATCTAAATTATGAGGCATTGTTTTGAAGACTTTGTCCTTAAGGTCAGTAGCGGACGGTGGTTAAGGGCAATGGGAGGGCTCTGTTTTATTTTATACACGTAAGGGAAGGCATGTTATCAAAACATACACTACGGTTCAGAAAGCAGGCGTAACACAAGTGTTATTCACTCAATATTAAAAACATGTGGGGTCTACATAGCGATTATAAAGCAAAATGTATAGCTAATAAAATAAAAATAAAATAAATGAACTATTTTGAGTTTTACTTATTACCATGTCGGCTTAGGGGGTCCTAAATCTTTTAAGGCAATTCTATGTTTTAATTTCTTGACTAATGATTAAACTTACATCATTTGTCACAACGTTTAACGTTGACAATATTTACTGGCAACGGCATCGGCATCTAATTTATGGTGGCTGCACTGACTGATGTCTGCGCGCGCAGCTTCGGACTCTGCCCTAGAAGCCCATTACACGCTGTGTAAATGACGTCACGGCACCCTCAGCTCTGTCTGCTGCTTGCCCCATATGACTAAATGTAATGAAACTGGGACGCTCTGGCCACCGTCCGAACTCCAGATTACATTCGTCAAATATTTTATATTGTAAAATTTCCGCTACAAATGATGGTGAAATCCATAGCGGCAATTCATAATTCATTTATCTCCAAAGAATTAAATACATATAGGTTTTTACATTATTAAAATAATATTATCATTGGGGGGGGGGGCGTCCAAGAGTCCTTATGAGTAAGCCGCCACTGCTTAAGGTAACCCCAAGCACAAAATGTCTACTGGAGACAGATCTGGTGAACGTGCTGGTCACACTACAGTACCCTGCCTGCTGATTCACAGTTTAAATATTCTGTTACTTGTATGCCATAGTGTGATGGTGCTCCGTCCTGTTGAAACTAGATATTCTGAAGATATCTCCAAACATGTTTTGAAGTACGGTACTGGCATAATATCATTTTGGAGCAAATGTTGGTATGATGCAGCATTTAAATTGCCTTCTATAAAGAAAGGACCTAGCAACTAGGTACCTATCACACCAAGCCAGACATTTACCTTTTGTGGATGTTGCGTGTGTGCCTCTAGCATCCACTGAGGATTACCTTTGCTCCAGTAACAAAAATTGTGCCTGTTATGCTTCCATTTAGCATAAATGAACACTCGTCTGAAAACACAATACTGTTTACAACAATTTCTCAGCTATCAATTTTGTTCATCATTGTTTCGCAAAATTCTAGACATCGATCAAAGTCATCTTCATTGACCTCGTGCACCAAATGAAGTTTATAAAGCTTGAAAAGAGACCGTTTCAGAACATTTCTAACAGATGTAACAGAGATGTCATGAGTTTGTGCTGCTGAGCCTAGGGACTCATGCGAGTTTTCAGTAAATGTCTGCAATACATCTTCATTTGTTGCAGTAGCTGGGCGTCCTGTTTCCATAAAGTGTTGAACGGTTCTCCCTACAGTTGATCTAGAAATTGGCTGCCTCTGAGGAAATTTGTCATAAAATATATGACACGGTACGCCTCCTCATGGATTCATTCACATTCATCAAGCGACATAGTTGAAAAGTTACAAGAAATATGACAAACTCTTTGGAATAATGCGCACTGACAGAAAAGTAGGACAGCACTACTAAAACAGGAAAACTCGAATACAACAAGTAGACTGGCTAATTGCAAAGTCCAAAGGGGCGACCTAAAGACAACATCGTTCTATTGTAACTGACACCGAGTTTTCCCTTTATCAATAAATTAGGACTAAATTGTTATTAACTAACTTCATAATGTACTTTTGTAATATAACAGGAATTAACAGTATTTATAGCAGCAGTCAGTATTTGATTTATTAGTGTGCTATGATTGTGGCTACTAATCAAATGTCTGTCTACAACCAAGTAAAACCTTTGACCATCTTCCATTTTGTACTGGATCAACCTTTTGAACTGCAGTTTACGGCATTAAACTCTACTAGTACAGCCTTTTAAAATGATGTCCAACTCGGCCTATGCTTTCATTTAAGATTTTCTTTGTAGGTATGGGAAGTCCCCCCCCCCTGGCACTAAGCTGTCACTCATGGTGTGCAACAATAGTTCTTTAAATATTCATAGTGTCAAGCCCAGGTTTTCAGCTTTCCAGTGTCATCCAAACAACAAATATTAAACCAGTGCAGGACTTTTTGTACACCCCCCGTATATATATATATATATATATAATATATATATAATTCCATAAGACAAAACAAAAGACTACAATGTTGAAATAACCAATGTAAAAGTTATTTCTTCATTACTAATTGAACATAAACTACAGTAATATATAACCCATAATTATAATACAAAACAAAAAGTGATGTCATTACAAAAGAAAATCAGTAGCAGAATAATAATCTATCTGGTAAAACTTTTGGGCCTCAAAGGTTTTGCTTGTTTAGAAATAGATCACAATAAAAATAAATGCATAATTTGAGTACCTAATAGATAAAAGATACTCTATATATTCCCAAAAATTAAAAAAAAAGTTGTTCCATACTTAAAAACAAACGCATAACATATATGGATATGTGCATATATACTTGGACATATCCATATTAGCTCATATAATATGTACAATCATATATACACTCACGCTACATAGTATGCATCTACATATACACTATATTTATGTGGACTAAAATTTAAATAAGTATATGACTCTTATTAATGTAATATTATATTATAATATATTCAATCACTATATTTAAATTTTTAATAAACATGTTATTTTCAAATAATATAATTTGATAAAATCTAAATTAGAACTTAAGACATACAAGTATTCACTTCCACATTCATATGTTGATTAGATGTAGACACAATAACAGAACACATTAAAAATATTATTATACCGATAATATATTATTCTGGTATAGGTATACTAGGTTATAATACTTGTAATAAGCTTACATCAACCACTTTAACATTCTTCTAAAGAAAATATGCTGATTGGCAGAAGATTAATTTGTCATAGGTAGTCAAAAACTAGAATTGGTGATATAAAAAGATTACTAAAAGAGTATATTTTAGTGAAAAATGTAGAAGTAGGATTAGGAACATGAAAAACATCCAGTTGTCATAGTTATATATTAGATATGAAGTTTTTATTTTCATGTTATCTCAATTTTCTTTATTTCCTTAATAGAAGTTTATGAAAAAGAACAAAAGAAACTTCCAAAATGTGTCACCTATCAAAGTCATGAACATTTAGCTGGAAATATATCTTTAGTTTATTTCATAACTGGACCTATGAATATCCTTAGAGTGGTTTCATCTTATCCTTTTTTATTGAACTTTAAATTCACTCGAACTTTTATGTTCACTTGACGTTTTACATATTAAAAGTTGGGGTTAAATTTAAATTTTGTGTAATTATAATAATCTTTTTTATTTTTTGGCATTACTGTTGTCAAAGCACAAAAAGAAAATGTTATTAAATTGTTTTGGTTTTGTCTATTGAAATTCTGCAATAAACATGATTTTAAATTAATTTTGAACCCGCTATTATAGTCCATATTATATTAATTATGATGATCTATATTTTTACTAGGGGCAATCAAAAGTGATTTGAGTACATTCTTCTGTCACTTCTAGTATTATGTTTAGCTTCTGCTGACACATTTAGGCTGAATTCTGTTTTTAAAAGCTATTTACCTACGGATTCGCCCCTCAATAGAATCGTCTAATATAACCAAAGTAACTGCACCTAATTCTACTGATAGGCTCTTCTTTCTTTGATTGATACCATACTGCTTTATTGTTCAGTTAAGTTTTACCTAATATACCTAATAGCGTTACATTATTAAACATTTTATCTGACTAGTTATTTGCTTGTTTATAATATTTTGTCTTTTAATTTTATTCTGCCCTTGCTCTTGTAGTAATTTCATGTAATCTTTCATTTCTGTATGAAATTTGAACTCTTTTCATTCATATTTATATGATCCAAAGTGTTCCTTAAATCATGTATTAAGTTTATACTCCGTTTGACTAATGTCTGCCACATTATTTATTACACCCACATATGATTTCATAAATTCCATTTTTGTTGTAACTGTCATTTTCGTCAATTAATTGTATTGCTTATCTGTTAAGTGTATTATTTGTGTCCATCATCGCTTTTATACTATATTTTTTAAAAAAAGAAAGAAAAAAGGGGAAAAAAGAGGAAAAAAAAGATTATATACATCACATTACATCTGAAAGTAAAGCCCACACATGTTTCTGTTTTCTAAAACCTTTCTTCTGTTATCAATTTGACTTTTGAGAACAATTTTTTTATAACTATTGTTGTGCATTATTTGATATATGGTATTTAGCTCTTTTTATTAATGTTCTTTTAGTTAAAGGCTGTTTTACTATGATAAATAGACTACATAGTTTACTTTTAACCAAATTTATGGACAGTTAATTATAATAAAAAATTTGGAAATATTAAAATTTAACAAAATATTATCAATAAGCAAATAAATAATCAGATATAATGTTTAATAATCGAACACTGTTGAATAAAACTTACTTGAAACAATGAATTATGGAAGCTAATTAATAACATACCAGCACAGTATCAACCAACCAAAGTAGAGACCGAAGCATACAGATAGAAGAGGTGAGGTTATTTGGGTCATATAAGACTACTTCTTTGATAGATTAAACAATAAGTAAATAAGTTTTGAAAATGGAGTTCATCCAAAATGTATCAGCAGAAGTTAAGATAATGCTAGTAATTAGAGAGATAGTGTAATTTTCAGTGATAAAAGAATGTCAGGCTGAAACATTGCCAGTCGCTAGATTAAAGGGTAGCAGATACTTTTTCTAATTGAAAGGTACTGATTGCTTCTATCACTGTTTAATTTTGAAGACATCTTGTTTAAGTAGATTCAATCTATTTTAAGTTCTAGAGTAGTTAAATAATGAACGCAGAAAATGTGGCAGACAACAATTTGTTGCATGGCATGTTCAAAATTCAAATAGTGATATCAGCATCAGCTGCCAACATTTTGTAATAATTAAAAAGTGACTGCACCCTTAATATACTGTAGCAACTCACAATGTTTCAGCTTGAAACTTTTATTTCATTAAAAATTACACTATACCTTTAACTATAGGAGTGGCAGAAGAATGTACTCAAATCAAATATTATATACAGTACCTTTTTTCAGAGGCAGGAATTACACCAGATTTGGATATCAGCAGGGTCGGAACTCGAGTTATGGATGAACTGGTGCGTCCCCTTATGGAAGTACAAATTGATGATACTGAGTTTGCGTGTCTGAAAGCCATAGTCTTTTTTGATCCAAGTAAGTAATCAGAAATTTATAGTTGGTAATATCAGTATCAAATTATGTAATATAATGTTTTATGATAAATACTTTTTTAATACAAACAAACATTTTAACCAATACAAAAATTTGGTTTAAATTTTAGAAATACATTAAAAAACACAATCCAATATTGTAATAACAAGTGGATTTTAAAATATAAAAAATGTTTAATAATTTCACATTTTGTGTGCTTTGTTTGTTTGTTTGTAATTTGGGATTCAATCATAATACAGACTTTAAAAAAAATGTATTTACAGATGCAAAAGGCTTGAGTGACCCAAACAGAATCAAGAGCTTACGTTACCAAATTCAGATAAATTTGGAAGACTATATAAGTGATCGGCAATATGACTCACGTGGCCGATTCGGTGAACTGCTTCTCACTTTGCCAGCTCTCCAGTCCATCACTTGGCAAATGATCGAGCAGATACAATTTGCTAAGCTTTTTGGAGTCGCTAGAATTGACAGCTTGTTGCAGGAAATGTTACTTGGTGGTAAGTGTTATTTTAAAATTTAGTTTTATTCAAATTTTATTAATAAAAAATTATCTCTTATCAACTAAGAACATTTATTTAATATGGCAAAAAAAGAAAAACAAGTTTTTTAATTGTACTATGCAATCATTACAGACATACCATGCTTTTGTATTTCTGTAAACTACTTAGCGCTAAATTGAATTTAAAAAATCATAACTTTATATAAAGCTTGACAAGTTACTTTTAACCATTTTCATAATTTATTTGGTATTTATCCAAGGTACACCTTTTCTTTGTTGATAAAGTAGATTTTTTTAAATTGAAAAACATGAATTAAAAAAAGTAAAAACTCAATTTTAGTTAACAAATTTGATTGCAAGCCAAATGCTATTACATCCTTAGGGAATAACATATTATTTTCTCTAAATATTCTAATAGAATTTATTAAAATTTTTGTTATTATATTTATAATATTTTAAGCATGATATTTAATTAAGACAGTGTTATAATATCTTAACATAATAATAAGTTTATGGGGCCAATTTAATTCGCCTAAATTGAGGCAAATAAGAGAAAGTCCTAGTTTCAAAATTATAAAGATTAATTGCAAAATAAGGAATACTAATTAATTAAATCAAAGATATTAATTGGCTCATTGAGAAATCAAAACTGTGATTTAATTAATATGATAGTTTAATTACATAACAAATTTGTACATTTGAACAATCATTTAATTTACCTAGGCATGGCTCATTAGTAACACCTAACCCGTTATTTTTAAAACAGAGTATTTGTAAATTTATGGTGTTGTTGAATGAAACTTAAAACTAGCTTCAATGGAAGAGCAACTTTTAAAATTTATATCTGCTTACTTAGTTAAATATGATGTAGGTTCCTGTGATTGCTCGACGACGATATCTATACAAAGTATTTCAATGGAAGTTATAGTATCCATGATAGGCTATTTTAAATGTTTGATGTTGGTATTTGGTTCACTGTACATGCTTTATTTGACATAGTCCCCATGATTAAATGTCCAGTAATGAAAGTCCGGACTGCAGGGTAATCAAGCTTCTGGGTTCATCTATGTAAAAATATAAATTTTAGGAATCCTTAAACATTGTTTGTAGAGGATGGAGGGTCAGTTCGCTGAAAGAATGCATTATTGTCTTCAATTTGAGACATTATAAATAGTTTCATTTTGTAGAGGTAGTTGTTTCATCATTCTGAGTTTCACAAAAACAAAATGGGCCAGTTGCTACAATTCGTTCTACTTTATGTTCGGACTTTTCAAATGGAAAATTTTTCTTCAGTACAAAAAATATAGATCTTACAATTTAAAATATATATATATATATATATATATATATATATTCATCCAAAGTTAACTCTTATAAAACATCCAACAAGACAAATTTAATAATGTTACATAATGCTGTTGTTAAACGTTTTGATTTAAGTAGTTCTACAGCACATCTCTGTCCTCCCCCCAAAGAGAGAACATAAGCTGCTCATCCATTTAACCAATCATAACCCTCAGGAACTTACTCTAGTAATTATGGATGTGGCAATTCTGTATCTACACCTTTTTTCATGTAGTCTTGAGTTATATCCCTCTCTTTCATCTTTCCTATGAAAGAGTTCTCTTGATCAACTCTTGTTATTTTTGACTCTGATAATATAACAAGGCTAGAGGTATTTTTTTCCCATTTTTAATAAGGCTATGATGACCAAGAGGTCCTTTAAACGAGGACAAAAATTAACCAATCATAATGAATGGTTATTTGTGAGGTTACTATATTTATTGTGAAACTGAGTAATAATCAAGTATGACTATGAGATAAATAAGAAATAAAGATTGATCATCCCCCTCCGAAGAACAAAGGTTTAAATGTACAATCAGTACAATTCATACAATACTGTCAATAAATAATATAAAAGAGCTGCAAAAACTAGAGTAATGATCACATTAATGTGTTGTTTATTTTATTACATACCAAATGTAAGTTAAGGTTTTATACTTCGCTTTTAAAGTGAAAGAAAATGCAGTAACATATGTTTCAAAAAAGCTACCACTTGAATTTTTACAATAAAACATATTCCTCTTTAAGGAAACAAAATCATAAGTAAAAAGAAAATTTGACAATTGAAAAAGATTGTTTTCTTAAAACTGTAACTAATTGAATCCTCTCTTGATTGATCACGTTCTCAAGCCTTACCCAGTATCTCGGCTCTCATGTCCAAATGTCTTTACAATATTTTACGTAATGCACTGTGTTCTATTAGCAACTTTAGGAACTTTGTAAAATAGTAGTGATAATAAGAATTGGGTGTAAGTTTTGTGTATAGCACCAGCCAAGCTAAACATTTTGACAATAACAAGTGACAACACAATCTTGTTTTGACACTTAAATATATTTTTTTATAATTAAAACAACAAAGTATGTATGTTTGAAGCATAATTACTAATTTAATATGGTCTAGAGAGCCACTCACATACATTAATACCAGTAGGAGGGGTTTTTTTTGGCTGTGATAACCTCCGTCAGAGGCCTCACCGATGTCGACCTGAAGGTCTTTTGCCACCCCAAGTTCCATCCTACACCCAATCAGTAATACCTGTCATCCTTATGAAGGAACAGATGCTACCTATAGGGTTCTCTAGGATGGTTTCCATCTCCTTCCCCGGAGGGCCTAGAGAGTATAGCCTGGCTCGTTCTAACGCCTCAGACTCTAAGAGAATGTGTTCTGCAGACTCTTCAGCCAAACCACATTTCCTGCAAATATTTTCTGCAGCAATCCCTATCATATGTAGGTGTTTTCTGAAATGACAGCGGCTCGTTAAAAAGCCCAACCACCTAACTCATGTTATCCCTTCTAAGAGAGATAAGTTTTTCAGCATGTTTCTTGCTTGGTCTAAGTAGCCTCTTTGCAAGTCTACTTTTAGTTGAATTTGTGCAGGCCTTATTCATCCCCTCCCATATCCATGTATCAACCGCTGCTCTAGCATGTCTATAGGAGATCCCGAACACCGGCTCCGAGCCCATGAAAGGGGATTCTGAACCTACCCTGGCTAATTCATCTGCTCTCTCATTTCCATCGATACCTGAATGGCCAGGAACCCAGCCCACAGTGACCGTGTTCACCTGACTAAGCTTTATCAATGATGAAATGCAGTCCCATACCAACTTCGACTTTACTCTAGTCGTGTTTAGTGCCTTAATTGCAGCTTGACTGTCCGTAAATATCAGAATGTTCTTACCTTTGTATTCCATTCTTAGATTCTCCTTGATGCATTCGGAGATTGCACCTACTTCTGCTTGGAAAACAGTAGCATGCTTGCCTAGGCACAGTACGATGGAACTCTCTGGGTTAATCCCATTTATACCACACCCCGTACCCATCTCAGTTTTCGAGCCATCTGTAAACCAGACTATATCCTGCTCGTTGTATAAACTCTTTCCAGACTCCCATTCTTCCCTAGAGAAGATTTTCATCTTGAATGGCTTATCTAATGAAACATTAGGTATCATGTGATCTGAGGGCATGTCTAACACTTCCTTGTTGATCCACTTGATTGATCCTGCAGTGACCAATCGCTGGCCATCTTATTCTCCAGCAACCCGTTTTGGAGCAACCCGAGTGCAGTCTATATGCACTCATCCTGGCCTGTCCCTGAATATAAACCCCTAGGGGAGGGAGATCCAGTAGAGCATTCAAGGTAACTGTTGGTGTAGACCCCATGGCACCCGTGATGACCAAACAAGCCACCCTTTGGACACCATCCATTCTACCTCCAACAACACCTTATACCGTCTTCGTCCACCAAACCACCGCTGCATAGGTGATTAGTTGTCTGATAATCATGGTGTATATCCACATCACCACCTTTGGTTGCAGACCCCATCGTTTTCCAACAGCCCTCTTACACGAAAACATAAGACACTTGGCTCTGGTTACTATCCGTTCTACTTGCGGGTTCCAGGTGAGCCTTTTATCCAGCACAATACCTAGGTACTTCACCTGGTTCAGGAGAGGGTAAAACATTAATTTGTTAAAAGCAAAGATTGACTCAACTATGCCATTTGTCATAGTTTTGACACTCATCAAATTTTCTTCTTATGATTTTATAAAAGACTTACAACTCATCAGCATTGTGTAGAGATAGGTCATAAACACTAACATGGTTATAAACTTTACCAATCAAATAGTTCATTTTGAAATTTTAAAAGTTAAATTTTTCTAGTATGTACTTGAATAAAAAAAAAGGTTTGGTTTGATTTTATAAATTGATCTTCGATTATAAAATAATAGTGGTGTTCAAGTTTAAATTTCAAGTTCATATACCACTGGTCAATCAATCTTATGGGAAATCACCACACATTGCTCTTTTATGTGCTATATGCTTCTATTAGGTATCATTCAACGGCGTTACCACAACTTTATTAACACTCTGCACATTATACTTCTAGCATTATTATACTGATAGATAGATAGGCAAGGTGTAATTGCTATTTTTTTGGTAGGTGTCGACAAGTGTGTTACTATGGCAGCCATGCTTATAGGTAAGTTCATAACTAAATTATGCTTATTCAAAATGGCTTAATCAGTTTGTATTAAAAATAAAATAAATTTTTTATTAGTGTTTGTAATTTTAGATATAAATAAAAAAATTTAAATAGCTGATTGAATGATTTTAGTTTATTAGTATCAATTGTTATTTATATTTTTATGAAAGATTTATTCATTTAAGAAATTTGTTTGCAGAGATCATAAAATAAATTCAATTACAAATTTAATAAAAACAAAAAATTTAATATCATCATTTTATAAATATAACAGACTTTTTGTGTATTTAGTAATTTTGAAAAATCTTTACACAATCCAATTATTAAACAATGCAGAATAAAAAAATGCTTTCTATATCTATGAAAATTTTAAAACGTAGGCAACGTTATTTCCCTCACCTTTCTTGCAGAAAATTTATATTCCTCCTCCCTAACATACTATAATCGAACCAAATGTTCGGTCTTTAGTATATTATATGGTGGAGAGATATCATTCCAAACACCACTTTTTTGAACTCTGGGAATCTTAAAGCGAATATTTCAATGAAAACTTAGGGTCAATTCTTTGACACAACACAAAACATATATGTGAGAAAGTAGAAATCTTAATTTCTGCCAACTTTGTATTTGAATTTAAAAAAATCTTTTTGATCTTTTATGTAACAAATTAGGGGTTGCTTTATCTAACTTTGAGAGTTGGTAGGTCTTATGGCAACTTTGGAAAAAAAAAGTTTTCTTAATCTCCATAATTTATAGACAGGGAGACAAAATGGCAATATAACAGAGAATGAAAAAATGGAGTTTGAATCATAAATCAGAGTGGTCTCAATATAGAAATTGCTCCCCTTCGATCTATCGGCTATAATGGTAACAAAATGTTGTGTTAAATCCAAATATAGTATGCAAACAAATTGTTTGAATTAAAATGTGACAACTATACTATGGATAGATTATGGCAATATGTAGCTCATGACTTGACACATAATGTTTACTTTGTGCTATGTTACAAATATAACTTGTGGACATGTTGTATTGTTACCAATCCGAGTGAAAAAATACAGCTACCACATGTCACAGTACCGTCTCTAATTAAGTTATAAAATGAAAAGGTATTAAAATTATGGAAAAAATGAATTCTTACGGGATACTAGAATGCCAGATTATAAATATGATAAAAAAATCTTATATTTTTTAAATGTAAATTAAAAGCTTCAGAATGAAAAAATGAAACAAAGTTATTTTAATTTTCCATGTAATATATCGTGTTAAGCTGCAATGATCACTCTGTGGTTGGAGATAGCATGAGAGACAGAAACTATTCTATAAATTATCCATGAAGGCATAAAACAGTAGCAGCTTTTGGTGTAATAGAAATGTCTTATACAGGAAGATTTTATTTGGTAAGGCATACAAGTCACCAACGTTTCCTTAGTGTAATCACCCCATAATTGTCTTGGCTCAACATATGTAACAAACCGTTAATAAATAGAACATCATAAAATTTCTCTATTTTATAATAGATCTTTGCCAAAATTAAATTAATTTAGTTGTATGGAATGATTAAATGTGCAAAATTAACATTATAAATGAATGTTTGAAAAGGGTAAATAAATCTTTCTTTTTTGGAATATGTTATATGAGAACACTTTTTTAGATATATCTTGTATTGTGCAAATTCATTATTAGAAAGGCTTCATAAATTTTAATACACAAGAGTTCTAGTAATGTAAAGGTTATTTTGTTCATGGAAGAAAGTTTCAGATAATCCAATTGAAAACTAATTACTACTTTTTTATCTTTGATTTACAAAAATACAGTCTCTTCTTGAAATATCATCTTGAAAACCAAATTAACAAACATTTTCTATGAATTGGACAGTTTTAGTAAATTTTTCAATATGGGAAATCTAATTGTAAATAATATTTTTAGATGCAATATTTGCATGGGTCATGTAACAGGGTCCTGCTTTTTTAAAGTTTGTAGGCAAATTTCAAAACTTTTTGAAAAACAACTTTTTTTTTTCAAACCAATGAGATCCATAACTCAGAGTTTTCTGGTTTATAGAGTTTCTTCATCACAAACAGTTACCGGTACTCTGATGTTCATGCCATACTAATCTTTTTCAAGCGTCGTTTTGTTTCTAAATACTTAACAAAATTAAAATACCATGAGGAATTTTGAAAATAAAATTGAAATAAAAATTGGATGTACCTTTTCTTTATTTCTACACATAAATCATAAAAAAATTAATTGTATTTGTTATATCTACCACCTTGAAACCGAAAATTGAATGTTTTTGGCTAATCAACTCAATTACAGTTTTCAATCTTTCTAAATTTGGTATTTATAACTTTAAAACTGCTGATATTATCATCCAGCCATTTTTTATTTTCACTTTCTTTGGTCATAAGATGCTTTAAAAGGTTTAAAAAACAGTTACAAATTTTTTCTAAAGAACAAATTTCAACTTAAAAGAGAGAGAAAATTATATAATTATATATAATCTAAACAGGCTTTTACTAATGTCCCTAATTTATACAATTTTATTTTTACAGGAGCTACCGCTGAACAGAACGGCCAACAGAATTGTCATGGTTTAAACGCTGCAGAAGCAGGAAGTGTTGGGAGTTATCAAAGTTCCGGAGGTTCTCCTGAGAGTCACTCAGCTTTGTCTCCTGTACACAGTCCTGGAACTCATAATGGTCATAATGGAGCTATGAACAGCCCTATACATTCAGCTGTTATACTGCGTGATCTAACTGATCCAGATGATTACAGGATGGCTTTCAAACAAGAAAGCCTTGATCCTGATGCTTCTTATTGACAATTAATGTATCTCCAACACTTATCATAAATTACACACCATGACGTAAATGAAGATCATACCATGCCAGTTCATTAAAAAAAAATTAAAGAAATACATAATGTGGCCACAAAGAGTTATAATTATGTATTAATATTTTTTGATGAATCAAATTCTTTTGATAAACAATATTAGTTAATGACTGATGAATAGTTTTACATATTTCAACTATTTGATTTTTTTTTTTTACATAAATAATTCCATCGAGTATACAATGTAGTATACAAAATTATACAAGACAAATACAACAACACCTCACTATATATCCCACAGCTCAACTATTGATCATAAAAGAAGAAGAATGATTTGTGAGCTTTGAAAAGGACCAAATTTAAATCTAACATGTAAAGTTAAAGACTATACCTAATATTCGTTAGATTTATTGATATAAAAATATAAAAACTCAAATCGTTGAAATCTGTAAAACTATTCATCAGTCATTAAGTAATATTGCAAATCAAACAAATTTGTTTCATCCAAAAATGTTAAAATATAATTATGTTTCTTTGAATCAAGACACATTTTTACATAATAAGTTTTCTAAGGTTGAGCTGTGACCTTATTAAGTATTTCTTTAATTTTTTTAATGAACTGGCATAGTATGATCTTCATTTATGGGAAAGATTAACAATCTGGAAATATAAGTATAGTATCTTAAAGTACACATCTTATTAAGGTATGGTGTATACTTTATGATACTGTAGTTATTGTTAATCTTTATTTATGATTATCATATTATACTGTATATGGATACAGTTTCTAAAATATATATTTACTAACAACAAAAAGTTAAAATAAGTTTGTGTGTGTGTTTGTGTAATTTATAGTGCTAAAAAATTGGTACATTTCATTTTATAATACAGAATATTATGTTTTCATTTTTGTTTTCACAGAATACTGTAATTTTATACCAACTGAAATAAATATGCTATTGCATATACATACTATTTTATTTATAGAATCAATTTATGTTCATCTCATTCCTACTTATTAGTTTATGTGAATTTATACCTTAAGAAACCCAGTCATAATTTTATTTAATAAATAATGTAGAAATTATTTTTTATTTTATTAGTTTTGGTTTAACAGGGTTGCAAGAGACAGGGCATTCAGCCAGATATTTGTATATAATTTTGTGATTTATTATATTCTCATTTTTATCCATCAATATGTGTGTTTATATATTTTGTTCGCTCAAATACCATTTAGAGATTAATTTTTTTTAACTTGTTGATAATATAAATTTAGAAAATAAAATTATATTATGAAATACTATATGTTTGTTTCATTTATTTTACAAGGAATAATCTCTTAACCGACCCCTACGGGACCAGAGCCAGAGTCGGATATCAATAAAGTCGGTTAAAACAAAAATGGTTAAATTCCACCTAAATGTAGTTAAAAGTACCGGCAAGCATAAGTGAGCCCTAAAAAATAAACAAAGTGATACAAATATACTATATTTACGTTACTCATCTTGTTTCTAATTGCTCATTTTATTCATATTTGACTCTTCATCACAAGAACAATGAATTATAATAATTATGCACTAAGAAGGAAATAAAACAAACCACAAACTAAATTTACATTTTAATGACTCAAATAAATAAATCAGATATAAATTTAATATAAAATCACAGAACAAACAAAATTAAACTTTTCATATTGTTAAAATTTTAACTAAGAGAAAAGGTGTCATAACAAATAATTTGAACTAAAAAAAATCAGTTATCTTTTTTTTCCCCCCTTCAATTGTTTTGTTGGACACTAATTCACACCACTTTTATAAACACATCAGCAGCAGTTGATTCTATTTGTTGTTCGATGTACAACAATGCCAATTGGAGAGCTCTAAATCCACCAATGTGACTAATTTTCTCACCTTCTTCATTATTTTCACCTTATTCGTCTTGCTCTGCAATTACCTCTGTTAGTTCATCATCAGTAAGGAATTCATTCTCAATTTCCTCATCTCCATAAACCCATTTTTGAACACCTTCAGTTGAAGATTAATGCTGTTTTCCTGCAATTCAAGCCCCAATATCTGCTGTAGATTGTTTAATAAGGCTGCACTGTCTATTTCCTTCATATTCTACAAACGTTTTGTATTGGACAGTAGGATTATCATCTGTGTTTGTTTGAACGGCATTTTCAATGCCAGGCCAAGCTTTACACCAGGATTTCACAATTAATTGTTGAATCTAGAATCTCTTTAAAAAGCTTTGGTTGTCATATAAATGACATCTTTAATGTTGGGTGATGTGTGTTTTCAAACGCCTATAAACCCATTTTCTTCAAATTTCATTTTCCTCAGGATACCGTATCTGAAAGTAAAATTTTTCTGTACCGTCTTTTAAAACATTCGATAACACCTTGGTCCATAGGTTGTACAACAGTAGTCACATGTGGTAGGAGAAAAAAAAATTCCAGGTTCCTCTCCGTGTTCAAATCTTACAGTATGGGCAGGGGTTTACTGGTGCCGGAATGCCGGTCCGGTACTGTTTTTTATTATTATTTTTTTTTTACGTCTTGTTTTAACGTTGCACTGGACCATCCACTCCCTCAATCACACTCATTCAATGCTCAGTTCAGAATTTTACTTCTGCTAATTACCAATCGAAAAATCTCAAGATATCCCCACACTACAGTGTGTTGCAATTATGCGAGGCAACTACAGTAAAGCCTCCCACATTGTCCCTCAACTTGGAATCAAAATGGGACACCTTGAGAGCACCAGACATCCTTTTCCAGCCTCCCAGCACGCTTTGATGTTCGGCGATTGCCTACAAATAAGAGACCCATGATTCAGAGTCGATACGTCCGAAAAGTTTAAAAACCAGTGATGCTTTAACTTATATATTACTAGCTTTTTTTGGCATGATAAAGTTTATAACATATTGATGAGATTATTCTAATCAAAATAAGACCAAAAATGATATAATTTCTACCACATTTAGTGATTAATATTTATCGAATAACTCATTTAATTTCACAAATAATTAATTAAAAAATAAATATCCCAAATGAGAGCACAACACGGAATACATACAAACAATGGCTGTGCAGAAATACAGTCTCAAATAAAAGGTCAAAGAGCGCCCCGAAAAAGGAAAATATTTAAACGTAGGTACTCTTTAAAATATTTAGCAAGTTGTCTGCTTGTGTTAACTGGACTCAGCAATATGCTCTCGGTAGATGCTACCTCTTGCGCTTTCGCTGTCAAAAAAAGGCTAGTCGCTTTGACGTTGACATTGTAATGTTTAGTTATGTGTCATTAGAATAATTCACTAAGAAGCATCTGTGTTCTGTTCTTGTGATAAGCTTGCTTGTGTTTAATTATTTTTTTATAAGAAAAGTCAATTCTGATATACATTAGTAATGGGAACTAACAATAAAAACAAAAAAACTATCTCATCTTTCTTCGGTAGAGAACATAGTCTTTCTTCAATAAAAAATATTTAAACATAAAAATCTTTCAGTCACAACACAGCAGAAAACATTGTTGCTGAGGCCATAAAAGAGTCAATGGACAAGGTTGTTGATAAAATGAATGCAGCCCACTTGATGAAAACAAAAGTTGTGTTCAGAATGGGATATTTTATTGCAAAAAAACAACAGGCATTACACCGACCATTTTAATTTATTGTAGATCCGAAAATTGAATGGTGTTGATATAGGAGTGGGGCTTTATTCTAACAAATCTTCAATGGAAATAATTTCTTACGTTTCTGATGAAATGAAGAAGAGTTCAGAGATGTGAAACAAGTTTTAGATGTACCTGGGAAAATATCGGTTCTGATAGACGAATCAACCACTCTCAGCGGGAAGTCAACTTTGATAGTATATTTGAAGTGTGAAGCTAGCAAAGAGGACCCTGCACAGTTCTTATTCTTAGATCTCCTAGAACTATCCGACCAAACTTCAAATATTGTAATGAGATATCTCCTAGATTGCTTAAAACAAATATGGTATTAATAACAATTACCTAAATCAAAACTTTGTTGCATTTGCAAGTGTAATGCTTAGGAAAAAATCAGGAGTTGCAGAGTAATAGCTTGCCAAATATCCAAACCTTATTATTTGGCACAGGCTCAAGCTAGCCCTTATTGATGTAATAAATGAAGCGGGAACGGTGAATCATTTCCAAATACTCATGGATAAAGTTTACTCACTTTATAGCCGATCACCAAAAAATCAGAGGGAGCTAGCAGAATGTGTTAGTGATTTAGATGTAGAGCTGAATAAAATTTTAAAAAAATTTAGTATTATGTTGGGTAGCAAGTTCTTTCAGAGCGATATCAGTTACTTGGTACAGATATACAGTGCCTAAAACAGACATTTTGACTTCGCTTTTTTAAAGCCAATTTGAAAAGAAACTTGACAGAACATCCAAAGTACAGTGGACTATAAAAGCAATGTTAATCACCTCAATTTTTGCTAAATTTGGCAATAACATATGACATTTTAGCTGAGCTTTCGTTGTTGTCAGAGTCCATGCAAAATCAAGAAACTACAGTATTATATGCCGATAAACTCATAAGGCGAAGTGTGCGGTTTTTGAAGGCTATGAAGGAAAACCCAGCAAAAATTGCCATCAATGAAAATATATTTAGTGGCATTCAACTAACTGAAAATCCTAGACTTACAACCATTCATCATCAGCAATTAATAACTAGTGTCAGTAGTGTCATCAACAACTTGAACAGGAGAATGGTTACCACAATTTCAAGCTACGAATCCTGCCGGCCAGATTCATCATCACAGCAAGACGCAAATGAATCACTTCTAGAAGAAATAAAAGTTCTAAATCCTGATTAGTGGCCAACTGAAAAACATATTGGCTTTGGTGAACCTGAGGTTGAGAAATTGTGCAGATGGTTCAAGCTGAGCATTCAATATATTAAAAACAGCTATAGGGAGTTTCTGGACAATCCATCAAAAACACCCAAACATTTAATACCATTAATAAACTGTACAAAACTAATACCATTCAGCTCTGCCGATTGTGAGTGAGGATTGAGCCTTATGAATCTAATAGTAACACCAAATCGTTTGAAATTGACAGTGCCCCATGTATCAAGTTTAATGTTTGTGAAATTATACGGACCAACATTAAATAATTGGAACCCAAAGGCATATGTAAAAACGTGGCTAAAAAACACTGCATGGCTGATGATACCAGAACAAGACGGACGCAATCCACTACTGCTGATGAGTTTAACCTTTTGCTAAGTATTTGTAATTTTATGAACTTGAACATTTTTTAATGTTTAATAATAATAATTTTAAGAAAGACGACCATTAAGTTTGTTATACATTTCCATCAATAAATACGTTTGTGAATTATGAGTGTATACTTGTTTTGTAAACATTCTATCATTCACCTTTTAAGTAAGTTCTGTTATAAACAATTTTGTGACGAAAACTTATCCTGGTTTTCTATAACTATAACACTATTTCTATAAACGATCAAGAGTGGATCTCACTCGCAAGACTTATTATTGAGCCATGCTGATTGCTGAATGGTAGAGATAAGACATTCTTATTATTAATATTATTTTTTCAAGTTTGAACCTCGTTTTATTTAAACCGCTGTATAAAAGTAATACTATTATTTAAGTGAATAATTAAAATCTAACTTTCTTATTTACATATTGAAAATGTGCTTAGGTTTACAGTCTTTTTAAATTTGAGGATTTAAATTTCTGATAAATACTATTGACTTAAATAAGATAAATTTTGCCAAGTTTTTGGTTAAAATAGTATGTGTCTCTAAAATTTGCTCTGTGCTATATACAAGTACAAAAATAGTTACATTATGTATATTTTTCTTTTAAAAGTAAGCATATTATCTGCATCCTTAAACTCACCAAAGATACATAAAGTAGGGGTTTTAAAAGGGAAAATTTCTTACCCCCTGGTAGGTCAGTTCCAGCAGCTTTCCGGTACTGGAAAAATTACGAGTAAACTCCCGAGGGTGGGTTGGTGCATTTCCAAAACCAGAATTGCCATAATTGGTATGTTTAATTCTTTTAAGTGTTGTGTTACTTTAGGTAGAAACTCGTTCATAAGCCAATCATTAAAAATTATTTCGTCAGTCCATATCGATTTCTGACCTCTGTATCAGGCAGGAAGTGATAAGTTATTAATGTTGTAAAGGCACGAGGCTTCTGAGACTTCCCAATGACCAATAGCGGAAGAACTATGTGTACTAGAAGCATTAGTGCATAAAGGTACTGTTAATCACTCTTTATTAATTTTAAATCCTGAAGCTGAGTGTTCATAACTAGTGGCAAAAGTTTTTTGAAGAATTGGTTTGAAATTAAGACCCATCTCATCAACATTGTACATTTGCTCAGGATGTAACCCCTCCATTTGAATGAACTCAGTGAGCTTGAGAATGAAATCATCGGCTGCAAAAGGATCAGCTGATAATTTTTCGCCACAAACACTCAAATGACGAATGTAGTATAGTTTTTTTCACCGTGTTAATCAACGATTACTGGCCATAAACATACCTTTTTCAAACTTTGTGTGTAGAATGGCAGGCTTTTCTTTCAAAAGTAAACTATTTATCAAGGAACCTTTGTGTCGTTCTTGCATAAACCCCAACCATAATGCATCATCAACCAGTTTGTTGTTTTGTTTTAAAGTTACAACGTGATAAAAGATCTTTACCCGACTCAATTTGTGTACAGTAGACTTGAATATCTTTTTTATTTCTTCGGCAGTATTTTATCGTAGTCACGCCAACTCCAAGGTCATTTACTAATTGGTTTAACAGATTCCCCTCGCTTTCACTTTACCACTCTCATTTTAACTAATGTAATAAATTATAACTGATTACATAATATATATATATATATATATTTTAATACTGTAAACTGAAGATTTAACTATGTAATACTTTAGCTTCAAACCAACTGAATAAATACCATGTTGTACTGGTGCTAATCGATGACAAACAAAGAAATGATCGGCATGTTGAGACCTGAACTTTTTTCCACAGTAATGGGAAGGGAAAGGATTTCTAAGAAAAGATCAGCTGACCCAGCGGGCGATTAACAGGGTGTCTACTGTAGTTAAATTTTACCAGTTAGATTTTGAATTTTAAAAGATACAAAATTTGTACTGATTTTTCATAGCTGTTAGATTTAACCCTCTAAGGAGTTCCTTTAAAGTGAGTATGGGTGTGGAATCCCAAAGTGCTTTAGCTAGATCTGTACTTTTCTTCACCCTTTCTTCATCTTTTATATCAGGTCTCTCTTGATTAACTATTGTTCTTTCCTGACCCTGATTGTATTAGATTATTCAAGGTCTCTAATTTATACTCGCCCTTGTGTTTTTTAAGGCGTGAGAACTGCAAGGTTTTCCGTCTTTAAACCCCCCAAAAAATGTTAGATTTAACGAATGTTAGTCAAGTAAAACAATTAATATATATATATATATATATCCATTTAATCCATTTTCAAGTTTTAACCCTTTAAGGAGTAATAATGTCTCAAGACGTTAAATCAGATATAGTTATACACTAGTGACTATTTAAACTGAAATCACTCGAAGAAGTAAAAAATAAAATGTTATAATTTTATAAAAAACCAACCAAAACTATTTATTATGTTAAAAACTACATAGATTTGCTAAAAAAAAAATTGTTAACCCTAAGATCAGAATAATTCAGTTCACTGTAACATTATAATAATATAAAACAAAGAATTAACACAAATAAATATTCAGAAATTTTTAAGACAAGTACTTTACACAGTAAAACATAACAATAAATTAACACTAATAGACATAATAAATTAACAATAATGGACAGATAAGATTAACCATAATGGATCAAAGATATAATAAAATAAATATAAAAAATGGATGCTATAACAATAAAATAAAATTTTTAAATTCATGGACAAAAATCATTAAACCTGTAATATAATTTTTTGAGAAAAATTGTCTTTAATGTCCATTTAAATATACAGTAATTAAATTACTCATGGTAATTTATTAAACATTTTCAAACTTACAGAATCAACTCCTTTTTTTCTAAAAGCGAAGAATTCAAGTTGGAAACTATTTTTTGCTCAAGTATCATGCCATGAACGTCAACATTTTTGTAAACTTTGCACACGAATGTTCTTTGCTTCATATCACATATTCACCCTTTTTAGTTATTAATACTATTTGAATATGGTTTAACGCTACATTGTAAAAAAAGTCCTCAAAATGGTGAACCTTTGAACACCTCACATAAAACTATATATATACGACATTCCAAGATGTTGCTACTCTTTTTGACACAAGTTTTCTATGACTTCCAGGAAGTCATTACTAATTTAACGTATTTTGCCTTATTCATCAAAGGGTGTTTTACATAAAAATTTAAATGTTTCATAACTCTCAACTTTCCTCCTTCGGCTAGGCACAGGAGGAGGGCCAAGGAATTGAACATCTAGATTAATTCTTGTATCATTACTTAGTAAATCGCTTTTTTATTCGAGTTGAAAAGGTGCTCATTAGATTAGATTTATTTTATTATTAGTTCATAGATATGTATCAAATTATTTAACCTCTTAAAGAGTTTTCCCAAAGACGAAATCTTTGGGAAAACTTTAACCTCAAACGAAAACCTTGATAAGAACAACTGTGAATACCAACCAACTCCCAGAACTTATGCATGTGAAATAAATAATTATAATAGACCCTCTATAATCTGGCCCTTCAAGAATACAGTCCCTCCTGTAATCCAGTTAGAATTTGCATGTCACTGCCTGTTGAAAGTTTATGAGAGAGGGAGGACTGGATGTGTCAGTATTTGGCCTGAGTGCTGTGAGTAATTATAGTCCGGGAGCCCGTGTACATTTTATATAAACATTAAAGGAAGTTTTGCTGTATCAGAATCAATTGTACCCATATCGCTTAGTTACGAATGGGGTGTCAGCAAGCTAGGTAGCTGTGCCGGTGTCCGAATCATAAGGTTGAAAACACGAGAAAAAAATTGTGACGTGAAATCATTTTAGGAAACACGAAACTTTTATGATAAAAAGATTATGTTATATTATAATGAACATTGCCAGGTGGTGGATTATTTGTCACCTGATGGTCCAAATAGGTCCAAAAACATGAATCATTAGAACCATACTAGGAATTTGAAATTTGTGTGGATGCTAATATTTATAGTAAGATTCACAAAAAAAAATGTCAGCTGCATGTATGTGGGTGGAAAAGTTGTCAACTGATGCAATAAAGGTGCTGAGTATAGCTGCGCCTAGAGGCAGAGCATACCACCTTCATTGCATCAGCTTGTCAACCTTTCCATCCACAGACATCCAACTGACATTTTTTTCCGTAAATCTCACTATAAATATTTGCATCCACCGAAATTTCAAAGTTCTTGGTATTGTTCTTCTCAACTTAATGCTGAAAAACATGCGTGGACCACTCTCCGAGCTGAAAGCTTACATTATAATCAATCGTAATTTAATTAAATTTTCTAGTATTATTGTTCAATTTGTAATTCTATGAAATTATCAATACAATATTCTATAAACTTATTAATTAAAATATTTATTTACATAAAATTATATTATTTATTTATATAGAAATATGAAATTATCAATATATTATTATACTATAAATAAAGATGGATTTTCGTCTTATTTGGATTTTGGAAAAACTCCAAAAAAAAAAAAGAAAAAAATCTACTATAAATACAAAACCAATTAATTTTCAATATTAAAAAATATCAAAAAATTTAATATTAATTCTTTTTAATGTATAAAAGTCTCATTTACTTTAAAAACTGTATAATGAAAAAAAGACGTATTTGTCTTCCGATAACTCACTATGACCATCATCCGACTCATCAATCTCTTTATGCCAAATGGGTAAAAGATCATTGTCTTGTTGTTCAACCAATTTTTGATTTTCAATTATTCAATTCCATTGTTATTTTTTATTTAATTACAAATATAAAACACTTTACTTACTTGATATTTTGGAGGTAAAGCGGCAGTGCGGACTTCCCTGTTCGTTGTCTGAGGGCTGATCCGCTCGGGACGAACTCCTTTCTAATTCTTATCACATCATATCCTATTGAATACGCATATTTTCAAGACCTCCTGATACCTAAACAATAGTACCTCTATCCTTAGTCTAAATCCATAATTTATATTCAGCATAAATTGTATTTGATTAAAACCAGGGTTTTAATGACAAGAGATCAAGATTATTTTTGTTTTACCAATTATTCTTGAACTATGACATTTTTGTTGTTGTTATTTTGCCCATGGGTTTGGGTCATAATTTCCATGTTTCATTAAAATTTGAATGAAATTAGTAGAGCTGATTTTCAGTAATTACATCTTTCATAACAGCACCATTTATTGTTTTTTTACTGAAAATTCACAAACTGGCATTTTTGAAGAGATGGTGATCAATGCGTTTTATTTGGGTCCTTAGAGACTACACTTGAATAAAATTTGATCACATTCGTTAGTTATTGAAAAAAAAAAGTCTAGAGATGTCATAAAAATGGCTAAATGTCAAATTTGTTAAAATCGGTCTACATGTTTGGGCTGTAGAGTACTGCACAGACAACAGACATCATTTCAAAAATCACTTTTTTGGGCTCAAGGAACATCAAAATGGATATTTCCACAAAAAACTCAACATTGATTTGTTGACCCATCACATAAATTTCCTTACACTACACATACGTGAGAAAGTAAAATCACCGACCCTGATTTAAGAAGAGGAAAAAAACCACTTAATCAAGGTAGATAAAAACATTGGCATCTGTGTTTCATCTTGGTAACTACAATTAATGACAATGGTTTTTTTAGGGTAATATTAGGGCTGAAATAGTATAAAGAAGAAGGGATTTCTTGAAATATGAAAATTTGAAGTGGGAGACAGAAGGATTACTTCAAAAAACAAATATAAAATAGGAGGTTGTTGAGTAGGAATCAAATTTTGTAAACTCCAGATTATTTGCTTTCATAATATGCTTTTTATTGTATAAAATAGTCTTGCATGATTAAAAACAAAATAAATAAATAAAATCATCTTTATCCAATAATTGTAAAATAATTGTTGTATTTACTTATCAAAATATATCCAAAGCAGATAATTTACGTTTCTTATGATTTACAACCATATCTGCAGCTACTATGTGTCCTGCACCCACTGCTAACCATTTATTCAATCTAGTTTGAGCTGCACGTCCGTTAACTAATAATTGTCTTTCCAAGTTATCTAACTTCTCTGTAATGAGCTGATCTGCTCCCATGTTTTGTGCCCAGTCCAAAAGCTTTCTGAATCTGTCCTTGAATGTCTACAAAAAACACCTTCTTTTAAAATAAATGTTTTAAACTCTCCAGAAACTTATGGTACAGAAATAATACCAGAAAATTGTTGGCAAGTAAAGTAATGTACAATATCTTATACATTTTAATTGTGGTACAAATTGGAAAGCTTTGTTTTATTTAAAGCGAAACAAGTTTTGATCATAATGTCTGTATAACAAAGGGCAAAAATTGCTCCTAAACAAAATATGAAACAGAAATTGTTGGATATATAATTGTCAACACTAAAACTAATAAACTTTGATAAAATTTATTTTAAAATAATAAATAAACAAATAATAATGCCTATTTACATACATAAATTAGTTTAAAATAAGTAGACTTTTAGCAGCAGACGCAGTACCTGATTATGAATTTTAGCGTAATCCTTCAATCAGGCCTGAATGAAACTAGATAGACTAAAAATCCACAATTTTGCTAAAGCCCAACTCAGACCAAATAATGTGTTTAACTGGAGGAAACTCATGAAGAGGTATGTCGGATAATCTCATTCTCCACAGCGTTACACAAATAAATGGCCTGTATGCAGGGATGTATAATATCCTTGATTTTCACTAATTTATTTAAATCTACAACTGTCCATTCTCCCTCCTACTGGTAAAAAGTAACATGTTTTACTACAGATAAAAAGTAAGGTGACATAACACACTGTATGATTTGTAGTTTCTTAAATGCATTGTCTGTTCTTATTTTTCACTATTCTACAATGACCAAGCACACATTAAAATGATTCCCCAACGCTAAAACTTAAAAATTCTTAGTGTTCTAATGCCAAATGGGGGAGTACAATTTAGACGACATTCATATTGTTCACCGAAATGATTTTTAAAACCAATGTCGTAAGCTGAATGAAGTGGTTTGGAGAGTAGACTATAGATATATGTTATTTGTAGTTGCTGTCTTCGTAGAGAAAGAGATGGTTCACCAGTCTCAGCAAATAAGCTTGAAACTGGACTCGAACGAAATGCTCCAGAAACAATACGAAGAGCAGAGTTATGTATCGAATTAAGCATTTTAATTGCTGAATGTCTACCGGGTGAATAGACTATGGAGTTATAATCAATCCGCGATCGAACAACAACACGGTAAAAATGTAGCATATAGGTCTTATCGGCTCCCCAGCAAGAACTGCTGAAAACATGCAACATGTCAAGTATTTTGTATATTGCACTGTGTTTGTTTAAATACAATTTGGATATAATTATATAACATGAATAAAACATTTTAAATTTTTATACATATGGGGAGGTTCTTTTTTTAGACCACCATGCACTAAAATATATCTAAATTTAAATTTATATCTTTATACTATTTTTTTACCAACATTTGCAAATTGATGGGCAATAATTGTAAAAGAATAACACTGTGACCGTCTCCACTTCTTTTGACCAGCTGGAAGCTCCGGCTGGCTGGAGACAGCGTACACTTTAGCCGAATCTTGTCAGGATGGGCCAAGGAGTTGGGTTAGGACGCTAATGAACGCACTCAGCGCAAGTTAAATTAAATGTTCTCTTTTATTTTAGCGCCGAATTAGAAGATTTAATTTATATAAGATATAATTTATATAAATAGAAGATTATAGAAGATATAATTCTTCTATTTTAATATTATATTAATATTATAATATTCTTCTATATTTTCTATTATAATATTATTAAATAGAAGATATAATTTATATATTTTAGAAAGCTGATTTTGAATATGACATTGACTTGCACAAAAATGGACCTTAAAACATCCTAATATTAAAATAAATCCAATAATTGTGTTTATTGGTATATTTCTTTAAAAACTATTAAATATTTGCACTTTTATAATGGGGTGAATTCAAATTTGACAATATTATTTAGCAAGTAATTTGAACCATGCAGGCTAGTCAAATCAATTTCTTTTAACACTTCAATATTTATATTCTTATCCTTCATTGCAGATGATCAATAATTTGACTGAACCTTCAAGACTAAGTTTACATATTTTCACATACACACTCTCCATTGAAGAAATTTCCTCATACAAATTGGAAAGAAACTATTGGTTTCTTTGATTAAAATATTACCAGTAGGCCTATTTAAATTCTTTTCCACTAGTTAACTCGCAACATATTTTCTAACAAATAAAAACAGAGTGTTTAAAACATTTCATAATAGTGTTAATATAATGTTTTTCTACTCTTTTGACATACCTGGACTAACATGTTACGAAGTTGTTGCCCCTGCCAAGTTTCAATATGTGACAACAGCTTACCGAACTGGAAAAAGAACTTTGACATTTTATGCAAATCAACAACACTGGCATCAGCTTTCAAAATGTCCCTGGAACAAATATAAGTTTTAATGTAGTATTAACACAACCAACAATTTTACTTTACCTGAGTCACTATTTAAAAAAATATCAATATGTTTCTTAATGGCCAGATGGAACAGTATCAATTTGAACATGGAGCAGCTGAAGACAAAAGAACTATATTCCTTTTAATGTTAGCTACAAAACTAACAAAGATTGCTGGCTTTTGTTGGTTGTAATTTGTTTGGATAATGAGTTTTCGGGATGACATCATTACCCCCTCCCATCACTATGTACCTGTGCTATTTAGTCAATCCACTACGAGTTTCACGCAGAATCAGAGGGTTGCGTTGTTGAGAAATTACTCCGTGGTAAAATCTTAAAATTGTTGTGTAGAGCTGTTCGTAGAAAAATTCCCTAATACTCAGAGAAATCAACAGTGTATGATCTTATTCCATGTTTTCATGATACAAAAAGTATTAATGAGAGGCCTAGAAACCACCAGCTTTCATTTAGTATGCTGGAGTTTACAGAGTGTGATCAACAGACTCTTCTGCATTTTTGCAGTTATCTTAACAGAAGGAAGCATCTTATTCAACCTGTCAAAGAGCCACTAAACGTCTGAAGCTTCGGCCATATTGAGTTCGGGTAGCCCTTTGGATAAAGAAAAGAGCATGAAGCCTATTGTGATTGGTTTACGAGATTCATTCGTAAATATAAGAATAATCACCTTAACAATACTTTTTTAGTGATGAGGTCTGAATTTATTTAAAGGATACATTAACAGCCAGAACACACGTATCTGGGCTGCTGCTAATCCTCACACCTTGCACATGAGGTTCTTCTTTATCCGGCAAAAATTCAAGCTTAGCATGCCATGTCCATAAAGTGAATTGTTGGACCGAATTTCTTCAACAACACAGTTAATTCTGTTATTTATACAAAATCATATAATAATTTGTAACTATGCTTCAAGTCGATGAACGTTACTGTTGGTTTCAACAAGATGGTGAGACCTGTCACACCTCTAATGAAATAATGACAATGCTTCAACAATCAATTAATCTCAAAAAATCTGTGACCACCATGGTTGCCGGATCTATCTCCTAGTTTTTTTTCTGTGAGGCTATCTTAAAAGATGAAACAGAAAATCTCAAAATCTTTTAAGTCAGTTTTAATAATATATTAATGGCTTTACACTATTCAATCTCATCTCTGTGATTACTTTAACTTATAAGTCTAAAATACTTCTCATGCAGGGCCGGATTTCCCAATAGGCCCGGGCCTATGGGCGCAAGCTCACAGGGGGCACACGGCCGAGAGAAAAAAAAAAAATTTTTTAAATATCAAGAAATAAAAATAAATAGCTATAACTTTAAATACATAAAATTATTAAAAGTGTTTTAAGACGGCATTTTGTTAAGCCCAGAACCAAGTACATTACTCAAAAAACTTGCAATGGTAAAATTGCATCGTGGAGTGGTGTTTAAGCAATTAATATATAGGCCTGATATAATGTTTTAATAAAAGTTTTTGGGGAAGTAACTTTAACCAGACTAGGGGGCGGAAAAAATTAATGGGCCTAGGGGCGCCAAAATGCTAAATCCGGCCCTGTTCTCATGCAAATGCTATATTGATAAAAGGAATCACATCTGGTAGAACCCTTGTAAAAAATGTAAGTAAATTAAATTACAACAAAGGGGAATTTTCCAAGTGACATGGTGTACACATCTAAGTCGCACGTGTTGAAGTCTTCCATGGTGGAGGCTTAACATGTAAAATCTTATACGATGAATCTTACTATGGAAGGCTTTCAAGTTATAAAACCTTTAAGTATTCAAAACTGTCATAATCATAATACAGTGTTTGATATGGAAATTTGTACATTTCTTTCATTTGGTGATTGAACTTTCACAAGTGTTGCACATTTTATGTGATGATAATTGTAAATTGTAGTAAAAAGGCAATTAAAAAATTATAAAAATCTCTTTATTACTTGCTTTTTATATACTAAATTTATACTTATGGAATGAGAATGAGACTAGGAGAGATACTGTCAGTTTTCTTCTTA
This sequence comes from Aphrophora alni, assembly GCA_963513935.1. NCBI lineage: Eukaryota > Metazoa > Arthropoda > Insecta > Hemiptera > Aphrophoridae > Aphrophora > Aphrophora alni. The sequence goes on along the minus strand of OY740770.1, from coordinate 39,963,613 downwards.
AGGAAAGTTGTTTAAAGAAGTCAACAGGAGCCAACGAATGGGATACTAGACCAAAACTTGATTCAACGGTTAAAAATTAGTTTTAACGTAACTGAAAGTGAATAAGAATAGGTTTGGTAATCATTTTTAACACATTCTTTATAATTTGTTATAGATGTTTAGGAGTCATCCTAGTTAGAGTTGTTAGTTCCACAAGGTGTGATAGAAATATTTTAATACTTGGATATTTTATGTAGGACTACACATGTGTGTGAATGTGTATGAATATATGTATATTTTCTTCATAGAAAATTTTATGTTTTTAACATTATTTAAGCTTTATCAGTGTTAAATATTACATAGTAATTATAAAATTTATTTTGTTAGTTACTTTTTTTCTTCTATATTTAATTTTAGTTGATAAATAGTTATTACTAAAAAACCGGTTAATTATGTAATATATATATATATATATATATATATATATATATATATATATATATTATATCTATATCATTTGGGTATCTACGGTCAGAAAGTAACTAAGCTAGCTAATGTGGCTGAACTGTATTGTTATCTTATTAGAAAAATAAAGTTATTACAAAATATAGTCTAATTTATATCATTCATCCTGTGCTGTAACTTATATAATATACTACAAGTGTATTAAACAAATTGGTATTATTTTTCTCTCTTTTTTCTTTATTATATATTTTATTTTTGTTTATCCCTAATTATTATTGATCGTATTACTCTTTTAGTTGTTTGTCCTACATTTTTATCCAGAAAATTTTGTTTTTATATTTATTATTAATATTTTATTTTGTAATTTTGGTTGGTCTTAACTTACCTCCTTAAAATCATTTATTTATCATCTACAAGTACCTATACAACAATAATTATTGACAAACTTATAAAATCATTTTTAAAAGCAGAAAAGAAAATTTACCTATATGATTCTTTGAATATTTTTGGTTCTTCTACTTCAATAACGGCTATGTCTTGACTTGATAATGTCTTTACCATCCAATAAGGAAGTTCTAATTTTGTTCCTTGGTCCATATCTCGTCCTTCAGAGCTTGAATCAAGATGACCTAAAATACAAAATCATAACACACACAATCAGTAGACATATAACTTTTAGTGTACCAGTAATGTAAATTATTTCATCCATTACTAAACTATAAGCTTCTGACATGAGTCTCATGGGTTAAACCCTTTATAATGACTAATCCTAAAAGAGAAGACATGGTAGAGGTAAATAAAACTACCTATGAACAACTTCAGTGTTCTACACAGATGGATCTCGTACTGCTCAAGGAGTTGCACTGGTGAATAGCAAATCACCCGGGGTGAAGATTAGCATAACCTTAGGAAACTATAAAACTGTATTCAGGTAGGAGTGTAGGCTATATTGGAATGTGCACAACCGTTCCTGAGAAATGGATATTCCAATTAATTAGTACCGTATATCATTGTTAGGTCAGAGAGCTAGGTGGTGATTTATATTTTGTAAGTTCATAATATTTTGTTAGTGTGGAAATGTTACCTAGTACAGTTTTCAAACATCAACCAGGCAGATTGAGTTGAGATTTGAGAGAAATGAGAAGGCTGACGAACTAGCAATGAGACCCTTAGAGATGATCGTTATTTCAACTAACCGTTATTTAGTAACCGTTACTGAGAAATAATGTAACTAACCGTTAGTAAAATTTGAAATAACGGTTATTCACCTAAACGGTTCTTCTCACAAATGATTTTTTTTAAAGTTTAGTTTCTTTTGTTTCATCTGTCCGTAGATGACAAGTACAGAGATAAGCCGAGAGAGAGCGAGAGAGAGAGAGAGAGATAAGCCGAGAGAGAGAGAGAGAGATAAGCCGAGAGAGAGAGAGAGAGAGAGAGAGATAAGCCGAGAGAAGAGTCCAAAGGAGGGGTGGGAAAGGTCTCAGTGCAATACAGACAGCTAAATTCTCAGAAGAAGTTTGAACAAGGGAAATAGATATCAAAAAAGAGATGGTGTGGGGAGTTTTCATCTCTTCTCTATCTACCACCATTCAACTAAACAAAAACACTCAAATAGTAAACAGTTATCGGTTGCGTTCAGTTATTCAGTTTTTCTACTTGTAGTAGTCGTTACTCGTAGACGACTTAACTTTGTTATTGTTTCAGTTAGTGTTGTAAAGTTCATTTCACGTTCATGGTTTAAGATGCTCGGTAGTGAAGCTTTGTTCAGTGGTGTGAACATATCATTTAAAAAAAATTTTTTTTACTAGACAATGAAAGAGGTTTATTTTCAAAATGTCTAATCCGCCTCTCATAAAAAGAAGAACAAACTAAGTGATATTTTGTGTTTTTCACTCAAAAATAATAATGAAACTTACGACCAGTAATAAAGTTTGGATTTTAAATTTAAATCAATTCAAAATTTGTTTCCTTTGAAATGTTTTCTAGTTTGATTTGATGTCCTTTATTTTGTTGCCAAAGAAAGCATTTTATTAATAGTTATATTTTAATTCCTATATATATATAACTTAAATTGTAATTTATTTATATATTTGAGATCCTACGTATTGCCTACATTTATTATTAATGAAAATGTATGTCCTCTCTGCACCATACTTTGTATATTATTCACAAAATACCTTTGTCTAATTTAAAATATATATTATTTATTTAATAAGCAACTTATTTAATAAGCAGTAACTCAACCGTCAGATCAGCATCGCTGCTCATTTCGTTATTGAAGAACGACTAACTGTTAAGACTTTCTTTTATCGTTACATTAAAGAATCGCTAACAGTTACAGTTGGACTTCATAGTTTCTAAATTATTTCTACATGCAATATCCTTGTTAATTGTTGGATTATGAGTTATTTTTTGTTGACAATTCAATAGTATTAGTAATATAATTCGTGTATTATAAAAGACTTTTGTTTCAAGTTGAAAGCATGTTATTGAATTCTTGTATACAACTATTAGTTGAGGGATGGGTAAATTGGACTTAGTTTATAGTTGAACAATTTGTTACAAAAGTAAAACACAAAACAACACTATAAATTGTAGGTTTTCAAGCATATTTACGACTGTAGATATATGTTAAAAATATATCTGTAATACGTTATATTAATAAATAAAGCATAGTTTTTCAATAAGACTACTTCATAACAATACTCAAGTTATGAGGTTGTCCCAGATTACAATAATCTTTACTGAGTAACCGTTCAAATAACTAGTTATTGACCAGTAGCAATAGCGAAATAACCATTACTGAGATAGTAACCGTTTATCAAATCTCTAGAGACCCTACTCAATAGCACAGAATATAGTTGGGAATAAACAAAAAATGAAGAACTTGAGGTGGGTTTAATCAGACATTCTTAATCATTGGAGAAAGGCCTCAAGGGAAAGCTCTATGTACCAACCCAACCAATAACTCTTTAGGTATGTAACCTCATTGAGTTGGTGCAACCAAAGAAAAGTCTTGAGCATCATAAATGAACAAGGCACATTCCAGAAACATTTCAATAGCTCCGGTTTAATCCACTGTATACACAGTATACACAGAAACAGCAGAACATATACTTTTGAAGTGTGAAGAGACTCCTGATCTTCGGCCCATCTGTAGATCCATTAGAAGAAGATAACCCAACAGGTTCTAACACTCATGAAGGACATGGAACTAAATTGGATTACTAGAATTAAGGAATTATTTTTGGCTGTCTCCATATTATTCTCTCTGTGTTGTTCCTCAGAAATTCAATCATTGTCGCTTTCCTCTTCCCCGAGGTTTATAATTATTATTCTCTCACTAGTTTTATCAATAATATTTTTACCTTTTCAATCAACAGTTTTTGTGGATCGTCAAGTTGAAATGATACATTTTTTTATGCCACATAGACTGTACATTGGGCCCACATCTTTTCAATAGCATTGAGGTTCGGATGATATGGTGGTAACCGTATGATGCAAGCAGTTGGTCAATTGCAAAAGTTTTAAATCTGGCTTTTTTAAATTTTCATAGCTCGTAAAGCTGGGGTTTTAGCATACTAGGGTGATATGAAATTCCCTTACTTGATAACCAGTCCATCATAACTGGTTTTCTGCTGTTCGAGGTTGGTGCAAGATTCGTCTGAATTTTGTGATAAGATGCCTTATCAAGAACAATAACGGATCTGAGGGGAAAATTTGGAAATAGTTTTTAAACTAGCCACTTATTAAAGTTGTCAAGTTCATATCATGATGTTAGTCTCCACAAGTATGTGTTGATAGGTAGACAAGTAGTGCATTCGGAATAAATCCTTTTTCCCATCCAGCATGAACAACAATAAGTCTTCTACCTTTCGATATTGGCGATTTTATATCTTTTGAACCAGTTGTCCAACCAAAAGATTGTGTATGTAAATATGTAAAGCATCAAGCAGGTCTCATCCATGAATATTATTGGCCTTCCTTCTTCCCTATAACGCTTAAAATCCATTAGCTATTTTCTTCTCAAAAACCCTATATCGTGTCTTTCAATTAATAGCTGCCTATTGTCTTCAATTTTTTCCAAAAATCTTTAGTTTTATTGCTCAGAGTTCTATGAGTCATATTAATGTTGCACATTTTTTAGTTTTTCTAGAATTTTTTTTGACAATTTTCTTTCATTGTTGGTTTTGTGAATATTATGAATTGTTCTACAACTATAAGGGTCGCCACAGATCTTGACCGATGAATCGGCGCTACTAGCCATTCTGAAACAGCGAACCAGCGCATCAGGCTATAATACGGCAAAACGGAGTAATCCAGAGCGCTGAGCGCGTTGTCATTTACACATTCCTAGACATCTTGAGAACAATAAAACTACAATGAAACTTATATATGCCTTTTCTGCATGAATTTCCGCATACAACGGTATATATATATATTTTAGTTTTAAAATTATGTGTAATTTTTAATAATGAAAAATATTAGAAAGTTGAAACAAAATGACATGAAAAAGTCAGTAAGCGAGAATTTTTTTAATTTTTGTGGTAGAAACAAACTTCCAGCGAGAAAGTTGTAGCAAATTAGTTGATCTTAAAAATGTATTCGAAAATATTTTTGATAGAACTTCTAGTTTGCTCAATACTCCGATGTAAATAACCGCTATGTTCAGTTCTACGTGCGAAAAATCACTGTTTTTTCCCACTTTTTCCAAGATATAAATTATAACAAGTTATGTAAAAAGTTAAACCACCGTAATATAACATTTGACAATATTTCCTTTAATTTGATAGGTCACTTGTCAAAATTGAACTGGCCGTTTCGGAGGTGTGAAGTATCGTAAACTTGGGTATACATAATTTGTTCACGGACATTAGTTGTGACATTGGAAAACCAATGTTTTTAGGAAAGTACTCGCACTCCTCCCCTCGCCTAACCCAACGCTTGCCAAACCATCAGTCAAGATCTGTGGCGACCCTTACACACATTTGTCAAAATTGTCTAATTGACATTTGGACACACTTTTGGGTCTTTTTTTACCTGGAGTTGAAAAAGATTCTTTCTCACATAATTGTATTTTTTTGAACTCCAAGAATATTAAAAACTGCCATTCTTGTTACACCAGTTGCATTTGAAATGTGTTGGTATAAATTTCCACGATCACAATAACTACACGGTTTTTCATTTTTAATATAATTGTACACGTTGAACACAATCCCCTGAGCTTGACTATTCAAAGTTCTACTAGTCCCACGTTTTGATTTTGGAGGTGCCATTTTACAGATTATAACAGACAAAACAAAAGCCCACTTAAAAGTTCTTAAAAATAATTGATTGTCTTAAAATAATAATAATAATAATTGAATGAATATATAAATAAAACAAAAAATTAATCCAGCACAACAGAACAACACGAAGCAATGTTCATGTCAGTCATAGAACTGTGACTGTTTCTACACAAACAACAACATATGAGTAGGAGGATCAATATTTTTAAAAGGGTAGTAGCATGATATGTGAGTCGGTCAGATTGGGGGTCTGCGCAGTGCATTTTTTTTTTCAGACTCTACAGAAAAACTATTTATTGCAACAAAAAAAAACCTTAAACTATTTTTCTAAATAGCTCCCACCATTTTGTAGGCACTTGTCAAAAAAGGCATAGCACAAGTTTTTGTATCCCTTCTTCATAAAACATTCCTGCCTGTGTTGTTAACTATGTGGTAACATGTTCTTATGGATCATCATCGTTGTTGAAGTTTTAATCACCAAGGGACGATTTCAGGTACAAAAAGAGATGAAAGTAACTAGGGATGAGGTCAGGGCTGTACAGAGAATGGTCAAACTTGTCCCAGTCAAAATCTTGAAAGAGCTGTCGTGTCACATTCGCAGTGCAAGATCGGTCATTGTCATGAATCAAAACAGTACCGACTTTAGTCTTTGCTGGTGATGAAGTGTGCCTCCATTCCATTGATTTTGTTTTGATTCAGATGTTTCATAAGCGACCAAGTCCTCTTCCCAGTCACTATCTTGCTCGCTCAGAAAGTCATTACCGTCTTTGATGTAACGTGTCAAACTTTGAAAACTTGTCATAGATAAATTAAGTTTATTACATTAACATAATTCAACTATTATTTTGACATTTTAATATAAACTTTTTGGTACATCCAGGACAGCTTCATTTGTACAAAGATGAATCATTGTATTATCAACACTCTGAATACAGCAGAGACTGTCAAACGACTGGGGCAAATTTTGAAACTAGCCTAAGGAGGTATTGTACAGTATTTCAAACCGATACAGTATTTGCACAATCTCAGCATCCGTACATTGAGGATTATAAAAAGGCCTTAAAGGTAAGGACTTTCTTTCAGGTAAGGACTGTCTCATACTTTTAGGCAGCCAAGCAGCAAAGCCCTCACATCCATAGAAATTTCATCTAAACTGCCATAGGATTCCCTCCGCTCTATCTGTGTCCTGTCAACTGACTACATGGTGCACCTGTGATGGGTACACAGGGTATTATAGGATTAAGGAAAATAAGAGGACAGACCAAAGGCCATAAAGGAAGCCCATGTCTGCCTGGTTGGAGCAGAATCCCCTAGTGGGATCAGTCAATCAATGGTAAAAAATCTGGTAAGAAAATGGGCCCGGGAAAAGCACTTCAAACCATGGAAACAATTTCCTGACCAGAGATTGGGAAAACACCTTCTCACGGAAAAAGACCCTGCACTGACAAAGACAGGAAGATGAGTTCAACAGGAAGTTCCTGAGACAGGCTGTTGTCATCAAGTCTCACTTGTCATCTCTGCAGTAATGAACCTGAAACCGCAAAACATGTACTCATTGATTTTATTATTTTGTAACATGCTAATTTTCAACCCAAAAAATTTGGTAGTTTCTTGTTAACTACCACAAACTCTCAGCAAAAGTTGACTATGATGAACTATTAAGGGCAGAATGTAAACTTTGGTTCTCTCATGAACACCTTAGAACTGAGGCAGGAACTTTTCCAAAAACCTATCCTCGAATTTCGATCTTGCCGGACCTCTGGAATCTATCCTATTCCGGTTAGAGCAGATCCAGGAAAAATATTTTGGACTGTTATTGCTTGGCAATGCTGTCATGAAATAAAAGTCACACATTTTATTATATGATTAGGCTACTGTAATTACTTAACATGTAAAATCCTTAAGTTTACTTGATTAAGTTAGCATTGTAATGCTAAAAAAAATTTGACTAATCAAGTAGTTTGAGGTAAATATGTAGAAAGAAATTGTCCGAGCGATTTAAGTGCAAAATCTCGGCAATTCCTCTTAAAAACTGTGTTTTTCCATCAATTTGATACTCCTTTTCCACGTACGTGGTTTTTTATCTCTCACAATTCATTATTTACTTAACAATCATCGAAATTGACAAATTTGTAACGTAAATATTCAATCGTATAGCCATATTGAAATCACTCGTAGGACGCATGCGGACTCATTAACTTCTACAGGTTGAGATTACTACACTTCTATGATATAAGATTCATGACGACTAGATCTCTGAAACTCAGAAGTAGTAAAAGAACTATAGGTCAAGTAAGATATATACCAGAACTAGTTAAAGAACTTATTATAAGACCTTCCTAGACCTGTAGTTCTTTAACTAGGTCTGGTTAGAACAGTAATTAGCACTTATTACAAGACATCATTGATATGATATCTAGTTTGACAGTTCTTAAAACAGAACTAAATTTGCAGAATAAAAAAAAAAATCAATAGATTTTACTTAAAATTGATAAAATATTTGTTGAAATAACCTCAAAATGCCATATACAGTCATTTAAAATCACTGTTTTCGGACAGAAATAATGAATTATAAAAGATAAAAAGTGAAATGCGTGGAAAAGAACTAACAAAATGATGGATAAAACGCTATTTTGAAGAAGAATTGCCCAGATTTCGCACTTAAATCACTCAGACAACATTTCTATATATTAACCTAGTTCGATAAATAAATAATTGCAGCTATTAATTACACAACAAATGAATATTTTACATGTAGAACAAGTTAGTAGGTAACGCTATGTATGTAATTATAACTATAAAAACCTTCAATACTTAACAAATACTTATTTACATATAGAACAAGTTAGGTAAGGTTATATATGTAATTATAACTATAAAAACTTTCAATACTTAACAAATGGGCTACTTATTAAAGACAAAGCAGATGTGATGACAACATATTTTGGATTTGGACAGTTGATATCTTGTAAGGATTGACCCAATATTCAGATCATCATAATACGTTTATAAAAGAGGTCAGGTGACAAAACTGACTATTATTAACACCATAAATTTATTGTGAATATTCATAACTATTTCGTCATAATTATTAGTCGTGTATGTATAACAGATAATACAAAATGAAGGATAATTTCCTATAAATCAAAATACATGGTAAATGGTTAATGTTAGCCTACTTTTAAACTGTGTAGCTTATATAAAAAAATATTTCAACAAAATTCTATAAACTGTATATTACAATTTCAAAATCATAAACTAGTGAAATACATATGGTAACCACTAATAAGGTATTATGTTAGGAACTTACCCATATACATGACGTTCTTAGTAAATTTACATGGAACTCTTTCTTGAGTAGCCATTATATTTTCGATAGAGAAGTAATGAGACTTATAATTGTACAATGACAGCATTTTGCAGTTATCTAATCCAGATTACTTCTACAAATGTCAATCAAATAGAACTGCCTTTTAAAATGTTACCATGTAGAGCTATGCAAAATATAATAGTCCAGTTAGTGATAATCAAAACTAAACAATTTTTTTTCAACTTGAATCTATGGCACTCGTTTATGTTTTAATATCGAGTTTCACTTTTGTAAAAAGCGTAAAATTGTTTACAAGCTATGCCATACATCTGAAACTAATACACAAAATAAGTAGGATCTAAATTAATTTCTTTGAGGTTAACATCTCATCAACATCTTATAACACGTTACGTTACCAAATACCGAACTACAACTACAATACAAGTGAAAGGAAAAGTAAATGAAAACAACTTCATGAAACATTTTCCCGCTTTAAAACATCTGATCTATTCTTCTGTTACAAAAGACAATTTTAAATTATAACCAAGATTTACCATCCTCATTTTGTGAGTTAAATACATCACGTAACATGTTAACTTAAACAGCCTATGACACAATTAATTGATATTATATTATTTACATCAAACTTTAAGTGCATTCGTAAAATTTAAAAAAACAGCTGGCAGACTTCGTGTACCCTCCATAAAAATCAAGAACAACTGTAATGTTTTTTTTTTTTTTTTTTTTGTTCTGTTTGCCTATGTAATAAGCAGGCTTGGTTTAACCATGTAGCCTTTTAAAATAATCACTGTCACTTTGTTTGTCCATTATTATATAGCTACAGAAGTTTATCTGAACATATTATTATGTTTGCCACTTGAACCAATATTATTATTTGTCGTTTGAAGATTATATAACTTTTGTTAATGGGTAACGGAACATATATGTGCTATTATTTTGTGATGGGGAAAACTATATAATGTCCTAAAAAATAATAATTGTTAGTCACAGAAACAGTGGGGAATAATTCTAAAGGGTTTTGAGAGACGGGATTTAATAGTGAAAGATAAGGAATCGGTCTTTCTCTTCTCGCCATAGGTCCTTCTGGCATTCCTATCCCGAAAAGGTTTGGTGGACCATGGAAAAAGAAGAACCTCGAGCCAAGGATTAACAGATATGTTTACTATTGTTCAGTGTTATTTTTCAGTTTTAAATTGATATTTTTGCTTTTTTTAACATTTTTACTATTTCTAGGATGGTTTTTAAGTTATTATCTTTAAGAATGTTTTTAACGCCAGATGATACCGTTGTAAAGTTCCACTACACTTAAAAAAAAACTTTATCTTTACTACTCTAATACTTCTTACTACTCGCCAGATAAATTTTTACACACAGGTAGTTTAACTAACATGATTCTGTGGTTCAATGAAAGTTGTAAATTACTGCTTCACACAGGATATATAATATGTATACATCAAATGAGGTGGCACTTTATGTTAGTCACTTAAACATTCAAATATGTCTGAGGTTTTATACAACAAAATATAAACACAATGTAGAGAGGATAAGCCTACTTATAGTTAAATATAAATGATACTATTAAATAAATTACATTTGATAAAAATACGACCTTATTATCTTAGGTTCTCTATTTTTATCCAATATATTTCTACCTTTCCCCTCTCTAATTGATAAATATCTGATGTAAAATGAACCAACATAAAATAATCTGTTAACACGTTTATGCTACACAGATGGTAGACAAACAATAGATAGACATCATTCCAAAGATCACTTTTTGGATTCAGGGGGACCTCAAAACCGATATATTAGTATAAAACTCAATTTTGATTTTTTGGCCCATCACATAATTTTCATTATACTACTACTTACAATGTATATATACTTTATAAACATTAATGAACTTATATTTAGTATATATTTAATATAACAGCAGATATTTCTTGTTGAAAGTCCATCTTAAAGGATTAAATACAGCAGTAAAGCTAAAGTTTCAAAATTATTTTAATATAAATATATTATAATAATATAAATATATAAAATAGGGTAAATATTATTGTACTCTTTGTTCTTTAAATATCGATTACTCACTCAACACATCAGCACTAAATTTGTCAAAAGGGATAATTATTAAAAGAAACGTTATTGAGCTTTTACTTTCAGTGATTTCAAGATGTCGGTAGGACATTATTCAAGGTCATTGCTATATTTAGATCTCATTCAATTTTATCTACCTTTTTTAACAGTATATTTATTTAAAAGTAGGCCTATAGCCTGAATATATTTTACTATTAGAAACTATTAATTAACAAATAGCAAAATAAATATAACTCTTATTTAAGTATGTTTTAATCGGACATTTGACATCATTTTTGTATATAAAAACTATTATCCGAAGTTTCGAGAGTATAAATCAACTCTCGTTATCAAATTAAATGTAAAACTTATAGCATAAAATAGCGAAACGCTAACATAGTCTATTAGTTTAGAGCCAGTAACCTGCAGTCCTTTGTATAGTGTAGCCTTGTGTGTGGTGGTTTTATCTGATCATGTTTGTATTTAGTCTTAGACAGCTTAGACTGCTCAGGCCTAGATTTTAAGGCTTGAGGTATTTTCTTAGGTTATAGATTTAGTTTTAGTTACCAACATCGTTACTAGGTTATGTTGGTATTTTTTATTTGTTGTTCTAGGTTTTATACTTGATAACGAGAGTTGATTTATACTCTCGAAACGTCGTGTATTAGTTTTTATATACACAAATGATGGCAAATGTCCGACTAAACCATATTATAATATGAACAATCCATCATTTTCAAATAATTTGAACCAAACGACAAACATTGCCTACTATCAGGCACTTTTATACGTACGACAGATAATATATCAAATTGTAGCTGTTTTCGTAAATTTATTTACTATACAGAAAAATATGTGATGTGTGGTGTAAAATAAGAAGCGCATTTTTATGGTCAAATGAGAAGAGGGGAAGGATTTTTTAATATTATCTGTCGTCAGTGCATTGTGCAGTGCTCCATAATTCCAAGGACTAGAACCATTTTAATCAAATTTGGTAAAGTGGGCATATTTTAGTCATATCAGGATTATATATAAGTTTTGGAGCTAGCTATATACGAATATGAAACTTTTAGTAGTTTATCCAAAAGTAACAATTCCTATTTTCTCATAATTGGCTTCACCAATTTTGATCAAATTTTCCTTAAATGTAACCTTAAAGATATGGACTTACACAAAACGTATTGATCGATATTTCCCCAATAAATCGGTTTGGGAGTTAACAGTCAATTAAGTAAAATGATCCAGAGGGCTTCGAATATATCAAAAACGGCACAATAAATTTCGAACTAATTTTGGTAAAATGTGTATAAAATCAAAACAATGTTTCGAATTGCAAGTAAATGAAAATTACTGTTCGTTGGCAATTTGAAAAATAAAAAGATGAGCCCATACATTTTATTTTTTTGATTTTGGTGTTGTGTTTGGGAGAATTTATATTTATATGCAATGTGATCAAAAATTGTTGTACCAAAGTTTAAGTGGTAGTTAGTTACATGGGTCAAGATAAAGAAAAAACACCCTTATAGACATATGTCCGAATACTTTTCCATCTGTCAGGCATTTTGTGTTTTTTTTTTTTGAAAAATAATGTCGTGCCAAACTTTAAGTGGTGGTTATATTTGTAAAAATAAATAAAAACTTCTTTTGCACTATGTCTGGAAACAACTAGTTTACCAGATATCAATCATTTTCTATTACAAAATAATTTACATCTTGTGAACGGTTTGACCGATTTAGTTGAAATTTTGCACGGTACTCATTAATATTAATACGTAATTGGAAAAAAAATCTTGATCCAAATTATCGTTTAAATTTTTAAATGAAAATAGGCTAACTAAAAAATGGTAAATTTCTATTGACACCTCAAGGTTCATTTTTTGAGCCTCTTTTAATTTTCCTATCGAATGGTTTAACTTTCAAAATTATTGTTGGATAAAGAATAATAGAAAAAAAAACCATTAATTAACTTGGCGGGCAGGATATCTATGTATAGGCATTTCGTGTTTTTCAAAACAATAGGCTACATAAATATTTGAACACAGTTTCAGTTTCATAGTACCATTTGTTAATCAATGTTTGGTAAACTAAACCTACTAAATCGTTTACTAAAAATTATTTAAAAAAATAATAACAACAGCCAATAACAGAGAAAGACATACTTATAAAAATTAGTAGTCTACCTTACCTCATAATATTTTAAGAAGTCGGCGTGGCAAAATAAAAGAAACATTTTGACAAGTCTATATTAAATATGAATTATAATTGGTATATTCTTATTTCCAATAAAAATCACATACAATGTTTAATGTGTGATTTAGTCTAAATGTTCAAATATTATATAGGTTAAATTTGGGTGACGTAGACAATTAGGCTACCAAAAAATTATGTTTTTAGTTTTTTGTCGAATCCTCAATAATTATCCTTTAACCTACAGAAAAAATGTAAAACATATTTTAATTGTCGTTAAAAAAAAAATTTAGTCTCTTGTACATTTTTCTTAAAACGAACATGGTTTTCGTGAAATTTACAATTACAAATTTTTAACGGGCGCCATTTTCAAAATTTGCATAGTAAAGTTTTGGTTCTACAGATAAAAAAATATCATATAATGTATTTACCAAATTTTTATTAAAAATCTTAATAATTTTTTTTTTTTTAAACACAATAATGTCGTAAGTGTGTCCGGACATATGTTTATAGGAACTTCTTTCTTGATTTTAAACTACCATTTACAGTTGGCACGTCATTTTCTGAACGCTCTGTATAGGTGATGCCACAAAAAATCAAAGGGCGCTATACCGAATCGAATATCCAAATAAATGAAAAATGTCCTTTTTTTTTTCGATTTCACCATAGTAACTCCAGAAATATATAAGATATTGAGCTTAAATTTGCTATAAGCATCTTGTACGTTACGATTTACCAAACACAAATACTTTATTTTATAATTTTCAAAATGGAGGCCGTTTAAAACTTGTAATGTAGAGTATTTCCAAAACTGATAACTTATAAAATCATTTTAAACTGCCGCCATTTTGAAAATTATAAACATAAAGTATTTGTGCTTAGTAGGCCTACACTTCTAAATTGTAACATATAAAATGGTTGTACCAAATTCGAACTCAATATCTTATCTATTTCTGGAGCTACAGTGAGTTTTTATAAAAATGCCTAATTTACCGGCTTTCCGCCATTTTATTTTTTTTACAAAAAACATCATTAAAAAAAAAAAAAAAAAAAAAAAAATAGTGTCCAAATTAGGTATAAGCTACGCATTTTTTACGTGACATTTCATCCATCTACCAAAATCCAGGACTTTATTCTCAAAATGGCGGCAGTTTAAAATATATTGTAAATTTAATGCTTTTTGATTTATTCAACATTAAACATTTTAAACGGCCGCCATTTTGAAATTATGCAAAACAAAGTTCTGGTTTTTGGTATATTGATAAAATGTCACATAAAAAATATGTCTACCAAATTTGAACTAGATATCTAATTATTTCCAAAAATATAGCCCAATGTTTTTCACAAAAAACACAAAATGGCGGACATACGGTAAATTAAGCATATTAGGAAATACGTTCATAGGAACGTTTTTACTTTTTTTTACCCAAGGAACCATACCCTAAAATTTTGAAACGTCGTTTGGAATCACTCTGTATATATTTAACTATAAAAATCAGTACATCTAATTACTTGTCAATGCGCTTGTATCATTACAGAACGTGTGTACATATTTTTTACACCTTAAGATCAATTTTAAATACGAGTATAATTGAACAAACAGCTTTATCAGAAATGCATACGAACAGATATTTTTTATAATTTTCTAAAACCAAAATTTGTTTACAGAGGCGCTCAAGACTGTAATTTCCGCAAACATTTTGAGTTTGTTTGTCGTGGGAATATTTTTCATCACTCTGTGTTTGTAACAAAGAAAATGTTGATGATTTCTTATATATGATATCATTATGTTTTAATGAAAAAAACAGAGTTTTAAAACTTTTTTAATATATGCAGTTCACATTATGAAAATAATTTCGTTTACATCATAAATGACGTAATGTTTGTTTTATAATGGAGTAATGTTGGTCATACTGGTAGGATGAAGGACAAGGTAGTCCGCTGGAACTGGAAGTTGGCAGGGAGGGGGAAACGAAGAAGAGTTGTTTCCATCATTTATTTTCCTTCTAGTCAGTGAACACGCCTTCCATCTTACACTTACACAGGTCAGTTATATTGTCATTCTTAAAGAACTCCGAGATTATTTATTTGTTTAACTAACAGCTGTTACATTTCATTGTGTATATTATTCTATACTTGTTTTTTTTTTTTTAGTAACATTGATTTTTATTTGAAAGTTGGTTTAGTGCGTTGTTGTCATGCAGTATAACGCTGCCTTTTATATTATGTTGGTGACTATTGAATTGTAAAGAGCTTACTTGTTAAAGATTGATTCGTAATATTTTTAGTGTAAGGTAGTTTACTTATTAATTGTCTCACTTATAATTATTTATAGGCCTAGAAATCGCAAAGTGTTTACTTTATATCGAGAATTAGACTTCCGACAAGCAACAACAATGTGTGTTCAATTGAATTAATTATTTCTTTTTCTTTATTTTAAATAACCTTCAATTTATTATTTAATATTAAAAACAGAACAGTTTGTGTAAAACTCTGTTTAAAAATAAAACTTCTTGTCATACATATGATTGTCATTTTATCTTTGTGTGTCAATGTTTTTACCTGCTAGAGACATAAACATCGTAAAGGTCGTTGTTCGTGTCAAAGGTTGTTGCTCCTAAAACTTGTGGTTATTTTGGAATTTTAAACCCAAACAAGATGTCACGGGATAATTAGATATTTACAAAACGATTAGCATTAATTAAATTGTTTGCTTTGGAATGTAACTTTACTTCATTTGGAGAAATTTAGTTGGTTGCGACATTAGTAATCACTAAATAAATAATTAAAGCATTTAGGTGTTTTAACAAGTACATACTTCATTTATTTATTTCTGCATCAGTGCCGCAATATTTCGTCATTGGTAGGTTATAGCTGCTAAAATTTTGAAGTAAACAATAACCTACAAATTAATTTCATTGACTAAAGGAGAAAACAAATATAGAGTAACAAAAACCACACATACACACAAACGCCCATTTTACGACAATTATGTAAATTTTGTTTTTGGTTAAGAATTAAATATTTTTGTGCCATCATACTTTCGCCATATCGGAGTTAATATTACGATAGTAATTATTTATTATTGAGTTATACTTCGTGTGACAGGTCTCTTAATAACAAAAAACTTTGGTAAAATGCATTTTTGATTTTATCACTTAATCCAATTGGAAGATAACATGGAAAATTAGAAACTATTTTCCCCTCACAAATAACAACACTATATTCATAGTGGTGTAGGCCTATCACCTTCTCTGAATAATTTAATTTGTCTACAGTTGTTGACAAAGTGGCATTTTGTTCATTTAAATTAGTTTGCAAAACAGCTGATTTCTCAACAGTTTTACTTTGCACACTACTTTGCCCACTCCGAATGGCAACCGAACAAAACGAAATTTAGGTTAAGTTTATTTGAATTGATTTATTATATAAAGGAAATGTCCCGTATGTATGATTAATTCTTAGATGTAAAATAACATAAATAAACAACAAAACAACGTTTTAAAGTTGAAAAAGGAAGTAATTATTAGATGATTGACAGTGTATGTAAACGGAGAGTATTTTTCGTTTGCCGAGTTTTGAAATTGGCAATCCCGTTTCCTCAACAATACACCTAAGTTATTTGTAATATTCATAAATAACCTCAGTTTTGACGTGAGGTTGAACACTATTGTATTAAATTAATATTTTATTAAATTGTGTTACTGCTGAAGTATACTTTTTATTTGTCACAAAATAACTGTAGACAAAGTATAATGTGCAATTCGTGAGCAAAGTGTCTTTTTTAAACTCAATAAAATTGACGCACGAGGCAAGCCTCGTGCGTCAACATTTTTCTCTCGTTTAAAAAAGTGCCACTTTGCTCACTAGTTGCACAAATAACTATTGTCTACAGTTGTTGACAAAGTGGCATTTTGTTCATTTAAATTAGTTTGCAAAACAGCTGATTTCTCAACAGTTTTACTTTGCACACTCCGAATGGCAACCGAACAAAACGAAATTTAGGTTACGTTTATTTGAATTGATTTATAATATACAGGAAATGTCCCGTATTTAGGTTAGATTAATTCTTTCATGTAAAATAACATAAATAAACAACAAAACAACGTTTTAAAGTTGAAAAGGGAGGTAATTATTCATGAAGATGATTGACAGTGTATGTACACGGAGAGTATTTTTCGTTTGCCGAGTTTTGAAGTTGGCAATCCCGTTTCCTCAACAATACACCTAAGTTATTTGTAATATTCATAAATAACCTCAGTTTTGACGTGAGAACTTCTACTCATTGGAGCACATATTTTATTTGTAGGCATGTTATTATTTGTCACAAAATAACAACTGTAGACAAAGTATAATGTGCAATTCGTGAGCAAAGTGTCTTTTTTAAACTTGATAAAATTGATGCACTCGGCAAGCCTCGTGCGTCAACATTTTTCTCTCGTTTAAAAAAGTGCCACTTTGCCCACTAGTTGCACAAATAACTATTCTTTTAAATGTACCGTTCTTTTTTCCTTGTTAGTGTATCTATTTCCTTACTTTAAGTTTTGGATTTCTAAATTCGCAGGGACTCCTCTTTTTCAAGGGCCCCTGTGAGAACTTGTGTGGAAGTGGCGTCTTAATTCACTGTTACGGATAAAAAAAAACGCTTTAATGGTGTACCTATTTAAATATTAGCAGAACTCCCTCTGTAACTTTGGACTTGAATTTTAGTTTACTATAGAGTTTGAATGATTTTATATGTTAACCGGCTTGATGCTTAACAGCAAAAAAGCTCGTGGTCCAGAAGAAGAAAAATATACATAGAATAGAGACTCTGAGCACTCGAATAGTGTCAGGGTTTAAAAAAGAACGAGAGTTGGTCAAGAGAAACCGTTGCGTACCATTATAATTATGAACCATTTTGGACCCTAGCTGAATCTATACTGTAGTCTTTGATTAAATCCTTCTCTTTATTCTTTCCTATCTGGTCTCTCTTGACTTTCTCGTTTTCTTCTGACCTTGACGCTGTTAGAATATTCGTGGAGTGGGGGGTCTAATTTTATGTTTTTCCTTCCTTTTTTAAAGGCAAGGATTACCGAGGGTTTTTCGTCTTAAAAACTTAGGAAAACTTATTATTACGAAATTTCATTCTTTAATATTTATTTTTATATTGAATTAAAGCATCGAAGAAAGTCTCTACGCGTGGGAATAAATAGTGGATTGTATTGTCTAACGTTTATTGTTTTACTTTCTTACATATACATAGTATATAGAGTAAGTTATATAATAGGTCAAAAAATGGATGTTGAATTTTTTGGCACATATCCGTTTTGAAATCCCCGAGTGCGGAAAAGTGGTTTTTGGAATGATGTAGGTCTGTTGTCTGTGCAGTGTAGTGTTCTACAACAGCCAAAACACGCGTGTACCAATTTCATATGTGGGAATTTTTGTTATATTTTGGATTAATTCTTTCATTTGTCCGATAACTTAACTGCATTAAGAAATAAATCACAATTCGTATTTCTCAAATTCGACTATAACGATTTTAATCACAATTTGCTCTAAGGTACCAAACAAAACTAATCGGTCGCTATATCTCCAAAAACGACAGTTCGTGATTAGTCTGTAATAAAACAAACAAATTGTAATAAAAGACGTAATTTTTCAAAATAAGCTCAATTTTTAAATTTTAGTAAAATGTGAAGATTATCGACAAATCCTTGTGCCAAATTAAGTAAAAAAAAAACAAGATGGTTTAGGAATAATTAGCAAAAACCGGAAATGAATCTATACTGCCGTTAAAATTCGATTTTAATCAAATACAATTCACACCGAGGACGAGTTTGTGGCACAAGTTCAGGGTCTATTTAAAGTTAAATTATTATTTTTTAAATTAAAAACGGCATCCTTTCATTTTTACTTTTTGACTGACATTTGTGATGACAAATAGTTTTGGTTCATTTTTTGTTTGTTTGTTTTGGGGGTGGGTAAAGTGACAGGTTTGTGCATTGTTTATTTCACTGATACCATCACTCTTGTATAAGTGAAGTAACGTTTGTGGATAGAAAAACAAACAAAAAAATTGTGGATGGAAACTCATTTTCTGTCTTATCAAAAAATGTAAAATGTCATGAAAGTGACTTTTAAAATCCTAATTAAATATCCTTCCAAGTATATAAGTATCAGAAGTGGTTTTCCTGGCGGTGTCTTCAGAAATGGTAATGATGGGTTTTCCCGACATTTATACAGAAGTAGTAGGCTACTAATGGTCTAGTACTGTAAAGTATAAAAAACAACAACATATTGTTTCCTCAAAATATTTTATAAGGCGATGATGACCGTGTGGGGATTTCGCCTTTAAAGAACAAGAAAAAACGAATAATATACGAATATACACGAATGAATGTACAGTATTCATAATCGTGTAGGCCACACTCAACACATACAAGGTGATTCAAAGGAAAGTGATAATCAATATATATAATAAAAGGAAGTCTAGAATGTGCGTGCCGGTAAAACTGAAAAACGAATCCCGGTATAATCAAAGGGGTGTATGGTGGTGTTATAGTCCTCTATTGCCCATCCATGAAGAAGGTTTCCGTTTTGTCTCTAAGGGCGTCCATTGGAAGATAAAAGGGCCGAACTTATGACCGAAAAATACAAGGGAAATACAGTATTTATCCCCAGAATACCACTGATATCGACTGAATTACCATTCAAATTAAAGAGACTGCAATTGTAAAATTAATCCGTTAACTTTTGTAAAATAAAAAAGTCAGACCCAATTGTTACACATTAACAATAAGCCAGATAAACCATTACCTTTCACTAGATGCAAGGGATAAATCAGAAATAAAGTAAGTACTATACAGTATATAGAGTTAAGCCGTTAACTTTTTCGAGATAACAACGTCAGACCCAATTGTCACACATTAACCATAAGCCAGATAAACCATTAAGTTTTACTAGATGTAAGGGATAAATCAGAAATAAAGTAAACTCTATACAGTATGTACAGTTAAGCCGTTAACTTTTGTAAAATAAAAAAGTCAGACCCAATTGTCACACATTAACAATAATCCAGATAAACCATTAACTTTCACTAGATGTAAGGGATAAATCAGAAATAAAGTAAACACTATACAGTATGTACAGTTAAGCAGTTAACATTTGTAAAATAAAAAAGTCAGACCCAATTGTTACACATTAACAATAATCCAGATAAACCATTAACTTTCACTAGATGTAAGGGATAAATCAGAAATAAAGTAAACACTATACAGTATGTACAGTTAAGCAGTTAACATTTGTAAAATAAAAAAGTCAGACCCAATTGTTACACATTAACAATAATCCAGATAAACCATTAACTTTCACTAGATGTAAGGGATAAATCAGAAATAAAGTAAACACTATACAGTATGTACAGTTAAACCGTTAACTTTTGCGAGATAACATTAAAAGTCAGACTCATTTGTTACTTATTAACAATAAGCCAGATAAACCATAGGGACAAACTTTAAAGTACTGCGGCATAACTCTCAAAGATTCCTGTTTTTCTCACGGTCAATTATACGTAGCTTGCTCTCAATTAGGAAATCCGAAAAATTTGTATAAATACCCCAGATAACAAAATGAAAAATGTTGTTTATAAACAAATATTATAAATAGTTATAATGTTTTCAATAAAAAACTTTTACTTCTTATATTTTGAGGTTTATTTCCTTATATATATACTACCACACAATCCTATAGCCCCGGATAATCTTGAAAAAAGGTACAGTTAACTGATTAAATTTCTACTTTGTAAAAATACTTTATTCAACTCATTACTATCATTTTTAGGGTCTTGCGCATGATTCTTCAATTAGGTGCTAGCAGACGGGTGTGTGAATATTTTGAAATCAAGATCATATTCAACATTTATTAGTGAATAACATATGTTAGAAGTCCCGGGCGAAGCCGAGTTAAACCACTAGTAATCTATAAATACGAGTATATAAATAATAATATTGATACGTTGGTAGTTTAATTGATCAAAATTTTCAAAGAATATTTCGTTTAGTTTGCCCCATCTTTTTGATAGAACTTTTATATATTGGTTTGATTCAGTTGTTAAAAAGTCTATACAAAATAAATCCATTTCAAAATGGTACCTATTTGAAATTTCTTATCCTAACCATTCATTTATACAAGGGACAAAATATGTTTTGTTTTTAACTATTAACACAGTGCCGTTGGTATCTTTGATTTGTTTAAAGTTCAATGTTAAATTACATATTTGTTTAAAATCAATAATTGGTAATTGATTAGGACATACGGTACTGAAGCTTTTCCACAGCCTTTAAAGTTTTATTATTTTGACAAAACGAATAAACAATCGAAACATCTTACAATTTTGTAGTTACTCTACGCTACGGTATGAGTTACAGTATTCACAGTATTGTCGTCTTTATTACAAGATCTGTTCGTTTAATAGTTATTTGATATTTGTAGGCCTAAGGAAAAGACACGTCCTTTAGAACATTTTGATTACAATACATTACTTTAACATTTTGCTCTCGATTATTGCCACTTTCTTTCGAGTCATCTTGTTGGCATTTCATTCAACAACTTTTGTAAGTTTCTTATTAGAATAAATTGTACGTTCAAAGTTTATAGGTTATGTTAACATTACTTTTACTTTCCAGTTACGTAGAAGATGAAATTATGTTAGTCCAAGTCAGTATTTCATCCTTGAATATAGTACTGTACCTCCAAAGTTGTTAGCTCATACCAATGTCAGATTGAGGTAGTGTAGATAACTATGGTGTCGTCTATGGAGAGTGACCTACTTCAGACAGGTCTTTTCCATTTGTCCACACCATTTATTAATAGTCCGCTACTCCGCTTTAAGAAAAATATTGAGAGGACCAAGTTCTATACTTCAACCGTTCGTTCTTTGCACTTGGAATTGGAAATATCACAATCTGGCAACGTTGCTTCGTTGGCTCCGTTCCAACTGCAATAATACGCGCGCAGTTTGGGTGTGATGCTAAGATATGCGGCCGTAGAGGGGCAGTGCGTCACCAAAATTCCAAGTGCAAAGAACCAGCGGCTGTAGTATAGCACGACTTCCAGAACTGCTGTTGGAAAACTCGTCAGCTTATTTCATGTTGTAGTCCGACAGACTTTCGTCTACTACCATATTGAAGCCCCGTAGGATAATTAGGTCTGATGGGCGTTTTATAGAGCTAGAGCGCCCAACGTGGAGCTAATAATAATCCAATAAAACACCTGGCCGTCGTAAGCGCTCATTTTACCTAAAGATTTGTCGTTCGTATAAAAGGGTTCCAGGTTCTAGGGTCAGCCCCTAGTTCAGGGTAATACTAGATATCTAGCCGTTGTCATGTATTCGTTTCCTATTGATAGGTAGAATTTCGGTTTTAGAGGGATTGACCCTGAGGTCTTCGTTCGAACATCAAGTTTCTATTCATTTAAAACTATCATTCATGATGTCCATACCTTTGTCGCAGTACTTCCCTGAGGACAATTAGGATTTTGTT
The DNA here is from genome assembly GCA_963513935.1 of Aphrophora alni. Classification (NCBI taxonomy): domain Eukaryota; kingdom Metazoa; phylum Arthropoda; class Insecta; order Hemiptera; family Aphrophoridae; genus Aphrophora; species Aphrophora alni. The sequence continues at coordinate 39,940,763 of OY740770.1, read as the reverse complement.
ATCAGCACATCCCTGGCTATAGACCCTTATCTAACTGAGTTTTTGTAAGAGGTCGTCCACTACCAGGTTCTACAGTAAGGGAGAAAGTATTAGCCGCTAACTTTTATTGAACTCTCCGTAGAGGGTTCGTTGATTTTTATTTGCCTCTTCACTACAGTTTAGGATTCCATTCAACGTCCTGTTCTGTGAGTTTTTTCAAGAGTCATTTTCCTTTCTGTTCTGGTATATTTTACCTTCCCTTTCATCTGTTTTAATTTCTCATTTATTTATAGTTGTGATGGTTTCTTGAGAGGAGTCTGTTTTCAGAATCATGTCCTCTTTTTCAGATGAGATATCAGTATTATTGCATTAAAAATGTCTAACAGAAAATAATGTTTTTCGTGTCGCAACCAGCGTATTCTGCTAGTCCAATTGTTCTAAAGCTTTCGACCGTAACCTAAATCTGAGGTTTCTGAGTTTTGGGCTCAATTCAGAAGCACAATTGAAAAGAATAAAAATTTATATACGCGTATTGTGTTCTATTGGTGGGGTAGCAATCTCTCCTGACTGTTCCACTAGAACGTAACGTTCCTCCCATACTTTTTGACGCAAAACAAAGGTAACTTTCGGCCGGTTCCCTTTCGTCTCTACTCCAATCTGGGCCTATTACTTCATATATAATATCTTAATCTATACATGTGTTTAATTGCTAATCCCTTTATTAATGATTGACTTATTTTTGTAGTTTATATGAGGAAGAGGGCGCACTAGAAATTTCGTAAATACAAAGATTTCTTTGAGATTGAACCTGATTATTTGAGTCAGTGGAATTGGTTCAATTGGTGCCTTCAAAGTACGGTAAAAAAAACTTACCCAATTTTGAAGGCGAATAGACAAATATATGAAAAGTTTCACTAGTCACTCCACAAGTAGGTCTTAATTCTCAAAATTTTCTCTGTTGGTTTTCATGGGAAAAAAGTTGTATGCTAAAACAAATAAATGCACAATAACGCTTATTATAAATGAAAATCACGTTACGGAAGTATTAATCCAGTTTCCATTGAGCAAAAACATAAGTGATTTTTGATCGTCTTCATTAAAGTTATTAGGCCTAAAGTTTATTATTTTTCAATTGTTTATATTGCATTTTTGTCTATTTAAATATAACCCATATATATTATGTTCGTCCAGTGTGTGATAATTTATCCACCATTTATTAAAATTCTGAATTTGTTTTTACTAGGCTATTATAGTGAAATAGTAAAATATAAATCAAAGCGTAAATGGTGATTTACACAGAAAGCGATTTTGTAAAATCTCTAAGAACAAGGCTCAAATATGGAAATTAGTAACTCCAGGTAAACCTTTTTATAAAAATAATTCTGTTATGTTGTCCACAACAATACGCCTACTTTTACAATATTTATAGGAGTTAAATTGAATTTTCCAAACTAAACCTTCTTTTATATCCCACCATTAAAGTCTCTCATAGCTAATATACGATTATTTATTTCAACTTGCTAAATGAGTTTCATAATTTTTAAAATTACTACAGTAATTTATTTCTTGGAAATTTTAAAATCAACAGGATTTAAATTGCAAGTGAAAGTTTAGTAGCCTACTTGTTTCAAGCATGAAGCTAACTAAATATGTTTTTAGAAGAAACCATGCATAACATTCAGAAATAGAAATAGACTACCTCCTTCAAGATTTTGAACGATTTTATTGGATTCCCTTTTAATCGTAAAGCTTGTCAGAATTACATAAGAGTGTTTCTTCCTAGAAAGATTTATATATTAGGTGTACTAATTGAATGCTTATTGTTTATATGATATCATCTCTAAGCTGTGGAAAATTCGACTTTAGCTCAATGAAATTGTATTTATAAAACTGGTGGAAGGATGTAATTTCAAACTTCTCTATCAATTAACTTGACAATTGATTATGCAATTACTTAATGTATTTTTAGTGAATTTCCACAGGGAAACTGAGCTATTGCAACCGTCCTTGCGGTAAGACCTAGAAGTGAGTTACTGATTTTAAACTCTAGAAAATTTTGAAAAATTAAATATATATATTAATAGTTCAACTTAAAAAGCCTTAAATTATGTCAAAATGTCCATACCCGAATTAGGGTGTTTCCGCACATAATGATAGTACTCTAACTTTCTACGACAAAAATAAACGGTGCAAAAAAAATTAAAACAACTTTCTCATTCACCCATTCCAAACACCAAATAAAAACCTGTGGAGTGTTCTACACCACCGTTTACCTCTTCAATCGAGGGTGTAATAGATCTTGAGGTCCGTGGCATTGCGGGTGGCCGCATACCAGGCTACCAGGTACCTAAACCCTAGTCTGTTTAAACTTTTCCCACACCCTGCCAGTTGGCAAGCGGGCGCCGAAGTGGTTCAACAAAGAAGTGCAGAACCCAACGAGATCGGACCAGTGCACACCTCCATAAGTATATAGATTAAGGTATTTGTAATTAATTTGCCCTGAAGTACTCCACCCAAATAATGGCACACTAGGCCAGATTGGGGTGGATCTTATGGTGCGCTACTAACTGTGATAACCCGTACACGATGTGATACGTGGCTAGTCTGCCATTTTGACCCAGTTAGTTACGTAAGGACCATTGAATTATTAGAGTCAACCCCCCCCCCCTAGCATTCATTATTATCAATAATAATATTTAGTTTACTGTTTACATAGTTTAGTATGTAAACGCGTATCAATGGTGGCTGAATGAATCTGTGGAATTGCGTAGTTGCCGGTCCAGGCTGACACTCACTGTTTCACTGTTTCCAATCCCTTTTTAAAAAGATCCACGACTTGCTCTCACGCACCCAATTAACCTTAAAATAATTCACGTGTTGTTATTAGGCCCCCAAACCCTCCCTTACGCGCCGCAAACCCAACAAAACCACCTGTCCTCAAAAAAGTCAGTTTGGTAACTGTCAGTCAACAAAAGAAAATCAAACATGGATGCCGTCTTTGAAAAAATATTTATATAATTAATTAGCGACCAAACTTTCTTTGGTTGAGTCATAAACGCGTTCCTTAGCGTAAATCGTATTTAGTTAAAATCGAGCTTATAATGTCGGCTGTCAAAATTCATTTTTTATTTTTGCCAATTATTTCTAAACCATATATATTTTTTTTTAATTTATAATTTTACACACTTGTAATAGCGATTGCTGCAGAAGATACATGCAGGAAATGTGGCTTGGCTGAAGAGTCCGCAGAACACATTTTTTAGAGTGTGATGCTTTAGGAAGAGCCAGGCTATACTCTCTAGGCCATCCGTGGAAGGAGATGGATACCATCCTAGAGAACCCGATAGGTAGCATCTGTTCCTTTATAAGGATGACAGGTATTACTGAGTGGGTGTAGGATGGAACTTGGAGCGGCAAAAGACCTTCAGGTCGACGTCGGTGAGGCCTCTGACGGAGGCTATCACAGCTCAAATAATAATAATAATACACACTTGTTTGGGTTAATAAACTTCACATTTCACTAAAATTTGAACGAAATCATGGTCAAGTTTGAGAAATTAAATCGTTTATGATAATATGGTCTTTTTTTTGTTTTTTACCGAAAACTAACTAACTCACATTTTTTGAGAGATGGTGAAAACCAATACTTTTTTTAAATACACATGAGTAAAATTTTGTGTTCTTTTCTTATAAAACTACTAAATTTTAAGTTATCTAAAAAAGGTGAAAACATAGTATACCAAATTTGAGTAACATTGGTCCATTTTCTTTTGGGCTGTGAAAAACTTTATAGACCACAGATGGCAGACAAACGTTATTCCAAACAACACTTTTTGTAGACTCAAGGGACCTGAAAAGGGATATTCTGACATCTGCTTTGTGTTTCATAAAAAATACGACGTAAATATTTTGAGAAAGTAATGAAAGTTATAGAAAAAATTGACATTTTTGACCTCGAACGCTCAAATAGTGAATAAATTTCTTCATAGTAAGCGTTGAAGAAAGGTTACACAAACTTTGTATACCAATCAAGCACAACATTTAGAGGAATGAGAACTGTTATAAAACCAAAATAATAAATTACGATTTTTTACATGAATGACTCCTAATGATTTCGTTATAATTTTTGTAATATTTAGTCTCTAAGTATTCAACCGCAACGTATTGGTTGATTAATTCCCAAATTTCCGATTCACTAAAATTTGTTAAAGGAATTCAAACACGAGCACCACTGACTGTCATAAAAATTCTAATATCTCAAAAATCGGTACAATCAATTTCAATTAAACTTTTGTTAAAAATGAATATTTGTAATCCAAACCAATGGAATCAAACAGTTAGTAACAGAAAATGACGGTAACCGATAGCATCCCTAAATGAATTGGAATAAAAAATAATAAAAATTAAAAAACCGCTTCAAAGTATAACCAAAATATCCACATGTCCAATTTAATTAAAATTGGTCCTCTCGTTCTAGTGTACTGATGGGGACCATTTGTCTGTGCGCGCGGCTTTGACGCTACTAGCCGTTCTGTAAAAGTAGGGCTCGCTCACCCAACTATGTTTGTCTACCTTTCGCGAGACATAATTACAGTTTACAAGATTTGTAGTGCACATAGAAACATGATGTTTACAAACAAATTTTATTGTTTTACGTCCTTTAAAATATCAGTACTGGCAAAGGTAACATCTAAAAAATGTGATACTAAAAGTTGATTTACAATATTAAATGTATTGATTGTCTACATACATTTTAATCCAGCTCTTCAATGCTGCTCAAATCATCGACCTCCTCATTGCTGTCACTGTTTCCTACTGATATAATCATTGATTCCACGAGGTCGTCGATCCACGGCTCAGCTGAAGCGTAATTATTTTCAATAGTTTTTACATACTCGCACTTGATCTCCCATTCTTTTGCACCAATGAGGTTGAATTTTTCCTCTGCTAATGACTTGATGCTCTCGAAGCTACATTGAAGACAGGTGAATAATCTACTGTACAGTAAAGCCGTCTATCTGTGCGCGCGAACCCTTCAGTACTATCTTGGCAGAAAACATACTGATGGAGAGCCTATGGGCATTGTTTGCTCCTTTCCGCCCGACCCGACACTAATTTTGTGCTGTGTTATTATGCCATACTAAAAGGGATGTTTATAAAGGCAATGTAAATATGTATCAGACTATGTTTTACAGTATTATGAAATATTAAATGTACCAAATCATATTAGCATGTCTTTCATTATGATAAATATAAATACAAATTATAATTATAAAATATTTAAATGGATATGTACTATCAAAAAAAATTGTATGTGTGACAACAACCTAAATTAAAACGACACACGTTATTCAAGAATTAAATGTATTTGTAAATAAATGTAAGTTATGTTAATAGACTTTGTTTTTAACAATTAAAATAAACATACATTTAAATAAGAAATATTCAGGTGTGGCTACAACAACCTAAATTAAAACGTAACACGTTAGTCAAGAATTAACCCTAGATTACTACTCTTAGTTCATTGTTACGTGATCACTATTCATTCGTAAATTTTACTACTTTCTGTTTTTATTTTTATTGTTTTTTTTTTTAAACTTTACTTTAGTGTTGACTATTTTTTTATATTAAATCCTTTATTGTTTTTAAGTGTTTTTAAAAAATTTTAACAATAAACTCCTACATATTTTAACTGTAAATATATGTCTTTTAATACCACTACAAGTACGTTTAAAAAAAAAAAATAATTCTTGGAGAAAAATCGAAAAAAAATATAAATATTATTTTATTGGAAAAATTAATCGGATATTTATAAAATAGCCTACATCATTTATAAGTGTTTAATTTATATAAAAATAGAAAAATGATTTACAATAAGTTCATTAGGTAGAATGCCAAAAATGCCAAAATTAGAGTCATGTCTTCACTGAGAATCACATTCCTTGCAGTGAATAATATACACAGCTAAATCAAACACTTTGAACTCTAAAATCACTATTTACACAATAAAGTATTTACAACACTAAAAACTAACAATATAAAAACAATATAGTCAAGAACTAAATATATGTGTTATGATAAACTTACTCTTATTACAATTACTCAAGCTCCTCAACTCCACTCATTCCATCTTCTGAGTCATCACCGCTGGAATCCGTTTCAGATTCACTCTCCAATGAAATGACGAAAGATTCCAAAATGTTGTCGATCCCCCCTTCATTCAAAAGATATTCAACCTCAAGTTTCTTTACATGTTCACACTTCCTCAACCAATCATCGGGCCCCATACTGGCAATCTTCTCTTCAGTGATTGTTTGCACTCGAGAAAAGTTGAATGAAATATTTTTGCTCGCCACGTAGCCCTTTATATCAGCCCAAATAAGTTCGATCGGATTTAGGTCCGGATGATAAGGCGGTAATCTAAGGATGTTGTGACCTTCTGCCTGGACAGTCTCATTTAAGAGGTAGCGGCAGAATTTTGATTTATTTAAAGTAATCAGCTTATAAAGCTCAGGCACGAACATATCATCACTGAAAGGGATATTGTGCTTAGAAAGCCAGTCTTTCATATCCTGTTTTTTGCTTTTACTTGTTGGTGCCTTATCTAGTTGCACACTACTCAATCGTAAAAATTACGACCCGCTCTTTGTAAAACGTACTTGTAGTGGTGGTAAAAAACATTTTTTTACAGTTAAACTATGTAGGAGTTCATTGTTAAATATTTTTAAAAACAATAAAGGATTTAATAAAAAAAATAGTCAACAGTAAAGTAAAGTTTAAAAAATAATAATAAAAATAAAAACAGAATGTAGTAAAATTTATGAATGAATAGTGATCACGTAACAATGAACTAAGAGTAGTAATCTAGGGTTAAGATGTAACAAAACAAAATGGGTCAGGTAGCCCAGCAGATGGACGGTGAAAGTGAGGTTCTATAAATCTATCACCGGCAACGAAGGTTTCGACTGAAAACCCTATGTTTTTAGAAAAGAGCCCCCGCACCCCCTCTCGCCTTTCAACCCAACCACCAGCCTGCGCGCACAGATAGACGGCTTTACTATACGTCCGGCGCGCCGCGCGGGAGCACATGATTTTGGAAATGAGCGATAACCACTCCCCTCTTCCCAGCCGCGCGCACAGACAAATGGACCCATCAGTACAGTAGCCTCAGGCTAGGATTGTGTCTGGTGTAAGGGGCGTGTCCTCCCTTCTACTTGCTTCCCTAGCCTGACTTGACGGTACAACCCATTCCAAGAAAACTAGGTACACAAATTACTGCTTAGCTACATTTAATTCCTAAAGTTACAACTTCGTGACAGACTTTTGGAAAAGTTATATTGATATTTACACCGATAAAAGAAATGAAAGTAGGGTACGTGTTTACACAGCATCACTTGAGGTCTATATATTTTTTATTGGGTTGTACAGCTGAAAGTAAACGCAACAAGCAAAGTGTGGGGGCCCTTTTTTCCTCTCCACCCTAGACACATTCCTACCTTGAGGATACTGTAGATCACTGCACAGACGTTGGATAAAAGTCTTTCTAACACCACTTGGTGGCTCAGAGTAGCTTAAGAAAAATATTTCCACAGTAAACTTAACATCGAACTTTTTTACCCAACACAATTCTCTCTGTATTACTTATAAATAAAATCACAATGGCATCGTGATGTTGGATTGTCAATGTAGTTAGTTTATACATATCTCACACAACTATTTTGTCTCTAATATTTTGTCACTTAACTTTCTTTCCATTATGTGGCTGTTTGGCAAGATTGCTGTTTTTATTTCTGAACAGTTATAGTTGTGCATTATAAACTGTATAGTAGTATTTTTACCAAAATGACATATATATCTCTGCTTAGTGGACCGTATTTAATGCTATCTGTATCTATAGTCGGGTATGGGGCGCAGACTTGGGGATTTATTAGATTAGAAGACTTGGAAAAATTCCAACGTTTTGTTACAAAAAGATTGTATGGTTTACCGATATCGACGCCTAACTAAGTGATTTATTTAGAAACGGGAGTTATTCTAATGTGGCACTTTTTCTTTAACCTTCATTCCAGTTTTGTATTTCGGACACTCGATTATAAGGGTCGCCACGGATCTTGACTGATGGTTTGGCAAGCGCTGGGTTAGGCGAGGGGAGGAGTGCGGGTACTTTCCTAAAAACATTGGTTTTCCAATGTCAACTAATGTCACAATTTTTGAGTTATTCTCAACTTCAGACGATTATCACTAAATACCTATTAAACGTATCAGCTTCTAATTTCAATGGCATATATGAGGGTGAATTACAAACATTTTTATCAGGTTTCATAATTTTAACACTATTTATGGGACCGTGGTCCGCGACGACGCCGACTGCGGTGCGTGTAGAACTGAACATAGCGGTTATTTACATCGGGGTATTGAACAAACTAGAAGTTCTATCAAACATATTTTCGAATACATTTTTAAGATCAACTAATTTGCTACAACTTTCTCGCTGAAAGTTTGTTTCTACCACAAAAATAAAAAAAGTTCTCGCTTACTGACTTTTTCATGTCATTTTGTTTCAACTTTCTAATATTTTTCATTATTAAAAATTACACATAATATTAAAATTAATATATATATATATATATATATATATATATATATATATATGTATATACCGTTGTATGCGGATATTCATGCAGAAAAGGCATATATAAGTTTCATTGTAGTTTTATTATTCTCAAGATGTCTAGGGACGTGTAAACGACAACGCGCTCACCGCTCTGGATTACTCCGTTTTGCCGTTTTGCCTGATGCGCGGACCGCTGGCGCTGGTTCGCTGTTTCAGATTGGCTAGTAGCGCCGATTCATCGGTCAAGATCTGTGGCGACCCTTATAGCAGATGAGAGACTGACAAAGCGAGTGGCATTATTGGCAATAAGGAAAAATGTTGGATGGTACAGATTTTGGAAGGATACAATTTTATGTATTCGAGTATAAAAACGGGGAAACACGTGTACGGCAGGAAAAATAAGGGCGGAAGAACGTGGTGTTTGGTGTTTATTATTATTATTACATGTATTATCAACATTTTTCTGAAGAAAAAAATTCTCATTTACTTTTAAAATTTTTTTTTCAAACTCGTAATATATCCCACGTCCTTCAAAAATAATTCTCCTTGAAACTAAACTGAGAAAAACAAGGGCAGGACAATATAAATTCCATAGCCTATTTATGTCTTATAGCCTTACTGGATTGTTGACTAATTACCAATACTTTCAGGTGATGCTGTCGATCAAACCTTAGTTTCTCACACTTATTATTTTTTCTTTTTGCCATAAAACGAATCGACTTTTTATCAGTCATTATCAAATGCGATGTTTTGAACGTCACCGGGCAAGTTATTGACCACATTTGTCGCCCGTATTTTTGTATTTTAAATGTGTTCGTGTTTGTTTTATTATTTATATAGTGTGTAGTGTTAATATTTGTACTGTGACATTTGATAATGACTGATAAAGAGCCAAAACGCTTCATGTTAAACTAAGGATTAATTGACAGTATCATAGGAAGGTAATTAATAATTGAGCAATTCTTTTGAAATGAAATCCAGATTTTCAAGTAGATATTTGAGACGCTGTAATAAAGAACACGGTTGATTGGGATAAGATACTTTAATTAAGTTTATTTCGCAACAAATATTTGATTTGATTAAGGATAATTACAACAAATATGATTTAAAACTATACATTACTTTTAATAAAAATAAATTTGCAGCCTATTTTTTGTTTCAAAAACTACAAATACATGTTTATACATTTTTGTCAATACATAATTTAAAAAATGAAATAAACCATTTAAATATTTTTTAAAAAACACCTTTTTATAAAACTGTCCTTAACCTAACCAATTCTGATGGTAGAGTAATCTAACAAAATCCAAAATATAGGTAACAACATGTAAAATATGACCTTTAAACTTAATATTTAATATTTTTGTAGGAATCGTTGTTTTTGAGTAATTCATAAAAAACATGGGTAAAAACTTTGTTACAAAATAGTTGTAGGAAGAGGTGAAAGTTGCTTAATTTAAAAAGAATCATAATTTGGGTAGTTTTTTTTTCCAAATTACATAAGTTACGGTTGGTCAATATTTGTTATCAACAATAAGTTAATATCATTTCACGCTCTTTTAAATCTGTTTATACATTTTCACTCACATTATGCACAATTATAAAATGTTTAGCAATTGATGTAAAGAACCTGTAAAAAACAAATCTTGTTTGTGGTACAGTACTACCATACACGAAGATTTCCGTTCCGACACTTTTGTTCCGATCACCTTGGGAGTTTTTACACAGACGGTGACCCTCCTGTTGTAACCTTTGCCTCTCTACTATTACATAATAAATAGGATGATGTTGGCATCTGTTATTTGCAGTAGAGGCTAGTATTAGCTCATCCAACCAAGAATGACTACGTGTCCAAAATATTTATCCACAAACAAATTTTAAACACGAGGAAGAATTGACTTTTCCGATTTTTTAAACTATGGTGTGTGCTTTTATACAGAATAATTGTAAAGTTCCAGCCCTCCATTCACTATTTGTTGGTAATTGAAATTTAAAAATCCAAATCTTAGTTTCGGTACTTATTGTTTTAAATAATAACTTTGTTACTTATATAAAAAAGAGATTTTGAGGTAATTCTAATATTTTAAATGGTCAATGTGAGAGGAGGAAGGAGGGGAGGGGAGGTTTTTGAGAAAAAAGAACATTAATTCCGTTGTTCCAATCCAAAACGGACAACGGGTCAAATTTTAAAACAAAACTCTTCATATAACAGAGCAGTTTTGAAAAATCATTGTGATTTAACACTTCTTTTGGAGTTCCAGCATAGAGGGTCTTAAAATGGTAAAGAATTCGTAGATTGTCTATTTTTATAACTATCTAGAAGGTTTAGAAACCTATAATTTTGTTTCATTAAATAATTTCTATTTTCTAAGAAATTACCAATGGAATGGGTCAGACCATCAATTAGATTCGATTATTTGAGAAACCACTCATGTCCATGATCAAAAATTTTTCAGGAAATAAAAAAAACTTTACTACCATCTTTCATGAAATAATGGTGCACTGAAATTTTTGTTGTTGTAAGATCTATTAAGTACCTATATCATGATATATCTATCAAATTCATAAATATAACGATTTGCATTTACAAAAATTTTAAATTGTTCGGACATGAGTGGTTTCTCAAATAAATAGACATATCAAAGACAAGATGTTAATAAAATGTGAATTAAAACCATATTTTTGAGTTTCAATAATGTTTTATTTTGTAAATCTATAGTTTAAAAATTGTAATTGATATTTTTTTACATTTTTGTTCATTTTTAACTTAAATGTAAATAGTTAATTGTTGTCATAAAACATAATCATCCTATTCACTGGTCTCTTTTAAAGGCCACTCATATAACTCCTTATAGAAGTCACTGATGAACTCTTTATCTGGTAAATAGTTCTTGAACTTTTTTATATCTTCCATTTTATTTTTGTTTATCGGAATTTTCTCCGCATACGCTTTTTTAGTGGGATATGAAGGGATATCTCTTGAAGTAGCCAAAAAGAATGTATGCTCTACAACACCATCAATAAACTTCTTAACTTTAACTGAGCCAACATGTTCATCAGAATATTTAAATTGCATGAATTCTGAAATTCCAAATGACTGCTTTTCACTTCTACTGATGTTCCTACCTTGACTTTCTATGGAAACATTATTTTTCTTATAATAATTGGGCCACCAAGACTTCACGTCTAATATCTCGCTTGACTTAACCATCTTTACTTCAAAACTTTCTTTCGAACTAGAATTTGCCACTTCCATAGAATTCAGTCACTTCCATAGGCACATACACTCTATCAACTTTCCGTAATTAATCAATTATTATATTTTTGTACTTCAACAAATCCAACAGCTGATGTAAGCCTAGTGACAACAATCTGTACTACAATGTCCAGTGCTGCCACCTAATTCTATTTGAGAAACCACTCATGTCCTGGACATGAGTTATTTCTCAAATAAACACAAATTTCAAGGCTATATAAAACCACAATGGATGAGTGGACTTGAGTTGTTTCTCTATAGAAAGATGGATTTATCATAAAATATGATAGAAATGCAAAAAACGTATTTTGGAAAAAAAATGGACATGAGTGGTTTCTCAAATAACCGAATTATTTACCCCAAAAAGATTTTATCTACATCCTTATCTTTAACATGTAAGTAGGCTACGAAACTTTCTCTTTCTTAGCTAAATAAAGCCTTATATATAATACTGTATTGTTAATTTTAGAAAGTCTTTCTATCTTAATACTTACAAATTATTATATATCATAGCTCTCAATTACTATTGAGCATCATAACTACTTCAATGGTGAATATTAAGACACAATAATTTTTTTTGTATTAAGTGTAACCACAGTTGGTACTTGGTGTAGTTCCGTATTAAGGAGAATAGCAAACTCGCATACAGTATTTGAATTGTGAAATTTATATACGAGTTATTATTTACCTTAATAATTTGTTTGTTAATAATTCACTTGGCGTTTTATAATGTGTTTGCATAGCTCTGTTTTTAACTATTAACAGCTGCCATTTTGGATTGATTTATCTGAATGAAAAAATAACTTTTTTCCATTTTTTTATTCAAAACTTTAAAAATGATATATCACATAACTCCCTCACAATTTAATTGGACCCCACAGCTCTTTTCTGGAGGATAGTAAGATGTGGACCAGGGTACAGAAGGTTTCTATACCATAAATTAGAGTCTTTAAGTTAGTCAATATAACTACTTTTTTTTTTTAAAGTAGTTGTATGATGTAAGCTAAAATTAAAATTAAAAAATGGTGTTATAAATTTCAACCTTTTATACTTTATATTCAACCTTTTGTTATTAACTGATTTAGACGAAACACAACTATATTTTTTCTTTTGGAAGTTTAACATGATTTTGTCCCCGATTAATTTTGAACTTTAGCCCTGAATAAATAGACGATTATTTGTGTTTTAAGAGGTTTTAACTTGTGGTTTTAATTGAGAAATTAGTTTCTTTTTTTTTAATGCTAACAAATTTTTAAGAAAACGATTCTGATGAAACATCGTCTTTTTTAAATTATATGCACTACCCCCAAGGTTTGTCAAGGACACAGTACATAGTATGATTTGTACTTCCCTACCATAGTAAGTGGACACGTACAATAGACGAACTTTTTGACAATCACAATATCAATTTTCACAAAATAGAGAAAAACCTGCAGTTTCCTCGAAAGCTTAATTAAACTTAACTCAAACAAAAATCAACCTGTGATTTAAAAGTGACTTTTAAATTAAAAATTGCATTATAAATGTCCAATATTATTCGATTTGCCGTCAATGTAGTGCTTGGAGCGTCTACAGACTACATCCACAGTCGATGGTCTACGTGTCTACGTGCCCAGTGTCCTTTCACACTTGACGTGACATATTTGTCAATGCCATTTGGATTAGTCATCGCTCATCTCTGACGCCACAATACGCAGTGGTAATCGTGACCCCTAAACTTTCTCTTCGTTTCCAGTAAAGTTGATTTGGTTTTATCTTCTTAGTTCCTCTCACCGTGAGAACGTAGATATTAATTTATAATTCATTTTTACTTTTGCTTCCTTGTTATTTGCTGACTGATAAGGAAGTTTGGTAACCAGGAAAAGTTGGAATTTCGTATGTAGAAGTTTTATTTCGAAGCTGAAAAAAATAACAAAACAAGGAAACAATCGATTTTTTTAAATTATGGATAGTCTATTATTTTTTTAAAGGGAACTATTGGACAGATTTCCATTTACAATGTTTCGGAATATTTGCCAAACGCTGTCTTCAGCCATGCAATTTCAAAGATGACGGTTTCTTTAATGTTGCACTAAGTGACACAAAAAATATATTTAGTCGCATTACATGTCAACACAAAATACCACCAATGCATACTTGACTATTACCAATGACTATATAAATACTATAAGACACGACATTGCCATGTTAAATATATTCTACGCTTATTCTTGAGTTGTCCATTACCCGCTAGGGTGTGGAGCTGTCGCTCTGCTAGAGAATCTGAAGTTGACGTGACTGGCGCTAGGTGGCTCTACGGTCAAACAATGTTTCAGTTGCGTTGCGACGTTAAGTAAATAAATAATAATCTAACCTACTGCACTGGTCATTTCTCTGCGCCCGGACTCGTCACTACTAACAGCACCAAAAACATCCGCTTTTGCTGAAAACATTTTCTAAATACTCATACTATCATGCAATTCTAGTTAAAAGAACAAAAACGTTAAAATAATACTTTCCCCAAGACGATCGTAATTATGAGTAAAATATCCATGTGATCTTATACATTTTTAAAATCTTTAAAAAAAAATTGTTACGGAAACACTGGTCGTTTATAGTTTTAGAAATATTTTGAAATATATTGAAAATATTGTAATGAAATATTTTATAAACCTTTTCTCAACATTTTTCTAATATACGCCGGAAAATATTTTTTAAGAAGTTAAAAACATATTTGATTTTGGTTTATGGGAAAATGTTTTGCAATACTGTTTAATGTTTCGAAAATATTAATAATATTGTTTTGGATACTATTGAAAACGTTTATAAAAAATGTTTTAATAATATTTGTTACAATATTTTACAAAAGAGATTTGAAAACTTTGTTTACATACGTAACAACATAAAATAACAACCTTAAGAAAAGCTTGATAAATTTATGGGGGGGGGAAGTAAAGACAATTTATAAAGTCACCGTAGAATTAAAACATAGTAAAATTTTAAAATATATTCTTACATAAAAATATGACAAGAAATAACATCATAGGACTAAGAAAATTATTTAAATTGTAAAAATCATAAATTTTACAGATAAAATTCATTTGTAGTCTAAATAATAAAATAAAAACCTTAATAATAGCTTGATAAATTTGTGAAAAAAAGTGAAACTAATAACTAAATACAAATTTATAAAGTCAACATAGAACTAAAATATCGCAAAATTATAAAATATATTATTACATAAAAATATGACAAGAAATAACATCATAGGACTAAGCAGTAAGAATATTTGTGTTCAATTTTCTAAGTTTGTTTTTTTTCTAACTGCTGCCCTGTCGTTATCTGTTTCTGGCTATAAAACAATTTGGCAGGATAAAAATAAACGTTTATAATTAATTGTTGGTAATAAATAATTAAATTAGATTCTCAAAACGTAATATTCTATTATGTTAGTCATTATATACTTGCAACATACAATGAATTTATAATGGGATGTAATATTACATTAACCCTTAACTGGTACCACTAGTTTTTCAAACGCAAATGATAAAATGGGTGAAAACGCAATTATGACTGATTTCACAATCAAAAACATGTTTGCATAACAAATTTTACAACTCATGTTTAAAATTTTCAAACAACTCACAAAGTAGATATAAACGTTTACACTGACCAAACACTCCTTACTTCACTACATCAACATTGAAATAAAGCAAAAAAACCTAAAAACAGATAGAAGAAAAGCAGTTAACAGAAAAGCATTAGCAGCTTCAATTTAACACCTCACGACATTGTTACAGTAAGATGTGGGTATGGTATTGGGGTTTCCCACTATCCTTTCCTTTTTTAACAAATCATAAATTAATTTGTTTTCAAACGATAATTTTACACACAACAGATTAAGAAAAACGATAACGGAAGTAATTTAAAAAAATTATACTAGGCCTAATTATTTTGAGCTCAATTTTTCAAGTTTATTATTATAACCAATGTAGGCATTTTCACATTATTATAACCAATGTAGGCCATCGCAAAATCACTAAACCGCCCGATTCCGTGGCCCCAACTATAGACAAATCGCGACAAAAACATATTTTTGTCAGACAAAAACATATACAGAAAAGTCGCGGGAAAAATAATTTTACAGATTTGTGTTCACAAGTGAATTACTAAAATTTTGTACATCTTGAAAATAATTTTAAAAATTATTCTGCTATGTTATATAACTTTGTTAATCAAAAAGTTTTGTAACGGTAAGACATATTTTTGTGTTCATGGCTTTCTTTCCCCAAAATATATTACTATACCATTTTTTTCAAGCTTATAGTTCATAACGCTGCTTCTTTTTGTATGATGTGGTATATTTGAAATTAATTTTAGGGTAAGGATTTTTTAAAAAATTTTATATATTTTTTATATTTCTATTTAGACTAAATTACTAAACTTTTAAATATCTTTTAAAAAATTATAAAAATGTTGTAGTATTTTTTAAGTACCCATAAACATTGACAATTTTTGAGAAATTTAGATTTTTTCAGTTTTTAGGGGTTTTGGGGGAGGCCATAAACCCCTAAAATATAAATATAAACTAACGTCTGGAATTGTGGTGAAATTGTCAATTAAATATTGGTTTTCAATTGAATAGATACAAAATTTCATCTGAATCTGAAGCTGGATATTTCTGACACACACAGACATACATAACCGTGAAACCAATTTTTTGTATTCAGAGAGTAAGAAAACGATTTTTTATTTTTTTAAAAAGGCATACTATACATACATGTAGAGGGATGTATCAAAACCATGTCTGTGCATTAGGCCTATAAATACTAAATTATAGGTGCAAATTAAAAATTATCTTATCAAAATAAAAACATGTACAAGTTCAAGACTATAGAAATAATAATAAACCTCCAATCTACACAGCTTTGGGCGATGCCGGGTAAAACAACTAGTAAGACGGAAGTAAGTGAGAAGGTTTGTGAGAGAGAGGTCAACAGTTGTACAGTCTCAACCAAGTGGGATGCGTACAGTCAAGCAGCTGCTGCTAGCGCTTTCTGATAGCTGTGAGTCAAACTTGTGATGAACAGCACCCGTAAAGCGTAGACTATTTCCCTATCCTATGTCGTGGCTTATAGTATTTATGTAGTCATTGCTATAACTAATATAAATATATTGCACATTAAATGTATCGGTGTTACGCTGGATGTGGACACTCCTCTGTATTTTAAATATTGATTTGTTTTTGTATACAATGTACTAGTAGCTCTAGACGTGCGGGGAGTAGTGTAAACTTGTCATACATTATAATATACGTACAAACTTTGGGTGGTTGACCGGTGTTACGCCCTGCTAGTGCCGTCCTGTCTTTAAACTGGATATTAACTTTTCCTTTAATTTATATTTCTATAATGTATTCTAAGTTTCATATAGAAACAAAGCAGTCAGATACCGTACAACACAAGTAAAACACACAACCTAAGCATTCCAAAACATTGGTTTGGTTAAATTGGTGAATCAACAGCAATCCTGCACAAAATTCTTCTACAAAAAATAAAATATTAACAGAGGATAGTTTTTTTTTTTTTTTTTTTTTTTTTTAATGGTAATACTTAAATATTTGAAGGGTAATCATTTTCATTCCACCTAGGAATTCATGAAATAACACAATATTTTATAAATTTTAATATTATTTAATGTTTTCATATCATTGTATTTTGTTATTATTGTCAAAACTAAAATGTAAATTGTCTCTTGGCTATGTAATAAATAAATAAAAAAATAAGTGTTGGATAAAATAAAGGTATAACAATGTTTAATTTGTTTTTGTTGCAGTCATGGAAACCAAACCCACAATAATCATTTATAATTCGTGAAAACAATCTAAACATTAGTGTATCTATCGAATGGAAATGAAAAATAATTATAAAATTTTGAACTTTTAAAACATCAAAGATGGCTACAGCAACACTTCGGTAATAGATCCACTGTTACAAGACGGAAGTGTCAGTAATAGTTCGCTGCTAGTGGCGTGCATGTAGAAAGTATTTTCGGCCGGCACTTACCCAAACGTAACCATCAGAGATCTTACCCTATAATCTTACGTTACGGTTGGGTAGGTGCTGGATGAAAATATATTCCACTTGCACACCACTAGCAGCAAAGGTTGGAACTATTACCAACGCCTCCTCTTCTGAGCGAACGGTGGATCTATTACCTGTGTGTTGCTGTAGCCATCTTTAGTGTTTTTATTCAAAATTTTATTATTATTTTTCATTTCCATTCGATAGATATACTAATGCTTTGAATCTTTTTTACAAATGAAATGTGATTATTGTGGGTTTGGTTTCCATGCTGCAACAAAAACAAATTAAACATTGTTATTTCTTTGCAAACTTTTGGAGGTTGAATGGTGCTATGCCCTGCTAACCAAACGAGGAACTATCACACTAAATGTACCAGTGCTATGCTGGCTGTGGACACTCCTCTGTATTTTGAATATTGATTTGTTGTTGTATACAATGTACTAGTAGCTCTAGACGTGTGAGAAGTAGTGTAAACTTGTCATACATTTTAATATAATTACAAACTTTGGGAGGTTGACCAATGCTATGCCCTGCTAGCCAAAGGAGGAACTATGGCTCATATAAATATATTACACATTAAATTTACCAGTGCTATGCTGGCTGTGGACACTCCTTTGTATTTTATATATTAATTTGTATTTATATACAATGTACTAGTAGCTCTAGACACGTGAGAAGTAGTTTAAATACATTATAATAATATACGTACAAACTTTTGGGTGGTTGACCGGTGTTAAGCCCTGCTAGCCAACGGAGGTACTATAACCAATGACTACATAAATACTATAAGACACGACATTGCCATGTTAAATATTCTACGCTTATTCTTGAGTTGTCCATTACCCGCTAGGGTGTGGAGCTGTCGCTCTGCTAGAGAATCTGAAGTTGACGTGACTGGCGCTAGGTGGCTCTACGGTCAAACAATGTTTCAGTTGCGTTGCGACGTTAAGTAAATAAATAATAATCTAACCTACTGCACTGGTCATTTCTCTGCGCCCGGACTCGTCACTACTAACAGCACCAAAAACATCCGCTTTTGCTGAAAACATTTTCTAAATACTCATACTATCATGCAATTCTAGTTAAAAGAACAAAAACGTTAAAATAATACTTTCCCCAAGACGATCGTAATTATGAGTAAAATATCCATGTGATCTTATACATTTTTAAAATCTTTAAAAAAAAATTGTTACGGAAACACTGGTCGTTTATAGTTTTAGAAATATTTTGAAATATATTGAAAATATTGTAATGAAATATTTTATAAACCTTTTCTCAACATTTTTCTAATATACGCCGGAAAATATTTTTTAAGAAGTTAAAAACATATTTGATTTTGGTTTATGGGAAAATGTTTTGCAATACTGTTTAATGTTTCGAAAATATTAATAATATTGTTTTGGATACTATTGAAAACGTTTATAAAAAATGTTTTAATAATATTTGTTACAATATTTTACAAAAGAGATTTGAAAACTTTGTTTACATACGTAACAACATAAAATAACAACCTTAAGAAAAGCTTGATAAATTTATGGGGGGGGGGGGAAGTAAAGACAATTTATAAAGTCACCGTAGAATTAAAACATAGTAAAATTTTAAAATATATTCTTACATAAAAATATGACAAGAAATAACATCATAGGACTAAGAAAATTATTTAAATTGTAAAAATCATAAATTTTACAGATAAAATTCATTTGTAGTCTAAATAATAAAATAAAAACCTTAATAATAGCTTGATAAATTTGTGAAAAAAAGTGAAACTAATAACTAAATACAAATTTATAAAGTCAACATAGAACTAAAATATCGCAAAATTATAAAATATATTATTACATAAAAATATGACAAGAAATAACATCATAGGACTAAGCAGTAAGAATATTTGTGTTCAATTTTCTAAGTTTGTTTTTTTTCTAACTGCTGCCCTGTCGTTATCTGTTTCTGGCTATAAAACAATTTGGCAGGATAAAAATAAACGTTTATAATTAATTGTTGGTAATAAATAATTAAATTAGATTCTCAAAACGTAATATTCTATTATGTTAGTCATTATATACTTGCAACATACAATGAATTTATAATGGGATGTAATATTACATTAACCCTTAACTGGTACCACTAGTTTTTCAAACGCAAATGATAAAATGGGTGAAAACGCAATTATGACTGATTTCACAATCAAAAACATGTTTGCATAACAAATTTTACAACTCATGTTTAAAATTTTCAAACAACTCACAAAGTAGATATAAACGTTTACACTGACCAAACACTCCTTACTTCACTACATCAACATTGAAATAAAGCAAAAAAACCTAAAAACAGATAGAAGAAAAGCAGTTAACAGAAAAGCATTAGCAGCTTCAATTTAACACCTCACGACATTGTTACAGTAAGATGTGGGTATGGTATTGGGGTTTCCCACTATCCTTTCCTTTTTTAACAAATCATAAATTAATTTGTTTTCAAACGATAATTTTACACACAACAGATTAAGAAAAACGATAACGGAAGTAATTTAAAAAAATTATACTAGGCCTAATTATTTTGAGCTCAATTTTTCAAGTTTATTATTATAACCAATGTAGGCATTTTCACATTATTATAACCAATGTAGGCCATCGCAAAATCACTAAACCGCCCGATTCCGTGGCCCCAACTATAGACAAGTCGCGACAAAAAAATATTTTTGTCAGACAAAAACATATACAGAAAAGTCGCGGGAAAAATAATTTTACAGATTTGTGTTCACAAGTGAATTACTAAAATTTTGTACATCTTGAAAATAATTTTAAAAATTATTCTGCTATGTTATATAACTTTGTTAATCAAAAAGTTTTGTAACGGTAAGACATATTTTTGTGTTCATGGCTTTCTTTCCCCAAAATATATTACTATACCATTTTTTTCAAGCTTATAGTTCATAACGCTGCTTCTTTTTGTATGATGTGGTATATTTGAAATTAATTTTAGGGTAAGGATTTTTTAAAAAAATTTATATATTTTTTATATTTCTATTTAAACTAAATTACTAAACTTTTAAATATCTTTTAAAAAATTATAAAAATGTTGTAGTATTTTTTAAGTACCCATAAACATTGACAATTTTTGAGAAATTTAGATTTTTTCAGTTTTTAGGGGTTTTGGGGGAGGCCATAAACCCCTAAAATATAAATATAAACTAACGTCTGGAATTGTGGTGAAATTGTCAATTAAATATTGATTTTCAATTGAATAGATACAAAATTTCATCTGAATCTGAAGCTGGATATTTCTGACACACACAGACATACATAACCGTGAAACCAATTTTTTGTATTCAGAGAGTAAGAAAACGATTTTTTATTTTTTTAAAAAGGCATACTATACATACATGTAGAGGGATGTATCAAAACCATGTCTGTGCATTAGGCCTATAAATACTAAATTATAGGTGCAAATTAAAAATTATCTTATCAAAATAAAAACATGTACAAGTTCAAGACTATAGAAATAATAATAAACCTCCAATCTACACAGCTTTGGGCGATGCCGGGTAAAACAACTAGTAAGACGGAAGTAAGTGAGAAGGTTTGTGAGAGAGAGGTCAACAGTTAGTTGTACAGTCTCAACCAAGTGGGATGCGTACAGTCAAGCAGCTGCTGCTAGCGCTTTCTGATAGCTGTGAGTCAAACTTGTGATGAACAGCACCCGTAAAGCGTAGACTATTTCCCTATCCTATGTCGTGTCTTATAGTATTTATGTAGTCATTGCTATTACCAATGACTACATAAATACTATGACACGACATGGCCATGTTAAATATTCTACGCTTATTCTTGAGTTAACCAATACCCGCTAGGTCGCTCTGCTAGAGAATCTGAAGTTGATGTGACTGGCGCTAGGTGGCTCTACGGTCAAACAATGTTTCAGGCGGGTAAGAGAAAACGCACTGATGCCACATATGGGACCAGAGATGCGAGGGAAGGTCGAGAATCGCTTATCTCAGCGCACGAACTGACAACACTGACAATGCTGACGGAAGTAAGTGAGAAGGTTTGTGAGAGAGAGGTCAACAGTTGTACAGTCTCAACCAAGTGGGATGCGTACAGTCAAGCAGCTGCTGCTAGCGCTTTCTGATAGCTGTGAGTCAAACTTGTGATGAACAGCACCCTTAAAGCGTAGACTATTTCCCTATCCTATGTCGTGTCTTATAGTATTTATGTAGTCATTGCTATTACTGAGTTAAGACCTCTAACGTAGAAATACGTAGGTCTACTCATATAGTAGATCGTATATAATGGCGACCAAAACAAGTTTTTTCGCAGGCTTTGATTAATTCGGTTTAGCAGTATTATCGAAATGTTGAATTTAAATGTTTCATCATATTTTTAACTGTGATGTTCGGGACAAAGACGAAGATTAAAACTTTTGTTGTTGATTTGCATTTATCAACAAGTTTTTAGGAGTTTTAACACCAATATTTACACCTAAAGCACCCTTAAGGGCTTACTTATAGTGAGTGTAGGTGTAGCGAATTCGAGAAACCTAGCTTGATTTAAGTTACACCTTTTTCATGTAATGTTGGGTTAAATCTCACTCTTTCATCTTTTTATAAGATTGATATCTCTTGAAAAACGTTTGTTCTCTTCCGACCCTGACGCTATTAGAATATTCGAGGACTAGTGCTCTTTGTTTTATCCTCTTATCTTCTTCTTTTTTTTATAACGCGATGATGAGTAAGAGAATTTTTCAACAAGGAAAAATACATCTAAAGCGGTATAAGATTTGGTGTAGGTAGGAAATTTATAAGAGCATTGGCAAATTGTTCAAATAAAATCTATCAAATTCTCTTTCAAATTTCAAAGTAAAATATTTATTTTTGTTACACTGATAATGATTTGTTGTTGTTTTGACATATGAAACGGACATTCCATAATTAATTACAGTGCATTTAACATGGTGGCTTTCATGGTGCATTCTTATAGCATAGGCGTATAATAAACATCTGTTCTAAGTCAAGGCCAAAGACTTGCGCATTGACACAGACATACACGTGTCTGCCAACCGATGCAATATGCACGTGCAGAACGCATGGTTACAGTGTTAGTGTTACAGTTCCATGACCATTCATGCGTGCGAGGTTGTAATTAACCTCAAAGTGTGAAGGCAACAAGTTTTATAGCATATACTTTCAGGGAGGACATGGTTTTGGTTGAAAATTATAAAATCATAATGTGACTATGTTTTTGTTACTTTCTATAGGTCTCGGACCAAATAAAATAGTAGCCCAATTTAGTGGACATTAATTTAGTAGGATGAACCGCAGTCCTTACTTTTGAAATAGGAGAATTGAATAACGAATGATATGGAATTTCCAGTTTATTCTACACACTTTGAACAATCGAATTACAAATACAGAACATTCAAATATAAAAAAAAAATACCCTTGATAAAATGTGGTCAAGAGATAGATAACTTGTATCAGCAGTTTGTTGAAAGCAATTGAAATGCTGACATAATAGGTAGTGTTATACAGGTAGCTGTATATTCACTCATTTGTTGATATTGGCATGAGAGTACTTTGGTATTGATTTCTGTAATTGAGCTGCACAAAATGAGCTGTTACAGGTTCATTTGGGGCCTGGGACTCCTAGCAAGATCTACTGAAAAACAATTTTTGGCCACTTTTAAATTTTTGTCAGGACTTCCGTAATCATGGAAGTATTAATTTGATCAAATTAGGCAGAAAGAAAAATCTATAATTATTAGATGCATCACATACAAGTGCTATTATCTTATATTCCCACACTAAAATTTATAGACGGCATTGCAAAAAAAAAAAAAATTGGAAGGTGTTTGAACATATATATGGACTCTATGGACCAAATAGCTAGTTCGATTTCTATTATGGTCTCACTAATCTCTTTTATCAGTGGTTCAGTTAAGCCTGAATTTTTGGTATTGACTTCGAATAAATTTAAAAATTGCAAACTTTGGTAAAACTTTGATAATGTAATGATATTATCTTATGTTTCTGCTTTCCAAAGTTTGTAGATTACATTTGAAATGTAAAAAAAAAAATATATAACAATTGATAGCTTGGGAAAAAATATCAAAGAACCTTTCTATACCTACTTTTCTCATAGAAGAAATAGCATACATTTATAAAAAATTTGAAATTAAAAAATATTACAATTGTTTTCTTAAAGTTTGAAAAAACTTGATATTTTCATTTTTAACACACAACAAAAACAAATATTTGGTTTATTTATTTATAGTAAAAGTATATTTATATTATCACACATTAATTAGTTAATAGTGATTTTAAGTTAGATTGACAGAACAATAATGTAACAGCAATAAGATGTTACTCTTGATATCTGAAGATCATAGGTTCAAAACTGGGTTAGTGATTTAAAACAAAATTATTATTATAAGTAACATTGAGACACTGAAAAAATATGTAGCACTAACCATCTGTTTTTTTAATTATTATTTATGTCTAATGGAAAATGTACTGTCTTATTAAGTTTTCGAATCTTATATCCACTCTTTTTCAATGTTTGCAGATGATGGGATTGATTTAGTCAATTTAGTTCAACAGCTTGAAGTAACCTAATAGAAACAGGTACTACTAGTCAAATAACACAGGTCCTTTCCTTGCCAGTAAGGTTACTCGATGATCTATTAATTGTAATGTCTGTAACAATTGAAACAAATAAGTTACTAATATATACATTATTTGTCTGTTTAGGATGAGTACCCGTTGGGAACAAGTGTTTGTAACTGGTGGAGCAGGCTACATCGGCAGCCATTGTATTGTGGAACTAATCAATGCTGGCTACAAAGTCATAGCGATAGACAACTTTGCAAACTCTGTCAATGGCAATGGTGAAGCTCCTAGTCTAAAGAGAGTTGAGAAAATAACAGGTCAGAAAGTAATCTTCTACCAGTGTGATCTTCTTGACAAGAACAGCCTTGAGGAGATATTTAAAAATGTAAGTAAAATGTTTTAAGATTACTTTTAACATGGATTTAACAATTTTAATGTAACAGCAGATATTTCTTGTTAAAACTCCATATTCAAGGATTAAATAAAGCAATAAAGCTAAAGTTTTTAAATTATTTAAATAATATAAATGAGCTACAATCGTCTCACCTTGGGGTGTGGCCCAGCCAAGGAGCCCACCAAACCAAAACTATAATAAGCATAAGTTAGGATGTAATGGAAAGGGATTTTAAATAATAAAATATGAATTGGCACTTGCGATTTTGTTGAGCAGTACAATATGATGTAGAAGGGGGGGAGAGACGAGGAGTGGAGGGCTTGAACCAGCGAGCCGAGTGTGAGTCTGTTCCGATAGCCGCGAGAAGAAAGACTGCTACGGGACGAGGTCAGTCCATTTTCGGCCACGTGCTAGCTAAATTAAACGGTATGCTTTTCGGCCAACATTAAGGCTTTATCTTGCCGTTATGTCTTTTTTATAAATTATAATAATTCTGTAATCTTTTAATTCGGCAGTAAATAAAATATAACATTTAATTTCACTTGCGTTGCGTGCATTCATTAGCGTCCTAACCCGACTCCTTGCCTCATCCTGACAAGATTCGGCTAAAGTGTACGCGGTCTCCAGCCAGCCGGAGCTTCCAGCTGGTCAAAAGAAGTGGAGACGGTCACAGGGGCATCATGAGGCAAGGTGCCGATGAGTTGCCCGATGATGCCGCAAGGCGAGACGTTTGTAGCTCATTTATATTATTAAAATAATTTTGAAACTTTAGCTTTATTGCTTTATTTAAACCATGAATTTAACATACTATACTTGATATACAGTACACATGTATCAGCGATTAAGTACATGTAGGCTACTGCTAACAAAAATCAAAATTATATATACTTAAGTTTACTTAGTTTATAATGTTTACTATTGTGTTCAGGCTAAGTAGTTATAATGATGCATGTTTGGTTATGGTTTGGAGGAGCAATATACTGTACTATGTGATCCAGCAAAGCCTATAAATAAAGGGTTTTTTCTAACTTAAAAGTTCACTGGACATACAATCTTCTTGCATAAAATTTTATAACTGACACTTTGTTTTATTTCCTAGTTCCATCTTCATCTAACCATCTTGATCATACAGATTATGTCTCAAAAAAATTAACAGTTGTTCTACTAATAAGGAGCACCTACACTTTTTGTTAACACATTCAATGCTGAAATATAACGCAAAATGCATACCTATATTGCTAAATTTTTTTTTAACGTTTTAACTTACCCTATGGTGAAGTAAATCTAGAAACAGCAGTAAAAAGTCAGCTATGCATATTAAAATGGCGCTATGCACTACACGCTGTAAAAAGTACAACAAATCTGTGTAATAGCTAACTTCATACTGACGATATAAAAATAGCATTGCCGAATGCCTACAATCGGAGGCAGAAGAACTCGAACAGAGCTAGGCATGCCTCCGATCGGAGGCCTCAGCAGTCAATGTTTTAACCTAAAATTACTTCAACTTCACTGAGTAAAAGCACATACACAAAATGTTATTGTTAGGAGAATGCAAGAAAGCAGGCATATTGACAAATATAACATGTAGGGATGGAATTCTAGTATACAAATAAAATTGGAACTACATATAAAGATTGTATTGTAAAATTACCAATTGCAAATTGTAACCAATTATAAAATATAAGCTTTGAGTAGGGAATTGGAGAGCTGATGGAGAGGCTTATTGCATTCAGAGTTGATCAAGCTATTGAACAAGCTGGTGGTTTTGCTGAGAGGGGATTTCGAAGGACATGTTCCAAAATAGATGCCATGCATATTATCAAGACGTTCACAGAGGAAGTGAACAGTGGACCATACAAACACATAAGGTTCTGTGCTCTGGTGACCCTGGATATTAGGAAGGCTTCTAATAGAGCTTCATAGATGATCTGAATAAGAACAAAGTCCCACACAGATAATAATGAGCTCCGTTGATAGTTGAAAAGTCATGGTCGGTGATGCCCAGGAGCTTGTCATGACACATGGGTATCACAGATATCTGTACTTGGATCATAATTATGGAATATATACTATGATGGTGTATTTTGATTAAATGTGCCAGAAAGGATTGAGCTAGTAGGATATATGCAGCTAGTAGGATCTGGAGTGGTTCCTTACGAAGAGCATAGGGACATTTATTGAGTGGCTCGAGAATGGTTTTAATGAGACTTGTGTTTGAAAAGATGGAAGTCATTCTTTTGGTGGTGAGAAGATCCTTGAAGGACATTGTCATACAGGTGAACAGTTTAGACATCGTATCAAGGAAGTCCCTGAAATATCTTGGAGTAATGTTCGATCACAATCTAAGGATGACTGAGCATATTAACATGTGGAAAAAATGGAAACACCATCAAGGCATTTGAGTGACTCTTAGCAAACCTAAGGTGAACCTGAGTAAGGTAAGAGGAGGGCTCTCATATATGCAACTTATTTCATGTTGTGCGTTTTCCCGAACTGGGACAGCTCTGTGAAATATGGGCACAAAGGCCTCATGATAAAGCTTTAGAGGAGAATGGCACTCGGATGTATAAGTGCCTATAGGACTGTAAATATAAATGCAGCCACAGTATTGGCGGGTCTCCTGATTGGCGGATAAGAAAAGTGTAGGATGTACCGATTAACCCTTCAGTTTGGAGAGATACATATATTGAAGAGCAATGAGTTCTGGTATGCCAGGACTAGATTCATAAAATCAGTAATGAATCAGAACATTAATGGGTATAAAGCTATAGCAACAAACTAGATGGAAAAAGAATGATAAAGAAAAAATATTTAAATCTGTAAAAGACAATTTTGTTAAATACAATTACATACTTTAGCCAGTTGGAATCATCACAAGTTATATAATATGCAATAGTCAACCAATAGAAGACAATAGATAATACAGATACACTAGACAGACTAATATATTTTATTCAAGTGAACAAAATAAATAACATAAATGCAATAGTATGAAGATATTAGATGTCAACATGAAGTTAGATAGATTTGGAGTCTTGGTGTTGACCTGAATTGAGAATCTGATTAACACTTTCAATGCGGAATTTTTCGGGCTAAGTTTCCTGAAATCAGATTTTTTTTTCTGCAAGTTACCTAAGACGTAAACATTCAGGAATGACATCCGACCGCGAGTGAATCCCAAGGGAAATTCCAGAATGACATATGCGTTGAACGTGTTAAAAGAACATCTGCACCCTGATGTAATGCTTTTGAAAGTGGTCCCGGGATGTATGAAGAAGAATCATAGGGGTCTGCTGGAGCATTCTCCTAAAACAAATTGAATTACTAATATGAGGTCCATTAGGCAAGGACAGCAGTTAAAGCTATTAGTTCAACAAATGTGCTCACGGAGGACGAGATAATGCAGTTTGCTAGTCTGATCAAAGATATACGGAAGAGAGCAGTAAAGCTAGTTGCTAGTTTGATCAGCAATGCCTACAGGGGATAGGACAATGTGTGTTGCTAGTGTAATCACTAATGCACTTGATGTATAGTTGATCCTCAAGAATAACAACTATACAAGGTGCCAGTCCAATTAGAGGCCTATAGTATAATGATAACACTATAAACAGTTCCTTTAAGAATGTCACTAAAAAATCCAACAGTATATCAGAGATAATATAAAATACACATAGTCACATTTACTATAATAGATCACTAAACTTAATAGATAACATTTGATTACAGCACAAGATAGACTGTGTTATCCACTTTGCAGCCATGAAAGCTGTAGGAGAGTCGATGCTGTTCCCTCTTCTCTATTACAAGAACAATCTTATTGGAACCATAAATCTCCTGGAAGTAAGTAGACATGCTCAAATTTCTTTAGTAAAGTCTTATTATTTATTTTATATTGTTTTGTTAACACTCACAAACTTTGAATTCATACTGAAATCATTTTAGACATGTCAAAATTAATTAAAGCATGATAAAAAGTAAATTAAAACAACAATTTTTTTTTTAATTTTATTTTTTAGTATAAACCACAATATTTTAATTGAAACCATGGTCTGCAAGTTTCAATTAAAATATTGTGGTTTATACTAAAAAAAAAATTGTTTTAATTTATTTAAAATGGAATACCACCAAGTACATTGCATAAATAGCAATGTCTTTAGCATAAATAGTTTTTCATGACAAAAAGCTTAAAATTTGTAGAATTTAAAAAAAAAAATCAGTAAAATATGTGGTCCTTTTTTGCAAAATAAATTGTGTTAATAAAATAAACACAGGAATGGTTTGAACTAAAATTGCATATCTTATTCTTTATGGTTTTGAGAAATTGCAAACAAAATTTCTAGGAATACAATACAAATTTTAGAAATTTGCTTTCCATGCAGTGTTTTAAAGCATTTAAAAATAACTGACACATTAATTTATATTAAATAAGTGTGTTTAACTTCGTTTAAAAAAAAATACCTGTGGAAGCAAACAAATTTTATAAGGGGCTTGTGAATGATCCATTGAAGTGTTCTTAACAATGAAAGTAGGGTTTTACTTTTATATGCTCTTAATCATCTGATTACCATGTTTTTCCTCACTCTGAATTTTTTGTCATCTAACAAAAAATGTGATGTCTATATAATGATATAATAACATCCCTAACTTTTTAATTATAAAAGTGATAGGAAGAGCAAATGTTCTTCTTTTTTATAAGTAATGGACAACTGTGTTCTTCAAAATATTACAATCTTTTATTTGAATGTTACACTTCATGTGTTTCAAGGTAATGAAGACTTATAATTGTCACCAGTTAGTATTCTCAAGTTCTTGTACAGTGTACGGCAATCCTGCAACTTTACCAATAACAGAAGATCACCCTACTGGCAATGTTACAAATGTGTATGGACGAACAAAGTTTTTTATTGAAGAAATGCTTAAGGATATTTCAGCTGCTGATAAGGTAACTCACTATAATAATTTATTTTGCTTTAAAAAACACAATAAAATTTATTCCATCATTTAATAAACCATTAGGTTTTTACATATCATCTGAGCTAACTACTAATAACTATTATGTCTGTAAGTTAACAAAATAGCTGATCTATTTATTTTTATGTGTTAGGAAAAATTATATATTTATCATGCAATGTTAAAATTTGCTTCTCAGTATTAAGGTCCAAATGTAGTATTAAATCTAAAAAGTTCTCTTTATATGGTACATTACAGTATGGTCAGAGTACATGGCAGTTCTGATCGGGCTGATGGCAGTCTGAGTGGAGGCAGAAAACTCTGCTTACCAGCTAGGTCACAGTCATGGAGTTGACAGGCGAAGATGCTGTGTGTTTGTTAATAGCTACCTTAAGAGCTTTTATGTTCCTTTTTGATTACTCCCTTTTCTAATCAAATGTCATCTCTAAATAATAAAATGATACTAATAGGAATAGATAACAATCATGTGGTATTCTCAAGCCTTTGCGTCTCCAAGCAATGTGCATTATTCTTCAAAATGAAGTTAATAATTGGAGCAAGTAAAGAAAATGTATTATAAAATATTTTTATCTTTCAGAACTGGAATATAATATCACTGAGGTATTTTAACCCTGTGGGAGCCCATCAGTCTGGACTTATTGGAGAAGACCCTACCAAAGCTTTTACAAACCTTATGCCATACATGGCACAAGTAGCTATTGGAAACAAACCAAGTCTTACAATATTTGGGGGTGACTATAATACACCTGATGGTACAGGTAAGTTATCAAATCTTATTACTTAAGTCAATAAATAAGTTTAATTAGGTATACAAAAATGACTTATTAGTGTAGAGTGGTAGCGAGGCCATCGTTATACTTATCTCTAAATGTTTTGTGAATAAATTTTAATGAATATTATCATTAATGAAATATTTAAATATCAAAATTTGAATAAAGGTTGTATCAGTTTTATGAATACTTTACAAATTAAAAATTATCAACATTTTTATTGCAATAATTTACTCCTACTAGTTAAACTAGGTCATCGAAAAAGATGTCCTTGTTGTTGAGGTAAAATTACTAAGCTTATGTGAGTAGTTCATATAGTTAAGGAAAAGTTTTTTATATTACCTAGTAAGTTTCAATATAAGCGTCCCTTCTCCTTGCTCTGCGATGGTGGGTACAGGGGATATACAATTATATGCGAATTTGTGTGGTTAGGTGAGTGTGTGGGCTGTTACTCATATAGCCATTTTCCCAATAAGCACTCCAGATCACTGATACACTAAACCAGTTTTATAATGAGTTTAAAAAATTAATTGTTTTACCTAAAATAATAATCTAGTGGTTATAGCTCGTGCGTTTCTTCGTGAAGCCTGAGGTTGGTTGGAGAAAGTTGTTTATAACCGGTTATTCATGGGTGGGGGTAAATTAACGTCAGTCTGCACTATCACCGCGTCCGAGTATCATCTCGTTTCTAAAAACACTATCCTTGCTCCTTTAGTGAATTTGTTGCAAAATATTGTAAATATTTTTTTTTATTATACAGTGTTGTGTAAATACAATTTGTTTAGTGATAGGTATGTTTAGGCCATAGTTTCGTTCTATGATTTATGTGTGAGTGAATGAACAGTGACTTGTGCGCCGGAAGTGACTGTTTTGTTATGTTTTATATATTTCGTTAATACAGTAATAGTTAGTATAATAATAGTAAACTGTTAATCTTATTCAATACAATCATGGACAAAAATGTTAATAGAAGAAAAACCGTAGGTGGTAAAGTTTTGCATAGTCAGGCAAGGGAAATTCTTTGCGATTTATACCATTTTATGAAAAGAGAATCACAGGAAGGGCCAATTTTACTGAAACAAGTACAAAAACGAGTGGCAGAAGCAACAGGGGTTTCAAGGAGCAGCATCCAGAGAATCCTGAAGGAAAATAAAACTCCTAAGTCTCCACGACAACCAACGTTTTCAACTCCAAGGAAGAAATGGAAGAAGGTGAATAAAAAAACATCAATTGATAATTTTGGAAAAACTGTCATTCGTAGAACAGTACATGAATTTCATGTAAATGAAGGACAAAGGCCAACGTTAAAATCATTGCTACCGGTTGTTAGGGAAAAAATGGGATTTAGAGGCAGCGTTTGGAGTCTAAGACAAGTTTTGAAACAGCTAAAATTTAAGTGGAGAAAATCGCAAGATAACAGAAAGGTTTTAGTTGAAAAACACGAAATCCGTGAACAAAGGGTGCGCTTTATAAGGAGTATAAAACACCCGAAGAATGGAGAAAAAGATGCGAACATGCTTGGGACATTGAGGACAGATACATGGTCAATGAGGCAGCTGTTGATGATATAACAGAAAGATTTGTTATTAATTTGCAAGATGACAGCGACAGTGACAGCGATGCCAGCGAGAACATAGACGACCCCGATGCGGACTTCAGCGGCGACGAGAGTGAGGGGGCAATGAGCGGTGTTGAATGTTTATAGCGGCATCGGTAAGTTAACATTTTTACTGTATTTTGATTTTTTCTTGTATTACATGAATGGTGTGTTATTTGTGGGAGTTTGGGGATTATGAAAGCAGGTGTTAAATACAATTTAATCATGTTTATCTATTGTGAAAAAAAAAAAAAAAAAAAAACTGTAGGTTTTCAAGTTATTTTAAACGCTTTTACGTTTTAATAGCTAATATAGTATTTGATATTAAGAGCCAATAGTAATGAAGTAGTTGTGCTTGTTTGTGCCCACGAAAAATCGTTGGCTCATTAGAGAGTAATTTTTAGAGTATTAAAAATACTCTATATTTTAATAAAGAGATTCTTATAAAATATGCTATCAGCCGTTTATAAACATATCATATTTCACTTAACGAAGTAAAAAATTAGATATTTATTGAAAATATTCATTTCTGTTATGGAACCCTTTATTAACCTACATTAATATGATCGTACAACTCGAGAGAACAAATACCGAGAAATGTCTTTAGTCAGACTAGTAGCTGAACGGGACGGCAACTTCCCCTCCCACGCTCGGCTCCCCACTTGCCACTACAACCCCTCACACCCAGGCTTCACGAAGAAATGCACGACCTCTACTTACATATCACAAATTCTTTTAGGGGAACCGTGATTTGTTTCGAACATAGCATAGCCGTTGTTGGTTATAACTGTCTCAGATACAATTACGAGTAATAACTGCAAGCACTTAATGATCCATACTTCTGTGGGTCTTTAGACCCATCCAAATGGTCTTAGCCAACCACTTATAAGGATAATATGTTTGGTTTTCTTTAATCGGTTGCCGGTGAAATAACTCTGACCTTTGGATTACACTGCCTGAGACGCACAGGTAACAAGGACTGTCCCCTTACACATGGCAATTATTGAACCACGCCCAGCATTTCCTACAGCGATAATTCGAATTGTGGCTTAAGCCCACAAGTTGATCTTTGCTCAGGTCATTACCAAAAATAACAGTTGCTAGGACAGTAGTGATTCTCTGTTAATGGACGTAGACTCCAGAGATTTTCTTAGCATAGACATTGTTCTTAACATCAACTCAGAAGAAAGGGGTTATGTTATTTATTTACATAGGAGTTTCTTGGTAGTTATAAAACAGGGCTATTCCATCTAGTCCTGTCATTTGGTGCTTCTTATACATTACTTTAATGGTTTGGTGCTCTATTTTTCTGACAAGTTATATTTATTTCCATTACTAAAGTGAGTACTGTCTACCAGTGGTGAATGACGTTGCGGTGCAATCACATCTCTGCATGAGCACAGCATATTAAAAATCATTACATTGACTAATGACAAAACCGCTAATGTTTATAAACATTTTTGCTATTGAAATCAAGAAGAATGCTTAATTATTGGTCATGCCATCAGTGACCTTGTCTTATTCCATTAATTAATGTTACTTGGCCAGATGAGCTATTTAAACATGATGAGGGTTTATTCTAGCTCGGTGAGTGAAATGTCTTAATCAAAATCTCAACAACAACTTTTGTAATAGTTTATTCGATAAAAATACCTAAAATCATTTAATTGAATCAGATTTTTATTTTGTACAATTTTTATGGTTTATTTATTTAATTGTTATGGTACGGTAATTGCCCATTTCATCTAATTCAAAGATCCAAAAAACAAAAGAGAAACCCAAAAAGATTAAATTACCAACACAAGTGCAGAATGTGTAAGCTAATTGTAATTTAATCCTATATAGGCGTTACGTAATAGAGACAATGACAAATGACATAGTAAATGTGTACCTCATTCAAGATAACTCAATTTGCGGTCTAGGGCCATTCATCAACATGAGCAAAGTGAGTAAGTATTAACCATCTTGTTTTGGACAAAATTGTTGTTGTTAAATATTTAAAAATTATCTGAACAATTATGCTTTGAAATAAAAGTAAAATTTTGTGATTTGTAAATGTTAATAATTATTTTTAAGTTGAATTCTGTTTAATTATTTTTGTGTTATTTGTAAATTTATTGTAAAATATTTTAATCTGATATTTTTTATTCAGTCATATATACTGAATTTTTTATTCAGTCAGAAGTTATACGCAGGATTTAGTTAATGTGTAAACTTAATATTAACAATTATTTATTATTTATTTATGTACATTATTACACTATGTAGAATATATATATATTTTTAACACTCTTAGGGAAACATGAAATCTGTGACGCTAAAGGAAACGCCCGGTCTCAGGGACCTCTATGTAATTTTATCACAGTTTTCAATTGTCTACTATGATGAAATGTATTGGTTCATAAAAAAATGGCATAATAAAACAATTTTATCTATTTAACTGTTGGTTTTTATTATATAACACATATTTTTGTATAACTGAACAATATTTATGGATAGTGAAGTCAGAAACGTTAATGTAATTAGTAATTAAAAGTCCACATGTTTGATATAGAAAATTACTTAAGGTGTATTATTGACGAGAAAAAATATAACATAATACATATATTTAATGTATTAGAATAATAGCTAGGTGATATAAAACTATTAAAAACGATCATTTGTTCAACACTTAT
This sequence comes from Aphrophora alni, assembly GCA_963513935.1. NCBI lineage: Eukaryota > Metazoa > Arthropoda > Insecta > Hemiptera > Aphrophoridae > Aphrophora > Aphrophora alni. The sequence goes on along the minus strand of OY740770.1, from coordinate 39,905,838 downwards.
CAAGAACACATAGGGAAACAGCCCGTCTCACAGACCGCTAGACTTTGAAAAAACAATACATCATGACTGTGCGGATCACAGAGAGAAACTAAAATCAAGGTCAACCGGTTCAGGAGGGGGTAGGGGGAAGGTACTGCTTTTGTCATCCGTCGGGCCGAAACAGTTCTGCCACTACAATAAAACAAAAATTCCCTGGGTGCTCGTCAGACCGATGTTTCCTTAAGAGTGTTAAACACACACACACACACACACACACTTTTTTAGGAGGTTATTTTCTTGGAAGTATTGGTAGATTTAGTGGGGGTTAAGAATAATTGGAACATATATATATAGCCTATAGTTCCAATTCAATAACTGAAATATCTTTGAATCTAATTACAACTACAAATATATGCATAGTAGCTGAAGTCGGCTCATTCATACAACTATGAATTAATTTGTAGTTTTGGAAAGTATGTTTTAAAATCGCTAAACTTAATTATATTGTTACAATTTTTAATGGTAAACATTTAATATCATTTGTAAATATCTGTAAATTAATATTGTAGTTTGTTAACTTTTGTATTGAAAACAGTGGTTTTATGCGTACAATTCTTTAATATAAAAAGTTGTGAATCACTTGTTTGATCTATGATTGATCATTGCAGAAATCTATGCTCAAACATTTTCTTTTTGGTATATATAACAAAAATTAAATTAGATAACCATATATACCTAGTTTTTTTAATTGTAAAAATATAATTTCTCTAATAATGTAGTGATTTTAGAAGGTAATGAGCAACTTTGTTTTTGAAATTCATAATTATATTTTATAAAAATGACAAATGATTTCCTTTTGAATATACCAACAATACCCTTCAAACATCTTTTATGTTATAGCCTTAAATTTCAAACAATTATCCTATGGGTTGATCTCCCAACTCTCCCGTGATGACCCTAGACTCAGTATAACATAGCAAGCAAGTAAATTTGTCCTACAAATATATCATAAATTATGAGGTTTATATCATAAAATATTAAATCCCATACTTCTTCATATTGTATTAACTAGGTGTGAGAGACTACATTCATGTCATGGACCTTGCTTCAGGACATGTAGCTGCTCTATCTAAGCTGCAGAAGGAACATCTTAGACTAAAGGTAATATTGAGAATTTATAGTAACTTAATATGATTTGATTTTGAATATCACTATTTTGATAAAATCTAGAATTAGTGACACATATATTAAAAAATTCATAATTAGAAGGGTTAACTTTGTTTGTTAAAGATTTAAAAGGTTTATCATTTTTTCAATAATAGTCATTTATAGAATAAAAAATAAATTACAACAAATTAAATCAAATGCTGAACATTAACAATAGCTAAGTAATGTTATAGATTAAAAGACGTGTATTCTTATAGTTAACTTACCATATCGATAAACCACTCGGATATAGTTCATATGCATCTGCTCAGAGTAAAAATCCATGATAGTGATCTTTATTTTTAAAGGTGGTCTTTATTCTTAAAATTAAATACATGATTAACTAAATATAAAGAAATGTTTAAGATGAATAATGGTAGTTCTAATCTTTGCTGTTTTAAGTGATTTCAGTGTACAGTATATATCAGTCTAGGTGTATAATTTGATAAGAAATTAACACATCTCTTTGTTAATGGTGTTCTTTGTCTTCACTTTTGCCTGCTGACCTATCACTAATTTATTAGTATAAATATAATCATATTTCATTAAAATTTATATTAATTACACAACAAATATTTGTGTACTACTCTGCAATTCTTTATAGTAACAGTTTCATTATATCTATATTAATATTACATTGGTCTTTAATTGTGATTCTTAAACTTTAAAAATAGGTGTAGTAATACTGTATTATAAAATAAATAAATAATTAGACAGATACAAAGGTATTATACAGGTTAATTTACTTTATAAATTACCTCTATTTAAGTATGCTGTTCGCAGACCTGTTTTTGTTTTTATGTTTATATAGATCCCATATGTTTCGCCTATAAATCAGGCATTTTCAAATCCGTCAGAAATTCATAAAACTTTATTATCATTAATTTGAATAATGCATTATGTATTGAAGAAAAACAGAGTATTCCCACCTCTATACAAATAGCAGTGTTTCTATTATTGGTAGAGTTGTTTCAGACTTTGACATTATTTTTTTATATAAAAATGAATGCATGGTGTTTAGAGAGTATGGATCAACTTCGTTATCAAGTAATAAGCCTAGAACATTTGAAGCATGAAAAGACCTAACATAGTGGTCTCGGTTCATGTTGAAAACTAAAACAAATAACCTAGGATAAGAACCTAGAACTGAGTGGTCAAAATAACTAAAACCATATCTATATGTTTAACTGACATGTTAGTTTCACATTTTCGTTTCAAGTTACTTATGTTCTAGGCTTTTCACTTGATAAGAGTCTGTATATACTCTAAAATATTGTGTATTGATATTTATAACAAAAAAAGCATAACTGTTGACTGAGGTTTTTCTGCAAATTGCAGGCTTACTTGAGATTCACGAAAGTTAAGTTATTTTCACACCTAGTCCCATACTTACAACACTGGCTAGGGGAGTTAAGATGTCTTTATGAGGCCACAATGCATGTCTTACTAGTTGGCAATTCACTTTTCCTCTTGAACTGTAAGAAATTATAACAAATGTTTGAAAAAACTATGCCAATAACATGATCAATCCAACCTATAACTTTAAATTTAGTATTGTTTAGCCTCTTTTAGTGTATAGAGGTGTGTATGTAAAGTATAATTAGCTTTAAATTGTAAGATAATATGTAAATATTATTGATTAGATGAGTACAGATTTGACTCAAGTAGTGCATGTATGGGGCTTAGGTATTTAACCTTGGTGTGGGTGTGGGCCTCTCAGTAAAGGAGCTAGTTGATGAGTTTTCCCGTGTTTCTGGACGACCAATTCCATGTGAACAAGAAGGACGTCGGATAGGTGACGTTGACAGTCTAATCTGCAATGGTGACCTTGCCAAGAAGGAGCTGAACTGGTGTCCTACCCGAGATATCACCACAATGTGTAAGTGCAATTTTCTTCTTTCTTTTTTACAGACTTACAACCTTGGAACGGGTAAAGGCATATCTGTCCTTCAGTTGTTGAAGATGTTCGAAGTGGTCACTAAGACAAGCATTCCTTACAATATTGAAAAAAGGAGAGAAGGAGATATAGTTTCTATGGTTGCAAATGCTTCCTTGGCTTTTAAAGAATTGGGTTGGAAAGCTAAGTATGGCCTACAGGAAATGTGTAAGTTACATATGCTTAAAGTTTTCTGGTCTACTGCCATTTATTAAATAATACTAATTTTGTATTTGTCTAATATATTAAATTTCCAAAAAAACATTTCAGTTAGGTTCTACTGTCAATTTACTTTAACAAAAAAATGTTATAATTAAAAAAAAATTCATTATTTTGACAAAAGCAGATAATACAGTTCTGGCTCTATTGACATTGAAAAATGAAACTATTTTAGAGTACAATTTTAATTATTTTCTGTGCAACCAGGAACACCGTTAGCTACACCACTATGAGTAGTTATGTTGTATATAAAGAGCATGTAATTCTTTCAAATCTCACTTGTTCTGAAGTATTCACGATCTGTAGATTTTTGCACAAGTCAAAATAACTTCTAACATATGTGTGCATAGTCATTACAATTCAACAAAAGATCACTATCCTCTTCTTCTCATAGCTATTATTATTATTATTATTATTTATTTATTGTCATTGAACAATAATTGCTTGTAATAGACATTGTCAGCTTAGCTCTAACACACAGGAATCATAAAATCCTTAATACTATTTAAAATTGTATGTAAATAATATCATTGTCCAATCCAAAATCTTCTATTTTATAGAATGCTTTCTTTTTTTGACATTTTAAATGCCTAATTTGAACTTCTTATTGTTTACTGTTCTTGCACTTAATGGCAATTTATAAAACAAATTTACACTGACAGATTTATAACTCTGCTGAGATTTGCTTTTCCTAACATAGTCTCCATAAATTAATCCATTATTTCTAGTACCATAATATGTACATTATTTCTCTTACTATAATTAAACAAATTTTCTTCTACATTTAACAATGAGTACATGAAAAACAAACAAGGCCAGTGAGTCTACCCAGCTCAACAAAGTGTGGCCTGCAAGATTCTCAACCAGTGATGCCTTTAATACTTCTAATAACCTTTTTTTGCCACAACCTGCAATAAACCTTAAAAACCTCTCTTGCACCTGGCTTTCCCTCACCACATATAAAAGATGAGTATGGAAAAAGGCATAATATCAATTTATCACCAAATCCAGGTTGACCCACAACTTTAACTTTCTAATAAAAAATGTAACTCTAGTTAATCTCATACACAAACTATTTGTGTGAATCTCCTAGCCTAGTTTTGAATCAAAATGCATGCCAAAAAATTTGATAGATCTATTCTCTACCTTGCAAAGTCCAAAACTTTTTTTCTGTTTTTCCTTTTTACAATGAGTTTGTTACAGTCAAACCAGAGATCAAATATTTCAAGAGCGATTTTTCAGCTTCATTCATCCACTACATTTATATCTTTTGTCAGAAATTAAAATAGTTGTGTCGTCAACATACAGAACACATTTAGCTGGTATAAAACTAGGGAGATCATTAATACCCACTAAAAATAAAAAGTTGCAATAATAATCAACACATTTAATTTCTTCTCACAATATAAATTCCTAGCTTTAATAACTCACCCCTTTCTTCTTGTCAGTGTATAAGTGCTCCTTTCCACTCTTCCATAACCAACATCCCTACTCTTTCTGACCCAAGTAGTTTCAAAGCTGTCTAACTATCAGACTAAAGTAATACTTCAATAACTTTGCTTAAACTGAATTAATGTAGTAATATCAACTGTAAAGTTGCGTAAATCCCTGACTAAAATCTGTATATTAGTTTATTTGTTGAAAGATCACATCAGTTCCTCTCTTGGAATTTAGAAACCTAACCCAGGTTAATGAATGAAATTTAGAAAATTTCTAAATAAAAGCTCCATTTAGAGTTTTTTTAACCCCTTATATGAGTTTAGCTAAATTGCTTTCATGCACTCAAAAAATGATAGATTCACCCCATTTCAACAAAATTCTTTGAAGAATGCAAGAGATTTAAGTTTGCAATTATTAATAGTAGCAAAATAACGCCCTGAGGTTGATTGATTAGGACAAAGAAAAATCATTAAAAAAAATAACTTAACCTAAGCTCAACAATAGGGGATACCATGACTGACTAACACTAAATCTATAATATATAACAACATCAAAAATCAGATCTTAGAGTTACATTGTTGGGCTATAAAAAATATTTAACTGAAAACTAATAATATTAAGTGATTGACCTACAGGACTTTAAGTATATTTTCATCTAGACTACATTTCCTTGCCATCTCATCTTTTGATCTTCCAAATTGGAAGGCCGACACCTTGCATGACCTCCAGTTGAGCTTCTTTAGAGTCTGAAATTTCCAGCTATTAGAGAGTATAACAATAGTTTACCCTCTTTCTCAACCTATTTTTTCTCATTGAGGTATTTTTTTGTTTTTGTTTAACAGGATTATTAAATGTTAAACTTTATTCAGTGTAGGATTTTGATAAGCAACTTAATAATTTTATTCAGATCCTATAGGTTGTACTAAATCTATAAGACCAACTTATTTGGTTAAAATTATTCTATGATTAAACAACCCTTTAGAACCTCTTATCAATTCAGGTAAAGGAGTTTATATTTTAATCCCTCATCCATAACTAGATTGGGAAGCAACAACTTCACATGATTCATGATAGCATTTTGGAAAAGTTTCCCTACATTGTGGCCAATTCAACATGACTATTGCTAGAGCAATATGTTGTCTTTCTTGCTTTACAACAATGTTTATGCATTCACCTAATGATTCTGTACCTAATTACGCTTAGGTAAGAAAAGATGACAATGTTATGAGCAAAACACTACTAATCATATCGGACAGGAAAATCACAGAACATAATGACAATGCAACCTTGAAAAATTATTTAAATCAGATTAAAATTAATAATTATGTATTAAAGATTCATTTATTTTAAGAAGAATGTATGTAAAATTGTACAACTTTCATTATATCAAACTATTTACTGGAAAAAAAAGAGGGGAAATACTAGAGTGTGCTAGAAAAATGAAGTTACAATTAAATTTATGTGGTTATTAATCCTACTATTGTGACAATGTAAAATGTATTCAGTCATTAATATTAATGAAACTCTGTTTGTGAAATTTTCTTCTGTTTCTCCTGGATCTCTTCAATAGTATTAAAACTCATCATATTCAGCTTCAGGAAAATGATATTATAAAAAAGTTTGTCATCATTAAAGCTAATGTAAACTACTTTCAATTTATTTCCCTTTTTTAGGTGAAGATTTCTGGAGGTGGCAGACTATGAACCCAGAGGGCTACCGCTTGGACTCTCCTAAAACAAATGGTGTAGCAAATCATGAGAAACAAACCAATGGAGTTGTAGAAAATGGCCACTGAAAACTAATAAATAAGTGATTTAAAGTTGCCTCTCTAAAGTTGGAGATTCTGTTACAGTATAAGTTGGGACTATTTTCATTTGGTGTTTGAAACTACAATAATTACCACTGAAGCCCAGTGTGCACTAAAAATTATATTGTATAATGAATCAATAACTAATTGCACAATATGACTCAGTTTTTGTTTTGTGTCTTTTCACATACAAGTTTAAAACAAAATTTCTGTGTGAAACAATTTGATGAATGTTGGTTTTGTCTTCTAAAAGCCACAAAGAAAAATAAATATATTCATTCAAATGTATAAATGTAATTTAAAGCATTAATTTATATATATATATATATATATATATATATATATATATATATTTTGATTCATAAGCTTTGATATCATATAGTTTGAAATATATATAAAAATAAATACACATAGAAGAGTGCCGCTAGAAATAATTCCCGTTTAATATGATAAGCTACTTCAATTGTACACTATGAAAAAATAATATTGCAGAAAATTATAAGTATCCTCATACCATTAAAAATTTTCATATTTTAATACATTATTTTGAGGAAATGAACCTCAGTTTTATTTATTTTTTAATTTGTTGAATGGTGAATGAAGGGTATGTGATATAATATATTGTTCAGAAATAGATAAGTTTATTTGGATTGTTTCAGTGTAAAATTTTCAAAGAAATAGAGAGTAAGGATAAAATATACTTTTAACACCACCTATTTACACTTCATTCATTAGTTATACAGATAGGGACAGATACTATCAGTTTTCTAAATTTAGAAAATTGTTTACAGTATGAACTAGTGCATGCCAAACATTTCTTATCTCTAGCATAGAACTTTTCCATTTTCACTAGCATTGATCAATATGCCTAAAAATAAAATAATATTAAAGGTATAAACTTAAATAGTTTTAAGGATTAAATGTAACATTGTTATTGTTTCAAATATGAAACATTTGGTGTTTTATATAAATATACTTGTTTATAAAACCAAACTTTTGTTATTTATTGATAATTTATAATTAATTACAGTAGACAACCTTTAATTCGTCATGGTTGGGACTCGAGTGATACCGGATTTTCTATTTTGTCAGATTTCAGAACTTTAGAAAATTTACTGGGAATAAACGGGACAAATCATGCGAACTTATCACCCAGGAGCGTATTTACGATTTCTGTGTATTCTTAAATTGAGCGGGAATTGTAAATAGATAGCCAAACTGCCTGCATTTTAGCGTTCAAGTTCAATAAAGAAAAACACTGAATACTTACATTGAACATTTATTGGTTTTACAAGAATACTGTATTGCAGTAGTTAAAAGTTAAAATTTAAGATCTGACTAAAGAAATGAGTAAGAATTAAATTTAAAATTAGTAAGAAATAATTTTAAAACTAAATTTCAAAAATCGTTATTTGACACTTTGGGTTAACTAGGCCCTACTTCACTTAAAAAAGTCTCTGATGTCATGTTGTTTCCTTAATTCAGATTTTTCCTTCGAAAAATAGTTGTAAAATATACTTAAATTTATTAGTTCTGCAAAGTTGTAGCTCTTGTTTGATTCGGCAAAGTTTATGAATTCCTTTAGATTCAACTTCCGGAACTTGCACTTCTTGTGGATTCATAACACTTTTGATTATTTGTTCATAATTTAATTCCTAATCCACGGCTTCTTCCCTATTAATTTCCATCCACTCCAGAACACTTCCTAGTGAGGCACATCTCTCAAAAGGTTATTTGGTGCATTTTATACTGTATTTAACAACAAATTATGATCATCACTCATGATGCTTGAATCTTATTCCTCTTGATCCTTCAGCATTGGCATTAGGCCAATGTTTGTGCCGACATCTCTGTAGGGTTACCTTTTTTTACTTGATTCCATGCTAAAATTATTGCAAAAACTGGATCTTTAACATTAAACTGTTTTTGGAAATCTGTCACGTTGCAGTCAGAATCCAACAGTTCTTCAAATTTTGTACCACGCCTTGACCTATTGGCTGGATTAATGAAGTAACATTTGCTGGTAGAAATGTAACAAAAATGTACCTAGAAAGCAAGTCTAAACCAGAGAGGTAAGCCTTACAATTATCCAATAATAAAACAGCTTTGCTGTTTTCAGGCATTCCAAGTTTCTTAAAATTGTTTTTTACTTCAGGTACGAAATTATTGAAAAACCAGTTCTTAAAACGTTTTTCTAGGGTTGAAGAGGGTAAACAATGCCACAGGGCGGTCTCATCGGCAATGTCAATTTGATTTGGAGTTAAATTATGCTTTGAAACAATGGTGTTAAAAGTTCCCATGTATTCTTCAACAACATTTTCATCGGCCGATCTAGTTTCACCAATCGCATCTAGCCTATGAATTCCACTTCGAACTTTAAATTTTTGACGCCATCGATCCAAAAATATGCATTCATTATCTAGCATGTTAGTATCTTATAATGATTTTTTTTTTGCCTTTTCAATTACCATATCCCCTGTCATAGGTTTACTTTGTGCATTGAATCAAGTATATAAAACACTATCTGTTCCAGTTTAAGCTTTTTTTAACATCGTCAATAGTCAATAAGTGCTTTATTGCTGGTAAACATTTTACAATGTAATGGATAACAGCCAAAGAAACAAAGTACATCAAATTACAAATACATACTTAAAAAAAAACAGATTCTCATCTTAACACATTCAAAGACATTAACTTTATCAAACCACATTTCATATATTCATTTAATGAGTAAAATGCCATACTCTTAAGCCAACCCGAAATGACATTTTTAAATTGACTTTCAGACAACTCTCTAATTTCTAGTCGTAGTTTATTAAATAATTTATATTGCTGACAGATAAGATTTACTCAATCTCATATATGGAGTAATAAGGTCTTGTTTATGCCTTGTGTTAAATACATGGGTAGAACTTATAGTATTAAAATCCTCAATATGATGTCTTACATAAACTAAATTACAGAAAATGTACAGGACAGACAGTCATTATTTTTAGCCTAATGAAGTTTTCTTTATAAGTTTGCCTATCTGAAAGATATTCTATAATTCTAATTGCCTTTTTTGCCATAAAAACATATGATGAGCTGAGGTGGCATTGCCCCAGAGTCTAATACCATTTAACGCTTGTGATTGAAACAGACCAAAATACACTGTTACTAATATTTCCTTACTAACATAAAATTTCAGCTTTTTAAACAAATAAATGACACGAGACAATTTTTTACACAGATTAAATATATGGGGTTGCCATGTAAGCTTGCTATCCAAGCTAATTCCCAATAACTTCACCACCACAGTTTCATTATTTTTCATAAGAGGATTATTAAGAGTAAAATATATGTGCTCCGTTTTATCATCATTTATGGCTAGGTCAAACCTTACAAACCAGGTTTTTGCAAGCTGCAAGGAAACACTAAGCTGAGTTTTTACAGAAACAGACCCATGACAGATTCCTGAGGCATGCCTGCAATAACATTTTTATAGCTAGAGACATAATTGTTGACCATAACCATCTGCTTCTATTACTCAAGTAAGACTTAATTAATTAAATCTCGGTTTCTAATACCATAGAATTGAAACTTACTGCTAAGTATAGTGTGTGAAACACAATCAAAAGCCTTTTTCAGGTCAATAAGACTAGCACCGTTAACTAATTTACCTTCAAAACCCTTCAAAATGTTTTCAACAAGTCTCAACAGCCATTTCAGTTGAGTGCTTAGGTCTAAAGCCGTACTGGTAAAAATAGCGTAATTTATTATCATTATAAAAAATTGTGAAGACCCAATAAACAAGACTCAATAATTTTACTTAATACAGGTACAATTGCTATTGGACGATAGCTTTCAGGTAAGCTCAAATCACCTTTCTTATAAACAGGTACAATTTTATTAAGTTTAAGACAGTTAGGATATATTCCATTAACTATAACTAGGTTAATCAGGTATGTAAAAGGTACAAGTATCATATCAATAATTTCCCTAATCACAAAATTAGAATGACCATAAACATCAGCACTGTGTGACAAACTACTCCGTATAACAGCTTTAAGTACAGTTTTAGAATCGACACATTTCCACTTAAAAATCCTTCAATAACATTATAAGGTCTTTCAAAATTATTTAGAAAATCTCCAAATGTGTCAAATTTTGTGATTTATCTACAGATGCAGTTTTTAAGCTTGTGGATACATTTATGAAGAAATTATTTAAAGTTTCTGATGTTACTGGAATTACTGTTTAGGCTACACCAAGACTCTTTTTTCACCACTGTCCATACTGTTTTACACTTAGTTTTTGAGTTGTGTATCAATTTATCTTTAGCTGTTATTTTAGCATTACTTATAGATTTATATACTCCTTCCTACTTTTTTTTTAATTTCTCTGTATCAAGTTTTAGTAATATATCTAAACTCAATGTTTTTTGCTGTTGCAGCCTGATAGCAATCTTTTTAATTCATCTTCTTGTTTTTTTATATCATAAATTGTTGATGACTATTGTAATCACATATAGTACAGTTTCTCTTTTCACCTTTTTCAAGATATTTAACGATGTCCAGTTTTTACTCAATCGTAAGAGTCACATGTTTGTACTTATTACTTGTACCAGTGGAAACACTCGGCTTAGAGAACATCTTAGTGCATAGTTTTAATCGAAAAGTATAACTAGATTGAAAATGCTAAATAAAGTACACCAAAACTTAATAACAAATAATATTTAATAAAACAACAATAACAACAGAGTGCAATACGATTATACAACATGTTTTTAGAAGGCGAAATGGCGAAAATGGCAAATGGCGGCCAAGGCAGTGCAGGCCCTATAGAATGTGTAAATATTAAAATATGATGGGTTTAATATTAATATTGATTTGTATCTAAAAATCTTAAATTGGCACTTTTTAACATTAAGTCTTTATTTAAAGGAAATTGCTCAGCTTTATGGGCGCCAGGTAGCGTTAGCTTACCAATTTTGAAAAAAGAAAAGTTAATTATTGTTACTTAAAATCTCTCTGAGTCATAGATCCTTTTAAAAGTGTACTTTCAGTGGTTCTTGGTAAATAAAGAAATCTTGTTTGTTGTGCTGAAACTGAACATGATTAATTTAATTCAATGTTTTTTAAACAATTACACCAATTTATCGTCAAATTCTTAGATTAGACATTCATATTCAAAAAACTTAACTTATTACATTCTAACAAACATTCATATTCAAAAAACTTAACTTATTACATTCTAACAATTATTGAATCAATTCATATTATAATAAATAAAAAAATCAAATTGAATTTTAATTACTGAATTTACTTTTAGTTGCAACTCTGGAAGTGAATAAATCTTAAGTTTGTTTATTTGAATTTATGTAATTAATAATTTTGTTCTTCAAAAATAGGTCGTTTCATTAAATTATTTATTTAAAAAAAAACAACTTTATTTTAATAATTTCATAATATAAGACATAGTCTGAAATATTATAACTCAAATTTTCCAAATCAAACTTACATTTAAACATTGAAATATTATTATCATGTTATGTACAAACATAGTTTCAAAATAAAAGTCAACATTTATACCAGTCACGTTCTTTTAGTTAAAAAACACAATTCCTTGGAGACGCCTTGTGGACGATGTCCCTGGTCCTGTGCTCAGACGCTGACGTGGCCAGTTCACCTTCCCGCTTTACAAAATTCATTTTCTATTGTTCAAATAATAAAAAACTATATTATTAGTGTTATATTTTAAACTTCTATTTTAACACTTTACAGTTTTGTCCATAATTCACGATTCGATTGTCTTATTTTTCTTCGAACACGTGCAAGCAATTATTTTCACAATATTTATAAAAGTTGACATTTTAGATTAAGACGAATGTTACTTTGATTATTCTTATTATGATCTATAGTCTAGAAAACACTCGATTCTATAAACAGCTGTTTGTATTTTACAATCCAAGTGCTGCAAAATTACAAAAGATGGTAGAAATAACACTGAGTAAGTAATTAGGCTACTAGGTTTTAAAGAAGAATTGGAGCTATGACATGACGCAATTAATCAATGTGTATCATATTATATTTTGCTGAGTAACTTTGTTAAAAATCAAGATAAAAAAATTAAATTTACACTAAAATGTTCAGGATAGATAGGGGAACAGGAAAAAAAAATTTTGAAAAAACAACTTTTTTAATGTTTTTGGTGGCCCAGCCCCTTAACATTATGGGTATTGTTTGTATTTGTTATATAGTATTTTAGCTGTATTAATTGACGACATAAATACTCTGTAAATAGTGTCACAGAATCAATAAACCAATTAAATCAAATCTTTAGCTTTTGCAATTGGAATTGGCTCGACATTTATAATTGATTTTATATTTAAGCAGAAGTTCCACAACATATGGTAATGAGAGGCTCAATGTGTTGTATTATTTTTGGGTTAAGTTTTTGAGTGTGATAGTGTCGAAGGAACCGAAGCATGCGCCCTTGAAGTTATCAAAAAGTTGGTTGGCAGGACTAGAGCCTCTAATAATGAATACAGGGGAGTAGCCTGGACAATACATTGGGGGGGCACAACCGGGGGGATTAGGGGAAATTTTGAACTTTTTTATCTCAAGAAATCATATTTTATGATACTTTGGCACTTAAAATTATGCAATTGTTGGGTGTTGGAAAATGTTTTACTAAAACATACTAGGCTATAAAGTACATCTTGTAAAAAATGAGCTACCGGTATTTTAGTAATATAATGACCAACAATGAATAACTTTTGCCCAAAGAAAAGAATAATGGAATGTAAATAAATCACTCTTACTCAATTAAAGGTGTAATTTCAGTATTATTTATTTGTTTGCAGTGTCATTTCTACAATCCTAAATACAAATTCAACAATATGAAATTATTTTTATTGTCCATTAGTCTTTTGAAAAGAAATATAACTTCAATTAAAAAATCAAATCCATTCTTCTCTTGGAACAATTTGAAAATCGCTCCACTACTTCTTCAGCTCGAAGAATTGCAGCGCACTGCAATTCGAACGCTGTCAATACAGTGATGCCGATGGATGAGTCCATTTGGCCCGGCGGGAGGGGTAGGCGACAGTGCGAGAATCTATGATTACAATGTGGTCACACTCAGATGCTAGCTTTGCTGTAATACCTAGCGCAAAGCCGTCAGATCTTAGTTTCGCTTCACAAAAATAATAGTCAATATTAGTTTTGCTACCTAGTATTGATGTAGTAGAATAAATTTGTTCTGTAGGTTAATATTTTTCTACCAAAATTAATTGGTTGGGGGGGGGCCGTGAATGAATATCTTAGTATTATATCAATGTAGTGTCCATTTAGTATATAAAATCAATATTACTAATTAATTGTTGTCATAATTTCGGTTTTTATTTCCTTTTAGCTATTATTAAATATTTGTATGCATAGTGTTATAAATTTCTAAATACCGGTACCGAGTTTAACTAATAGTTTTATTTCTAATCAAGTATTATTACATTACTTAAAATCCCCAAAAATATCAATTTAGTTAACAAAACAAATAAGTAATCATTTTAACAATGTTTTGTCATTATACTGTATTATGTTTATATATTATCGTAAATCACAATCGATAGGCTGTTCGATATGTGACACTCGTAATTATTTAGTTTTTTTTTCTACACAAAAGGCGGGAAAACAGGAACTTGACAGTATAAGAGTATGGTAGATGGTACAAGCTTGAAGCTACACGAGCTAGGATAGGTAGTGTCATTCGTTGTTTTCAACATATCTCTTTTAGTTCTGTTCAGTAAAAACTTTACTAATTGGAATTTAGTGCCAAGTTATTGTAATACCGAAGTTCATATGTTATAGTTTTATAAGGAATTTAAATTAGGTGTTAACTTGGATTCTCCTTTATCTAGATCTAGGTTTGTATTTATTTGTGGAATGAAAGAAAAACATACCATAACCTACATATTTTTTTCTTAAGTAAACCCTACAAAATTCCTTAAGCATAGACAATAAACAAGAATAATAACTTGTTCTGGCCTACTGACTCTCTTTAAGTCATTAAGTTATAAGCCTATAGAAAAAAATAGATATATTCACTGTAATTAATTTCTATATTTTTGAAGTTTTGGTTTTTATTAAATAATAATTCATTTTTCAAGCTATATAGTATGCAATGCAGTAAATTCGCATTGCACAAGAAATGGTTTTAAACTTTAAACTGGTTATTCCTTATTGTACACAAACCAAAATCTAATCTTTTTTGCCTTTGTCTAATATTATTAATCATAGAGTAGCAATGATCAAGTAATTGAGACAAGTAGTACTAAACTAAAACATGTTCTAAAGAGTAAATTACTAAGCTACTCTCCTAAAATAGTTGACCTATGCAAACAAAGCTTAGTGTTGGTTCTAGTGGGGATGTCAGTCAAGAAGAGGATAGCCTACCTTAATTTAAACAGTATATATCAGTTGTACATCGTTCTCTGATTTTGCTATTAAAAATTATGAAATCGTTAACTATTTACCTTGTATTCATAGAATCAGATCATATTTTTTGTGGGGAGACACTTTTTAAGTCCCAAAATGTATTTTTTCACTGTCAACATAGAAAACAAGGGAATCCAGCTGCTGTTAGGTTAAATCCAGCTCTGATTACGAAAGTTTATGTTAATATTTATGACTACGTTCATCAAGTTAGTGAATGTGTTATATCGCTCATTGTTTATTACCATAACATATATTTGTCATGGTATAAAGTATTTGTTTTATTATGTCTGGCTGGGTGACTTATAGTCACCTGCTCAAACCTATTTCTCATGATTCTTCAATTATACAGTCTTAATATTAAGCTGTAATGCATATGCATCAATATATAATAGGCACTTAGCCAGACCTAATGAAACAAGCCACCACACATTCACCAATTTGACGAACATCGTTATCAATATTAATGTAGGCAGTGTAACCTAAGCCTACACTTACTACTTCGTACTTGTCTTCTGGCAAAAAATAAGTTCAGATTATTTGAAAAAAAGATAAATAGGTAGTTAATGATTTCATAATTTTTCATAGCAAAATCCGAGACAGATGTACAACCAATATTTACTATATAAACAGGGTTAAATATTGCATAAAATTACAATTTAAAAACAACTTTTTTAAGAACAACTTTTTAAATTTACAACTCTGAAAAGAAAACAATTTTACTGAGCTATTCACAAATTGAATGAAAACCATGTTCAATGTTCAAAAATAGCTCCTTGTTTAATGATTAATTTATAGCAAGTGTTTCTCTGTTGTTGTCACTATAACAAAGCCTGGTAAAGCTATTTAAACAATTGTCTGTAGACATATGTTACCAATATTTGTTACCCTATAGTAAAAAAACAAACAAACAGATTAATGAAAAAATATGTTAAAGCATGAGAAAGGTAACAAGTAGGCTATTCCATACTTCACCTTGAGGAAGCAATTTTTATTTTCTCATTATTGAGGTATTTATTGAAGTAAAATTGAGGAATAGCTAGCCATAAATTTATGATTGTAATTTTGGGAAGAAATTAGCATATTTAATTTATCCATAGAATAGTATAATACATAAGTTTTAATGGGATTGAGTGATTAGCCTATAAATTGCATTAAGCCTAATTTTATTTTTGAAGAAGTGCAAATCCAAACAAAGTCTTCATGTAATTAATTATCTTAGGATTTTCCTTCAAATTTATATATAACCTTTTGGCATAAGAGACATCATTAGCAAAGTAGATTCTTTAGTTTAAATAATTCTTTTTTGAAATTAAAAAAAGTAAAATGGGCTAAATTTTACCTTGTAGGCATAGATACCAAATAAATATATGTGTTTTAGTATCTAGGGTATATTGTACTTTTATTAGAGAATTTACAAACTTATATTTGGCCTAATAGTCAGAGTCCAGCTTTTTTGTGTTTTAATATTATACATACATATGTATTCTAAAAGTTCAGTTACCTGTAGTCTAATTTATTAATTTGCACAATTTATTTATATATTTTTTCATGAAATGAATACATACATTTTTCTATAAGTGCATAAGCTATAACTTAGCTTGTTTGCACTTTAATACCATTTCCTATTATAATCTCTTCAAAATATCAGTCTGAAAATACACATTGTAATACTCTATATTAATAAACTATACTAACTTACATAAATAAATATTAAAAGTATAAAACATAGGCCTACATGATGAAAATACACCAATCAGTATAGCTTATTTGTTATGTGGTGGAGCTTGGAGGGAGGGCGGTCTGGCTTGGAGTGGGGAGATTGTTCGTAATACACTGTCTAGAAACGCACTGACGAAAGGACAGTGGAACACTAACCACTCGCTTCCCCTACCACTAAAAAGTGACGGGAACCTGTTTGCCCGATGAAGGTCAAGCGCCACTACATACCAAATGACTTCTAGTACCCTACTCTATATTAATAAACTATACTAACTTACATAAATAAATATTAAAAGTAAAACATATAGCTTACATGATGAGAAATACCCAGATGACACTAGCAAATATGTACATATTGACATTGCATTATTAAATTTAATAATAACTTTAACAATTAACTTTAGCAATACATTTAATTTCCATTTAGAATAAAGAACAACTGATATTATGCCAGGCTGAAAATTACAGTACTAACTTATATAAGGTGTTTTTTTTTAAACTTGTCATCTTTATTATTCAGAAACTACATAAGGTAAAAGGATATTAATTTTGTGGTATATGTACTTAGAGGGAATGATTTGTGTGTTATCAGTAATGCTCATCAACTTACCCCATTTCCCCCAGCTGCCCCAACTTTTATTAAAATTGTAAGTGGGAACGCACCCCTTTTGATACGAAAAAGTGTACACCAAATTTAACATTTTGGTGAAAAAAGAAATGGTTTTGTAGATACTAACATAAAAATTCCTCTTTTGTTCATAATTGCTTTTATTCAAGTTACCATTTAACATTATTATACTATTATTACAAAGGAGTATGTTTAATTTTGATTGCAAATAACTTGAATATTTCCATATGCTGTGGGAAAGAGTAAATTTAACTTAACAATGCGGTACCTATATTTAAAAATTATGTAATACAACAAAACATAAAACAACAATGTATAAATCAAAAGTAGTTCAGGGAAAATTCTTACTACACTTACCCGCTGTTCACCCACTCTATTGTTAATTTGATCAATTATCAGCAGATTTATCACTTCAAATTAAATTTAAATTAGCATCACCAGTTAAATTTATCTTGAAGAATACAGGAGCTACGGCAGTGTTCCCCAAATATGCCAGCCTAAATATTAAATTTTTTGGACCCTTCAACAAAAAGATGTGGATTCTCATCAGTCCAATAGTGACAGTTATGCTTACAGTATTAACAAATTTGTTTAAATAAAACATACAATAATTTTAAAAGCAAATAATTTTTCAATATATTTTTATTTTCTCTAATCAAATTGATAATTTCCTCACAAAATTTGATCCTTCTATCAAAATCATCTTCATGTTAGTCCATGTAAAATCTTCATTTTATATGGATGGTATTTATTAACCTTGAAAGCTTTTTTTACACATAGCTTACAGACAATCCTGTATCTGCTGCAACTTTTCACACTGTTGTTGATAGATTTGCAATAACATTACACAACACTTCAGTTAGTACTACCTCATCGACTACTCGGATACCATTTCTTTTTTTATTGGTTAGCTCAGACCCTGTTTCAGAGAATTTAGCCAACAACTGTTAAACATGTAACAGTGGGACACATTGTTAAGGGATGGTATTCATTGAATGTTCTAGCTGTTTTACAGGTGCTCCTATTTATGGATCCGTAAATAAAAATAATTTAAACTCTATCCTGTATAGTGTAAAACATTTTTTAGATCTAATAGAATAATCATAAAACAATTTTGAGAGTGAACAAAAACATTTACAGTTTGAACAAGTAAGCAGAACTAACCACTTAGGATTTATATTTTATATTCTCTAAGTCAATAACTTTCTCCTCATTGTAATTTTGTCCTCTGGTTTTTATTTGTGTTCATATTTTTGTTGTCTCTTAACTGGAAATCAACCCGAATCAATCCAACCTCAAGTAATTCACTGCCATATAAATATTGGAATAGAAAAGTACATTTCTTGATATTCTAAGAAAAGGAGTGCCCTAATTTCATTTCTGTTTTTTTGACAAAATGTTAATTATTTTATACATTTTTGTTTGAAGTTCAAGAGGATGGGTTATGATTTATGATTTTAAAGTTGGGAGGAGCGGTAAGTTAATTTGCATTACCGATAACACAGAAATCATTCCCTCTTGCCAATGTACCACAAACTGAATATTCATATCTATTATAATTCCTGAGTTATAGAAGTGGCAAATAACAAAAATAATTAAACTGAATAAAAACTATCTGTGGACAATGGCGGTTTAATATTGTGTTCTAGCCATGTTTTTTCCCATTAGTCTTATAAAAAAGTTTGGACATAAAATGGAGATACATTACTGAAATCTTTGCTTGATTTATCCTCTGAAGAAATAAGTCTTTTCCTTATGAAAAGATTACAAAGATTATCTGATCAGTTGTAGTCAAAGTAGTTATTCAATATAAAAAACAAAAAAAAACAAAAAAAAACAACAACAATAAGATTAGGTTTTAAAGATGTAATAAAAAGTTTTAATTTTATATCTGAGATTAATGTGCTAGAGGAATTGAAATTTTTTAAGTACGGTAGCAGTAGCGAGTTGTGATATTTAACGTTATAATAATTTTGTAAATAACGAATATTTCAAGTTTATAACCTGTAGCTTACTCAATTTTTCCGTGATTTTCAGTTACTGTACTTAAAAAATTTTTTTTTTTAGTTCATCAGTGTTAGTTGTTTTAAAACAACATCATAGGACTAAAGCAACAAACTGAATTGTTATTAAATTAAGGATACACATTACAAAGTGGGAAATAATCCATACTGCCATCTACAATTTTACCATTTTCTTATCGTAATATGAAGATAATATAATAAAATAAGTAGGAATTTGTTTATAAACAACCAACTATCATTTGTAAAAAATACAAATTTAAAATTATCAAATTACTGGGTGGTATTTAGGGGAGAAAACAATACTTTAAGCTGAAGTAGTTGAAAACAACCAATCGCATAAAGATTTTAGAACTCCTATTTATGAATTATTTATTTTATGGATTTTTCTTCAAAATTTACTTTATATACATGTAGGCTACTGGTATCTAAAATTAATATTAAGGTTTCCTCTAGAAGTAGGCCTAAGATTTTGGTGCTTAAAATGGTTTTCTAACTACTGTAATATGGAATACGATCGTTATTATGATGGTTTATCTTTTTGGTAGTGAATATCCTTTATGCTTAGGCTTAATTGCTATATAGCTATGAATATGAACCATATGTTATCATATCTTTATTTTGCCTAATACTCATAATTTTTTTTCTTTTCAGCTTATTTGAAACCTTTGAAGGTACGGTATATAATTAATAAAATATGAGGAGAACATCCTCCCTGGGACGTAGGTCCTCAACACAACCTCAGCATCTTCGGCATACACTTGGCATCAGTGATAGTGCAAACCGGTAATATGATTAGTCTATTTTATGATAACTTCATATTAGTGTATAAATATTGTGATATATATTTTTAAAACGATGGTACCATCAGGAGATCACTTAGTGAGTACAAGTGTGACAATCCCGAGGGATATACCTGGCCCTTCATAGTGAGTAGATATGAATTTGGCAAAACCAAGGCACATAAAAAAAAACTAACTGTGAATTAAAATATCTAATAATATATTTTATCGACTAACTTATAAAAATTGTTCTGAATATTCCAACAAATCCCCTTAATTTTACCCTTAGGGGCTGCCTGTAGTGAGTATTATAGGTATGTAAATCCCGAGGGACCTAGCTGGACCTTCACCTTACTTCAATGTAGTCTTTGGCTTTAGATCTCTTTCTTTCATCTTTCTCTCTCTTTCCTATCAGGTCTATTTTGTCCAACTCTTGTTCTCTTCCAACCCTGAGTGTTAGAGTGTTCGAAAGCATCTTTTATACTTTTATTATAAGATAAGGCTGCGAAGTTTTTCAAAGTAAAAAAAAAAGAAAAAGTTAATGATTGTAACTTACTTCTAACCTTAAAGATTCAGTAATGATTTACATTATTATTGGGCAGAATGTTTATAATATAAATCACCAAATATGTATGTCTAATAATTTATTTTTAATAACAAATGATCATTCTTTGTAATCGGTTCACTTATGTTATTTATTAGTATTATTACCTTCTTCTTATGTTGATAGTCAAGAGATAAATACATAAATTAAATTAAAACTAGAGAGTCGTTCATGTTTCTTTAAACTCTTTAAACAGTGCTCTAAAAAACTGACCAAACCTGTTCAGGTTTTTTTTTTTTAAATTCTCCATTTTTTGAAGGAAATTTTCCTTCCTGTTTAAGATCTGTTAAGGCCTCTTTCTTTCTTCAAAAAACGATGAAAAGGATTATATCAATAATTATAGATCTATTTTTTTTTCTATCGGTATTCAGTAAAGTTTTTGAAACATTCTTTCTTATAGAATTCCTTAAATATTTTGATAAGAATAAAATACTTTTTAATGACCAATATGGATTTTTGAAAGGAAAGTCAACATAAGATGTAATAGTTAATGAACTATTATTGAGTTAAGGGACTTTATAGTGGTTTTGATTAAAAATAGAAAGGCCATGAGGAATGCTTCCTTTACCTTTCCAAAGCATTTGATTGTGTTAATTTTGGTTTATTCCTTGCAAAATATGGAAGACTAGGAATTCGTGGGCTACCATTAGCCTACTGTACCTGGAATCATCTGTTCAGAGAACAGAACTTGTTAATGTTCCAGAAAAGCTGTCATCACAGGCCCAGTTGAAATATGGTGTCTCACAGGGATCTGTTCTTGGGCCGGTGTTATTTAAAATTTATATTAACCTTTACAATAGTATTCATGCAACATATGCAAAAGTACCGCACATATCACTTATGGTACTCATGTCACTGTTATGTGTTCAATTTGCCTGTTGAATGGTATTTCCATAAATGATGCGGGAGTGTTTATTTCTCAATAGAGACATTCATGCATTCTTGCAGATTATTTTGTAACTATTTGAAGTGTTTTTATCTATTCTATTAGATACCTAGTAAGAGTGTTTACATTTTCCATCTCACTGATTGCTTAGACAAGCGTTCAGCACTAGCTGTCAGCTATCATCGTCATTATTTATGATCAAGTCAAGTTAGACTGTTGTTGTTTAGTTTTATCAAGAGGTTAGTTTTAATATTATTATAAAAGTGGTGGAAGATTCACAAATATCAGATGACAAAATTCATGACTTTATCATGAATGATGAAAGTGATTGTTATTCTGAGAGTCAAATATAAGTGGAGTCAAATGTGAGTGTTGAAAGCATTTTGAGTGGAAAACCTTTCTCGAAATTTTTCGACTGAAGAATTCTTTTTGATGAAAGCAAGCGTGGTTTCAATAATGACAATGTTGATCTGAATGATAATTGTACAAAAAGTAATTGTGTATGTTAATAACTATTTACTTTTTCTCCATTACTTTGTTGTTGTAATATTTTAAATAATTATTAGAATGATTTTATTTATTGTGTTGTATTTTGTTTATTTAAAATGAAACACAAACACATTCTTTTGTAAATTCTACATTTAGTAGGTCTAGCCAACAATGGTTTCGCCAGTTATGGCATTGACGAGACTTATACAAAGACTAAATAACCTAAGAACGAATATTGTAGAGGACATCAAAAGAAATTAAAAGTTTTATAATATGCAATTTGAAAAGTGCTCTGTTTTTCATATATCAGTTTTCACTTGAAACAAATCACTTTATTTCACTAAACCAAGAAATATTTTAGGTACTTACGTATTAACGCCACCGCAGCATAAGTTGCTAATGCGCATGCGCCAATATTTGCTTACTTTGCGATATAATTATATATCACGACAGGTTTGGCCAGGTAGCTATATATATATATATATATATATATATATATATATATATATATATATATATATATAAATATAAACACCTGGCCAAACCTTATATATATATATATATATATATATATATATATATATATATAAGTTATGTGAACAATATTTAGCTTTAGTAAACACAATAGTGGTAGTTTTCCTAGAATAAGATAGAGTAAGCATTTTGTATTTCCTAGCCTTTGTAAGCCACTATAGTTAGTGTTCTTTACAGACTCACTCAAGACAGTTCGCTCTGTGGATAAGAGTACTGTATTATTATAATCACATTTAATTCATTTAAATAAAGTTATAATAAAATAAAGTTTGTTGTTTTTTTTAAAAAGAGATTTTTAAGGAGCAACGACATAACTGGCGCAGTCGGTAGGACACTCCAAGAAATTAGTGAAAATAATTATCTTCGGTTTTAACCGTTAATGGAGTGCGAACAATACTTAATAAACGCATATTATTAAGTATAAATTCAAACTTAATAAAAGTATATTATTAAGTGAAGAAAAGTGAAAGCAAAAGTGAAAAGTGTGTGAAATTAGTGTTATCCAAGTGTTAATTGATACGCGAAATGAGCATAAGATTTTGGATTTTGTCCCTCCTGTTCCTCAAAGAAGCCGCCTTAGAAACAACTGAAATAAGAGACATTACCCAAAATTTAGGAGTAATCCCAATTGATCAAGGGCAGGCAAAACTAAAGTCAACCTATCATACTTTTATTCATTATTTTAGTTTAGAAGGAATATTTAAGCAAGTAAATAATTTAGAGTTTTGTTATAGAATTGTGTCAAATTGTTTTAATCAGAATTGTGGTAATTGCTTAGCAAGTCTAGATGGAAATATTGAATTTGTAACAGACAATGGTAGTAAGATAAGAGATGTTGTTAATTACTTTAAGTTTATTAACCATACTAGAGAAACAATAACAGAAAAATTAGAAATAATCTCTGTAAGAAATAACGATAAAACGAAAAGAAAAAGAGGTATTGCTGATGGTTTAGGCTCAATATTGAAATTGTTAACTGGAAATTTGGACGCTTATGACGGCCAAAAATATGATAAACTAATAGAAAATATTAAGAACGATCAATTCAACATAAAAAGCCAAATTGCATCTCAATATTCTGTTAGTACAGACATTATTGTAGAATTTAACAAAACTGTAAATATAATTGAAGAAAACTTTAGTGAATTAAGGAATAAAATGTTATTTATAAATAAGAAGTTAGATGATTATGTAGAATTAGAAAAATTTAGAGATGTACTAAATCAATTAAATATTCTATGTAATATGTTGTTAAGTTTAGTACAAGATATAGAGAACTCACTAACATTCTGTAAACTAGGAACGCTACACCCAAGTATAATTTCCACAAAGGAATTATTTTATGAAATAGAGAAAATTCACAAATACTATAATAATAAATTGCCATTAGAACCCAAAATAGAAAATATTTGGGAATTCGAATATTTGTTAGAAGTAAGTTGTAAAATTGGCAAAAATGAAATTGTATATTCTCTTGATTTACCAATTGTAGATGAAACAGATTTCAATATTTACAAATTGTATTCTGTACCCACTAAATATGAGTCAGGTTACGTAACTATAATCCCTACAGTAAAATATTTGTTAGTATCAAAAAGTAAATTAAGTAAATTTAGAATATTAGGTTTGGATAATAAATGTAACGACAAAATCCAATCAAAATTCTTATGCTCATTGGAACAAATATCCCACAATGAACTTAACTGTGAAACATCTATTGTTCAACATGGCACAACAGACAATTGCAAATACACCGCTTTGGAGATCATAGACAATCTAATTAAATGGATACCTGAGATGAACCAATATTTAGCAATATTCCCTCAAAAGGAAACCATTAAAATAACAAATCAAAAAGAAACTTTAACTAAGACACTTCAGGGTATTTATTTAATTAACCCAAACAGTGATACAATTTTCTACAAAGATAAACAGCTCTATCACTCATCCAAAACCGAAGGTGGACATCCAAAACTCTTAGATGCTTCTGAACTACGTCTTTCAGTTAATCAACAACCAGAATTTTCAATTAACCTAAAGAATATAGAATTTGACAAAATAAATTTGGACACCATCTCATCAATTCCACAAAAGACAATAATTGTGACAGAAATTAGTGTATGGACAATAATAATTTATGTAATGTTGCTAGTTGGAATCCTATACTTAACTTATAAAATATTTTGTAAAAAACTCCAACCTGGACCTAACTCTCAACAACCCCCGGAAGTTTTGTTTAGGGATGGAGGAGTTATGTGAACAATATTTAGCTTTAGTAAACACAATAGTGGTAGTTTTCCTAGAATAAGATAGAGTAAGCATTTTGTATTTCCTAGCCTTTGTAAGCCACTATAGTTAGTGTTCTTTACAGACTCACTCAAGACAGTTCGCTCTGTGGATAAGAGTACTGTATTATTATAATCACATTTAATTCATTTAAATAAAGTTATAATAAAATAAAGTTTGTTGTTTTTTTTAAAAAGAGATTTTTAAGGAGCAACGACATAACTTATATATAATCACCTGGCCAAACCTTTCGTAAGTTTATTGAAGTTAATAATTTGAAATTAGATCATGGATAAACATGAGCTTTAAAAGTGAAATGCCGCCAATCTACGCCTAAAATTTTTGCGGCAAATCATAAAATGAAAGTATATGAATCTCAAAGCTGAAAAAAATGGAATTCTGCTTCCCTTAAACCAGTTTGCTCTTTATTGGCGCATGCGCATTGGCGCAACTTCTGCTGCGGTGGCGTTAATACGTAAGTACCATATTTTACTCTGATTAATTTGGATACATTATATATTGTATTTATAATGTATAAAAATTAGACATAGGTGCTTGCTATATATCTATAGGTTAGAATTTAATAGGGCACTTAGCCTATTAGATTGGTTAGATTTTGTATGGACAGGAGACAGGCTTACCTTGGAAAGTGGTCCTTGGTATTACCTAATAGTACACAAGTAAGAAAACACACACAATAAAACACTGTGTATATATATATATATATATATATATATATATATATATAGATCTATATATATACACACACACATGAAGGTAAATACACTATAATTTATATAAATTATACTATAGATGAATAAATGATATATCGATACATTACAACTATAACTTTAAAATTTGTAAAATATAATTTTATAATAGTGACAATAAGAATATACAAACATTTCAGAAAATTTATATTCATACATAATCTTGTTCTATAGAGTTTTCTGAATAGTTTGATATTAACAAAACAAAATTGTATATTTGTTCTACGAATTTTATTTATCTTGTTCAGTGTAGCCAAAAATAAAATTGGCCTATCTCTGAGCAGCTGAAAGGTCTACTTGTGTAGACTGTAGTTGATTTATTAAAAATGTATGTTTCAGTGAGCAAACAGGAAAAAAGAAATCGTTTCTCTTAAAACCAGGTTTCTCTCAAGGAAAATGTGCAGAGAGATTGTCTTCCAGCGCTACGAAGGAACCTGGCATGTTAAAACGAGCATCAAGTCAGAATAATCTGAATGGAAGCTGCAAGAAGATGCAAGTGCCGAACTCAATGAGGAAATCAACAAGTCAAAATAATATTCATGGTTTAATGACGCCAGTTAATCCTGGATATACTTTACATGAAAATCTTCCCACTGGAACTTCCCGACCTGACAGGTAATAAAATAATAATTTTGTTTTGGTACAAAAATTTACTAATTTCTATTTTTCCACTCTAGGTGTTAAAATACTACAAAAATGGGAAGGGGTAGTTGTAATAAATGTCAGAATTATATCTTACTAATTAATAACCACACGTTGGTGAGCCAAAATTTAGGTAGGTGAACTCATTCAAGGGAGAATGGCAGATGAATATATTAATTCATTAAAAACCACACTTGATGTCAAATGAATTGTACAAAATCATAAAATTAAAATTGAGAAAATCCAATTTGAATACAAACACAATTAAAATATGAAAATCTATTCCAATAAAAATGAAACATATGCATAGACAAATTTGGGTTAGTTTATTATGAACTAGATTTAGTAGATTGAACACGAAATTAAATTTACAGAAAATAGCAATTAACAATTATTCAAATTCATAGTTACAACACAAAATTATAAGATTGTCTGTTCATTAATATTCATAAATATGAAAATGATTCAAGTTCATATAATACCCAACATAAATCAATATAATCACATATATGGCTGATTGAATTAAGATAATTAAAGTTCATTAGATTATTGAAATTATTCTCCTGTTACTAGATTGTAATTCAAATATATACTATAATTTATAGCAATTATTGGTTCATAAGTACATGTAAATTATAGATAATTGGTTCATGGCTGCTCAAAGATCCTAAAACGACGGCCTCTATCAGTTATTCTCACCTAAATAGATAAGTAGTGTGAGCACAAAAAAATCTTAAAATCGGGGAAGGGATGTTGCCGACTTTTCCCAAGTATGGGGGGGGGGGCCAAGAAACACATAAGAATTAAATAAAGACCATGTCTAGATAGTCAAAGTCAAATTAGCTCTAGCTATAGTTTATTAAAATATGGTAGAAGGGGCAATGTACATTCACAAGACACAAAATGGAAATATTAATATTGAAATTCACAGTCAATCAATTCAATTACACAAAGAAGATATTTACTTATTAGTTCTGTCTTTTATATTTAAGATAGTTGTGCAACATTGGGAGTATATAAGGAATAGATTGTTGATTATAGGTAAATAAAGAATGGAATGATCTCACCAGATTAGTTAATTTTTGTTTCGCTATATCTCTTTTTATATTGGGAATCGTCTTTTAAAACACTACTTTTTATATCCACACTATTTGTGTTTTCTTCTGGATAAACTACTTGATGTGATATCAGAGGATTTTCAGGCCAAAATTTGATTTAAATTTCTTCAATTGTAGGACACGTCTATTCTCTGGTTGGCCTCCTCTAACAATCCAGCTTCGCCTCTCACTCAAATTCGCGTCTCGGAAGTTTGAAAGTCCTCTCCATCTCGGATGCTGCCGACAATGGGATAACGCTATCGACAAAGTCGTTTGATATCGCCGCCGCTTTGGTGTTTCAATTACAATTTATTTTTTACCCTTATTCCCGAATACCCGGCATTTCACAAACTCGGCACACTTCCGGTCCACATTACGCTGAATTTGCGGGACTCTACTGTAATTATAAAAAATATTGTTTGGAACAGCATATATTAGAAGTAATTCAAATATACTTATTTACACAACACATTGTATTTTTCTCTTCCAGATCTCAACTTCACAGTACAGACTCTGCACGGATGAGTAGTATCGGAGGAACTAAAATTTTGAGAAAAGATACTCGTCCATTAACAGATAAGGCATATATGAATGCAGCCATAGCAAAGGTTGGTATTTTATAGTTATTGTACAAGGCTTGTTTAGAAAGTAAGACTGAATAAAAAGGGAGGTAATTTATTTTCAAAAATCCTTCTCGTTACAAGATCAGGGTGTTTATCAACCACGGAAATCTGGGAATCCTTAATAGACTGGAAAAAGGAGGAAATTTTGTTTATTATCTGGGGAAACTTAGTTTCTTTTTGGGATTATATAAGTCAAAACAAAATAGGTGAAACCATTAGAGTTGTAAGGCTATAAAAAATGATCATCAATATAATTTTCCAATAACCTTAAAGTAAGCCATCATTAGGTGAAAGTCGCCTAGATGAATAAAAATGTTATTGTTACTTGCAAATAATTTTGTTGGCATTCTTTAGCTATTTTTTGAGTATGTCTCAATTTGCATATACAACCGATTTATAAGTAGGCAAAATGTTAATTGGTGTTAAATAACAGACTCTTAGTTGAGGGCTATTATCTGTAACAATTTTGCTATTGAAACCAACCTACATAGGTGTATTTAGCACTTCAAAAAAAATGGAAAATACCCATGAATATCAAGATTGGGCTATCAAGGAGTAGTAAGGTGTCATTAAGTACAGGTGTTTTATTGAAAGAATATATTTCAGAAGCGATTGCATCGAAAGTTCTGT
This sequence comes from Aphrophora alni, assembly GCA_963513935.1. Taxonomy (NCBI): domain Eukaryota; kingdom Metazoa; phylum Arthropoda; class Insecta; order Hemiptera; family Aphrophoridae; genus Aphrophora; species Aphrophora alni. The sequence goes on along the minus strand of OY740770.1, from coordinate 39,877,066 downwards.
TCTTTTTGAGACGACAATGATTGAATACTATCAGTGCTTGAGTGCCATCAGTGGTCAATATCAACGGCAAGATGAATGTTTTGATACAAGATGGAAACAGTATCGTGTAAAGTATCTTTTCGACTGCTGGTTCAGGTTTTAAAAGTTACCTAGGGTTATATGTTTTGAAGTTTTAATTTTCCCAGAAAAACTACCATACATAATATCTTAGGCTATAGAATTAATTTTTCGCATACAAATTTCACTTTCTAAACATTTTGGATCATTATCAGTAATTATCGACAATAGTAAATTAGTTACTATTCCTTGGAAATATCACACTCACCACCAATTTAATGACTTGCTTCTAACTTTTTTGGCAAAGGGTTTTTATTTACGCGCAATATTGGCTGACATGAGTGCTTAAACGCAATTGTTCTTCAGTAACATTTTACCGGTGTGGTGTTATTTGAGAAAAAGCATCCTCATCTATAACACAACCGTCCCTTGGAGCAATCAGTTATTTTTTGTACCTTGTAATTATTTATTTTGCAATTCACTATTAAACTGTTTCAATAATTTTTTGGTTAAAATGATATGTAAGGAAGTTATCTGAATTATAATATTTTTTTTCTTTTGATAGATCTTTCAATAATGCAGTGTAATAATTTCTTAAAGAAATTAACAAATGACACTTTTTAGATCCCAATGACATTAACGTCATATAGTCACATAAAGTCACATATCATTTTGAGCGCTTTTTGTATGATAGGTTTCTTGTATGATGCTATTCATTAACAAAGTAATCTAGCTTAGAGATAGAAATGATAATAAATTTTTGAGCAATTTTTTTTCGATTTCTTTTTTCGAGAATTTCGAGATTGTTCAATCCCATAGCATTAATTACAATCTCGTGAAGCGGCAACACTCTACCTTTTCGTTTCTTGCTAGATATAATACAAAACAAGCATACGTTACTTGATAGATTATCAGCGTTTGAAGAGTTAAATCTTTTTCAAAATTTTAAACTTCAGAGTTTGGAGTTTTACGAAACTCTTATCTTGAAAGTTTTGAGTTTTTTTGGTTATATTTTAGAGATTTGGTTTAGCGTGTAGAAACGAAATTATGGTGTAGTTTAAAGTAATTTTCTCTTTAACTATTCACAAATTTTATTTGTAAAATGAAAAACTATAATCAAACATTTATAATTTCACTTGTAGACCAACTACAGACTTAAATAAAACAATTTAATGGTCATAAGCTTTATTTTATTTTTTATGTAATTGAGATACCCTGGTGTAAATAATTGCAGCTACAGGCCAATTATTGGCCATATTCTGGTCTGCAGGCCAAAAGCTGGCCTGAAATCAGAATCATTTCCACCAGGATATATACTCTTAAAAATCTTGATTTTTAACAAATACTTTTTCCAAGTGCATAACACATATTTCACTTTTATGATAAGCCGATTAATTCAAATAATTTGTAAGCTATAATTATATAAATATACCTGCAAAGCTACAGTACGATTCGGAAATACATTCTTGAATTATAGTCTAAAAAAACACAGAAAAAAACCATTTAAAATCGATCATTATAATCTACATGGTTTGTGTGCATGTAGCGGCTGAGGATGATGACTTAGTCATTGTGATGTTGTCTTGTGTTTGTGTTGCACAAATGAAGTGATTTTTTACGGAAATTTATGTTTTGATTCATTTGGTTATTAGGTATTTTAATATTTAAATAAATTTATAAAGATAATTTATTTAGTTGATTGGAATGGTGAGTGTTATTGTAATCTTCTGTTATTGTAAGTTTAGCTTGTTTACTTATTTTCAATAGAAAAAGCTTTGACATTGTAAAATATAACAATAATTATTGTAAGAACTAAATCCTGTAACTGTTGAATGGTTTACACATTACTGTAAACTGAAACAATGACAACTGTATTAGAAATTCTTAACAGTAATAAAACTATTGTAAGCGGAGGAACCTTGTCAAATTATATCACTATAACAGAAGTCACGGTTTAATCTGAAGATATCAAGGGGCGTGCTGGTATCGAGGAATTTTAAAGATATCAAGGGGCGTGCCTGGTATCAAGGAAGTTTGAGAACCACTCTCTTAGGATCTGTAGGTAGGTGTTTAGTTATAATAAGTTTAGTATTAATATAAGTTTAGAACAACGATACATTATAGACTAAACAGCTACTTACAGATTAACAGAAGAAGGCTAAAACCATGTTGCATTTTGCCTGCTACAGACTTGGAGTTTGTAAGAGTTTCTCCCATATAAATTCATAAAAAAAAGTTATTCCAGCAGTACAATGTTCATTGTACATTAGAGTTGAAGATAGAAGGCTAAAATATATCCGACAGCATCTGTCAGAACTTTTAAGTGAGCATTACAGAGGACTGCAGAACTTTTTTTAATCTTGCCAAGTTAGATAATGTCACAGTGGGTAGGATTGTCGTATAGCCATAGTCTTTTGATATACTCCACATAATATGTTTCCAATCTATTTTTTGAGAATGACTTGTAACCCAAAATGACCAGAGATTCTCTCTGTGCATAGTGAAAAGGAAATTCCAGCTGATCGACCCGATATTGTTTTTAGAGTTTTTGTAGAAAACTTAACGAACTAAAAATAATTCAGAAAATAGCTTTACAAGATAACATTCTTTGAGAAACTAGCTTAGACTGTGCAAGTATTGGTCTGTCAATACCAACAAATGTGCAGATGAATAATCATTTGTACAATATGAATGAAAAACCTGTTTTAGGTGCTATCAACAATATGAATGAACAACCTGTTTTAGGTGCTACCAACAATATGAATGAACAACCTGTTTTAGGTGCTACCAACAATATGAATGAACAAACTGTTTAGGTGCTACCAACAATATGAATGAACAACCTGTTTTAGGTGCTACCAACAATATGAATGAACAAACTGTTTAGGTGCTACCAACAATATGAATGAACAACCTGTTCTAGGTGCTACCAACAATATGAATGAACAAACTGTTTTAGGTGCTACCAACAATATGAATGAAGAAGCTGTTTTATGTGCTATCAAAAATATGAATGAACAACCTGTTTTAGGTACTACCAACAATGTGAATGAACAATCTGTTTTAGGTACTACCAACAATATGAATGAACAACCTGTTTTAGGTACTACCAACAATGTGAATGAACAAGCTGTTTTAGGTGCTACCAACAATATGAATGAACAACCTGTTTTAGGTGCTACCAACAATATGAATGAACAACCTGTTCTAGGTGCTACCAACAATATGAATGAACAAACTGTTTTAGGTGCTACCAACAATATGAATGAACAAGCTGTTTTATGTGCTACCAAAAATATGAATGAACAACCTGTTTTAGGTACTACCAACAATGTGAATGGACAACCTGTTCTAGGTGCTACCAACAATATGAATGAACAACCTGTTTTAGGTACTACCTACAATGTGAATGAACAAGCTGTTTTAGGTACTACCAACAATATGAATGAAGGACTTGTTTTAGGCACTACCAACAATATGAAGGAACAACCTGTTTTAGGTGCTACCATGTACAGCAGGTTAAATGATGATCAAAAAACAATTGTTGATAGAATTCTGAGTGCAGTATCAAGTGGCAATGAAGAAAAACTGATCTTTTTAGAGGCTTCCGGGAGTATGGTGAGACATTCATTTACTGATGTACAAGTATTCTCTACATAATGTGAGTAAAATATAGTAGTTAATTTTGGGTGCATATAGTAGTCTTCAAAAAATCACAAACGAAGAGGAAATTGCCATTTAAAAAGTAAGTATTGAAGATAATGCCGACATAACCTGGAGATTGAAAGTTGGAGAAAAATAGATATATTGTGAAGTAATATGGCATGTCTCACTATTTTGACAATTTAAAAGGACAAAAACAAAATAAAATCTCTTTTTGAAAATGAAACTATTGATATTTTCCTAACATAAATTATCGAGGAGGCTTTATTAAAGTGGTTAAAAAAATAAAGATTTACTGTACATACATTACTAGAGTATCTGCTGAATGTGAGTAAGTTTAGGTAAAAAAGTAGTAACACATTAATTGTAATGTTTGTGCCGTATTTTTATAATAAAAAGTTTCTGGTAGTTTTCTGTACTACAGAAGTTAGTGTATTTTAAAAGTATATAACACATGGTGTTTATCAGTTAGTTCTTAGTTGTAAGCTGAGTTGTTACTGCAAGGGTGTCCTACAGACTGCACTTTTATTAAGGGGAGGAGTACACACTCAGACGGCACGGATTAACGGACATTAAAAAATATCTCTAGATTATATATACCGTACTAAATGTACTTTACAAATGAATAAGATATGAAACACTATTGAAAAATATATGTGGAAGAAATTTAAGAAAAATACATCATCTAAATAAAAAAATAAATTTTTGATTTTGTTGTATTTAGTGAAAAACTTTATCTTGTATAGCAAAATAAATGTGTTAAAAGTAAACATAAATATAAATTATGAACAATTTTTTACATTATCACCTCGTCCACATTTTATTTTAATTTCCTCACCCGCATTTTTTATAAGTGGTGGAGCATTTGTTGCTGGCAGTACTAATGTAATCGCTCACTCTGATAAGAAATAATGCTTTCCTTGCAGTCCATATGTGCGTTTATCTTTATAAAAGCACTATTCATATTAAATTCATTATATTAATTAAACGTAACTGTTTAGTCTGTCAGTATTTTTAGTTCAGTTAGAAGTTATATTTTAAAAATCTATGGATAATTTTGTTCTATATTCCCCGATATGTTATACACACTGAAATTATAAATTTATGTGGGAAAGGTATGAAAAATTGCTTTGAAATTTAGAGAAAATAGATTGTGAATATCAGGAATTCCAGTAACCAATGTTAGTAGACACCCTGAAGATACGCCATACCCTTAAACTATTTTGACATTATTTTTAAATGTAAGACACTGTGTGGAATTTAAATATTATGTAAAAAAAAAAAAAAATCCAAACACTGTTATGATCCCGAAAAATGAGTTTAATATCAGTACTAGCTTCAAATTTTACTGGTCATTTACAAGTTATTGATGAACTATGTTTCGACTTAGTTTCTTGGAAACTTGAGGTATGTTTTATTACAGGGAACGAATATCTGTAATTCAACATCAAGATGGAAGCCACTGCTCTCGAGCATCAGTATTGTTGACCAGGGGGAAAAAAAATTCAGGTGCAGGAATAAATGAGAGTTACTTAGAGCTATGTGGGAGTGTGATACAACTCTTCCTATCCAAATGAAGTGAAAAGATAGTGAGTTTGATTTTGTAGTGTGACGAGTGTTGTTGTGAAGTAATACAACTCTACAACTAAGTATGTGTCTTTGGTATCTACCTTGAATGAAAATAATTTCTCACAGTTCAAACCGTCACTTACAGTTCACTTGTTTTTGTACACCTCAAAAAGCAACTTTGGAATCTACAATGAATAAAAAACTTTTGACAGTTTAAACCTGTCACTATTTTATAATTTGTGGAAAATACAGAAAATTTAACAAAATTATGATTCCTCTGTTTTCAAGAATTTGTGAGCCAACTGAATACATCAAATCATTGTTTACCAAATACCAACATCTAGTTCATTCTTATCATGTACATTTTCATGATAATCATTGAACTATCTAGTCAATTTTCACAACACATATTTACACATCTTTCTAAGCTTAAATCTAAATACTATAGGATGAGAGAATTGGATAATTACTGTTATTTGACCCATCAACTAAACTTTATTGTTGCAGATCCAAAATTTCTTCCAAATGGAACCAGAACCCCATATGTTTGGGGAAAAGATAAACTTTTCACGAATGACTACAAATTTGTTTGTAGATCTTGTAGCATATTTGCTTAATTTATTGGGAACACGAGTTCTCATTACAAGATCTAATTACCTTGAAGAGCTGCCTAATCTATTGAAGAGTATGAAGTATCGGGGGAAAGTGGATCGATCTTGGCTTATAACAGGTGAGCTGATGTATTTTATTTCAATATTACAGTAGAGCCACTTTAGCTGTGTGAGTTAGTGACAGCACTGAGAAACAACCTCTATTCCAGCCTCAAAGTGTAATACATAGGAGTCAAAATATCTGCCTTACCAACAAAACACTAAATAATTGATTCTTTTCTTTTTATATTTAGATAAAAATAATACAACATTCAAAACATGTTATAGACAATAAATAAATAAGTGTCTTATAGATTAAAAGATGATTGTACTTAAGTCTACTTAATTTAAATATTATTGTTCACAGTAAATGCTCCCCACACACTTCACAATGTTATTGGTTTATTAGAGTGGCTAGTAAATGTTGTGCAGTGTATGAGTGTCAACATAGAAAATATGATGTACCCAGATGATATAAACGAAAGTAATAATTTTGAAGAAGATGAATCTCCCAACTTTAAGGTATGTATTAGAAGATTCAAATTTAGTTTTAAGTTGTGTAAGTGAGGTTATGACCTTAAGTATGTGTTATATTGTCTCTTCAGTAATCCTGAACTATGCTGATAATGGCATTGCTCAGTAGGTCTGTTAACTGGTCACTTACCTAGTGAAATAATCCTACATCATTGGAAATCAAAGCGATATAATTCTTCATAGCTTTAAGCTTTTTAATGTTTTTGTTAAAGTGATAGGAGAGAGTCAGCCTAAGAGTTATTGGGGGGAAAAGTATTCATACGAGGCAGAGTGTTGTATATTTCTCTACCTGTGAGAAGACCTCTAAAGTATAAATTAAGAGATCATGAGATGAATTCAACAAAAGGGAAAAACTGACTTGATTTTATCTGTTAAAGAAAGAGATGAGATTCCACAAAGCTTTAAGTTTGGTAATGTTCAGTTAAAGTGATAAATAATATTTTGCCAAGGTAGTAGGACTTAAGGTGGGCAGTAGGTCTGTTAACATTGGTCACTACCCAGTGAAATAATCCTATGTATTAATCATACATCACCATTAGAAATCAAAGCGATAGAATTCTGCAAAGCTTTGTAATGTTTCAGTTAAAGTGATAAATAGTATCTTACCAAGGAAGTAGGACTTAAGATGGGCAGAAGGTCTGTTAAGTGGTCACTATCCAGTGAAATAATTCAATGTATTAATTATTAATCATACATCAGTGTTGTAAATCAAAGCAATAGAATTCTGCATAGCTTTAAGCTTGATAATGTTTCGGTTAAAGTGATAAATAATATCTTAAGGAAGTAGGACTTAAGGTGGGCAGTAGGTCTGCTAACTGGTCACTTACCCAGTGAAATAATCGTACATATTAATCATACATCAGCATTGGAAATCAAAGTGATGGAATTCTGCCGGTCCGGTATGGAATTACCGGAATGTCCGGTAATCACGGCAATGACCTGTCTCAGTGACTTCTTGTCATACTGAACCAGCATCTTTGTCAGCGCAGGATCTGTTCCCGAGGGAAGACGCTTACCCAAATAAGCGTCTCTTGTCAGCAAAATGTCTCCATTGTTCGATGTGCTCTTCCTTATCCCATTGTTTTACTGTTGCTTTTGCTGTTGAATGACTGATCCTGCAAGCGGGTTCTGGTCCCACAAGGCAGCCAGCAGCCCCTTTCTTTCCCAACATCCGCTCTCTCATTACCTATCGATCCTACAATGCCTAAGTACCCATCCCAAGTGCACCATATTGGCAGTAGGCAGGACGCATAGAGAACGGAGAGGTATTTTAATAATACTGTGAATAGAAAATTATGAAATTATGTTAAAATTTTGTTATTAAATATTTTTCTTCTATTTCAGATTTTGAATCCACACTTGAAGTGGTACTATGAACATCATTGTCAACGAGGGTATGATGAAGAGGCTTTTAGCAAACGAGATGAACTGGTTTTAAATGAACTATGTGAGTTATGTGGTTTAATTATATAGTGAATTATAAATCAATCTGTCAAATATAATAGTTTTTGTTTATTTAATTGAAATTATTGATTTCAAATTATCTTTGTTGAATGAGAAAATGTATTATCAATGGTTTGATTTATTGAGATTAATTTATTTTTATTTTTTATGATTTTCGTTGTAGAAATTTTAACATTTAAGTCTATTAAATGAGCAGTTTACTATCAGGAAGATCATGTGATCTTATTGCAATATGTGGACATGCATTGTCGTGAAACAGACACAGTTCACTGACAAATTGCCATGCTGGTATTTTTTTAATATAACACAGAACTTCCATAAGTGTTGAGTGATTAGAATGGATTGTTTAACCACAAAGTATGAAATCACACAATACTACACTATTAGTGATCCAAAATTTTATGGTCTTCATTTTTCATCTTGAATTTTTTGGAGTTTGATGGTGATTGAGGATAAACATTGATGTTTAGTCTCTGTCGTAAATTTTCCATACATCATTTCTATTCATTACACCTTTTCCTTATACACCAACAATTTTTGAATTTCTGCCAAATGGAAAGTTTTGTGTGTTTAAAAATGTACCAAATATTTAAACAAGGAACTACAGAATCAGCAGTATTTTCAATTGTCTTGTTCATTATATAATTTAGGATGCAAAGGAGATAGGAAAAATAGTTCATGAATAATTTCATACTTTAACAAACATTTGACAAACTGAATTTGAGACCGGTTGACATTGCACCAATGATGGGCTTGATGTCTTGTATTATTATTATTTTACTAATGTCTATAGTAATTGTGATTCGTGTTCAATGATTTCATAGTGGAAAAAGCCGATATAAATAACCTTGAGGAATTAGAAAGAGAGTATGCCGAATTAGAAAATGAGGTGAATAATCCAACCCAGCTAGAAGAAGAGGAGATTCAAAAAAATCAGGTAACTTGTTGTTATGATTGTCTTATTTTTTTTAGAAAGTAATATAGTAGGGAAAGTATTGTATTGCTAAAAAATTAAATATGGTGTTTCAATAGTTAACAAAGTTTTCAGCTTATTTTAGTACAGATTTCCAGCATCAAGTAATTGTGATAGCCTGATGTCTGTTGCGAGAACTTATAATTTTCTTTTGGCCAGAATTATTCCTCTTACCTGTTTTTTTAATCAGTCTTTTACAGGTTTTGAAGAAATGTATTTTAGAAATTTGCATTCTATAGATTCCTCTTCTCTTTTGACAATTTATTGTCAGATTTACATCAAAGTTTGACAAGTCTTGTAAAAGAGCTTGAAAGATGGGAGTAATCATATATAATCACTAAAGTAGAGCAAAGTAAGTGGGATATGCCTATTTTTCCTGTGGGGTAACTAATTGGAGACATGCATATATTTACTGATTATAACTTACTTCTTATTTCTTGTTCGTGTATCTGGTATCAGGTGATACCAACCACACAGTGTCTCTCATAAACAAGGGCAGCAAGTCTCCAAAATGTATTGTCCTTCAGTGCCTTATCGAGGGTGCACTCTCTAGCAGTATTTCCTGGACCACTGCAGAAAAATATGGAAAAGTTTCTTATTGTTCCTGACAAATCAAACAGATGGGGGTGTCAGCAATTCCAAAGCGCTATGCCTGCATTACAATCTGCCCCAGCTGCTAGTTAAGATGTGCTTATTTTTCTGGCAACTTGTATAGTCCCCACTTTTTCCACTGTTTTTCTGATTGGCTAACTTTTACACCAATAAGAAAATACTTCATTCTAATTATATTGGTTATAAGTAGACTGCCGCTGCCTTATTATTTTGACGTTTCATATTGTACTTTTTATTAAACATAGTTAAAAGAAAACATAATTATTTTTACCAGGTTCCTGGTCGTTGTCTTAAGCTAACATAATTGAATTTTCGTAAATGATTAAATAATCATTATTCCTTGGATTTGAATGTATAACATCATCTGTCCGTCTGTACAAACCATGTTATATGTAACCAGAATCAACCACTCCTATAATCTCAGACGATTTTATAACGAGATTAATCTTCTGATTATGTACCTCACTCAACCGTACTGAACTTTAATCTACAGAAAAATGTGAAATGTTACAATAACAATAGTTGCTTTTAAATTTGAATAGAAAATAGTTGAAACAAATTAACAAAGTTTTGGACTTATTGCTTAAAATTAATTTAATTAGTAACATAATTGATTCTTAAAAAATTCTGGTTATCAGGGAAGTCGAGCTTCCTCTCTCGATAATTATAGTTGGTGGAATACCGAAACATGGTCACAGTTGCTTACGACCAATTGCAACAATCCATTGTCAGCTTTTGAGTAAGAATCCATGTTCTGCTTAACAAGATAGCTTAGTAAGTATTAAATATTTGATATTATTTGTGGCGTTAAACCACAATTTGAATTGTCGCTCTAAGAAATGACAGCTGTGATTCATTTACTATGCACAAGGACAAGGTCCTTGCGCACACAATGTGTGTCAGGCAGTGGAATCTAGCAGTCAGAGTTCTTTACCGGTGAGCGATTAAAGATTTAAGAACCATATTATCCTGAAAATGATCAGTCAAGACTATTTGGACCCCCAGGAATGTAGTTAACAGAGACAACGGTTTTACTATCTTGGAGGTAGACTATGTTTTCCCCAATCGAATTGTTAATACATAAGTAACCACTAAATTAGTATATTAGATTTAATAAATAATTAATTGTTAAATTCATCATAAAGCTGGCTTAGTGTATCAGTGACCAAGTGTGTTAATTGGAATAATGGGTAATATAATTAAGGGTCCAGACGCTTGCCTAACCCATTAATTTTGATATTATTCATAATATATATACTCTTCATCTCATATTTGTGTATTTTAAATAGCATTATAATATCAGCCAAAAGCCTGGATATAAGAAAACAGTTTACAGTTTTTAATACAACAGTTAAATTTGGAATTCACAATTAAAATTTTATTATTATTTAAATTAAAAGTATAATTAAAATGAAACTGTGAAACTGTAATGAATAGAAATCATATGCTCCATGTTTTCCTTATATTTGTCAGATTTTTAATGTAAAATTTATATATATATATAAAAAAAAAACAGTTGTTTACATTGTTGGTGAATAAGTTTATTGTTATTATTACGTTCTGGCAATTGTTGATTCTGGGGTAAAGATAGTAGACACAATTAATTATCTTGCGGCAAGAAGCAGTTTCCCCTTCAAATAGAAGTAGCGGGAGCAGAGTAAGATGTTTGTGGAGGAAAGACAGAACATAGGATTGAACTATGTATATGTTTCAAAAGAACTATAGTTAATTTATTTGACTTAATTCAGAATTTCACCATGCACTGGCTTTTTTATTTTACTAATAGTTACATAATATATCAATATGGCATATGACAGTTTTTTTTTTCAATTGTTCAATGTGTATTTCAATAAAACCTGTATTTGTTTATTACAGGAATTAAAAGAAGCTATAAGTATGTTAAGAAAAGATAAAGAATCCAATAATGATTTTATCCAGAAATCAAAAATTTATTTAGAAAATGTAAACCAACAAATTGCTATGAAAGAGGATGACAAAGAAATGCTGCGTAAGTATATCTGTTTAATATTATTTCTCTCTCGGTCACATTAAGTTTTCTCAATTAAATAACATAAGTAACATGTGCTGGATATTGTTAATTTAATGTAAGTAATTTTTGTGACAGTCTGGTTCTTAAGTTGAAAATGTAGTTAGACTTGCATTAATTTGTTGAAAATCATTAAAATGTTAACTCTTTCCCACTCATGTTAATTTTGCAAAATAGCTCTCATTGACTATATTACACTAGTAATCCTGTTTCAAATATTCATACTTTGTTGTTTTAATTATATAACAAAATATTTATGTATAAAAACATAGTGTTATAAATCGGAGTGTACAATAAGCCCTGGCTAAAATTTAAATCCGTTGAGACATTAATGGGAAACCTCCACTGTACTTATTGTGATACTTTTCTTCACTTTAAATAGTGATTAAAAATTGTGCCTCCCCTTTTAAAGGAAAGTTGAGGAGTATAACTTTTGTTTTAAATGGCAACTTTATCTTGTGACATGTCACTGGAAAGGTCTATTTAAAAGAAACACAATGACATCTAAGAAAAGTCTCTAAGACAAGTCCCTAACCAAAATTACAGGCCAAATTTATAACTGAAACTCCAAAACGTGTCCATTTTTTTAATTAGGAGAAAGTGTTATTATTTGTTTTCTTGTAACAAATGTTTGATTTGTTGACCTTGAACCGTTTTAACAGTGAGCCAGCCGTGTGTAAAAATTTGAGACAGCATTCAGAATTGATTCCAGAGGAATGGATTGAGCTGTTTATAAAGTTCTATATTGTAGGTTGCAAATGTCATTTGACTTTGTTTGGTACACAAGGTTTCAGGCGACCCCTAAAGAAATAGTCAAGTGGATTAACGTCAGGAGATCTTGCTGGCCATTCCACATCCATCTTCTTGGGAAAACATTGTCCAGATAATGTTGTCCTTGATAGCCGTAGTGAGGTGTTGCCTCTCTCTAAACATGTTTTGGAATGCAGGCTTGATCTGGTTGACAAGCAACTCTAAATATTGATCAGAGTTCAAATTTCCTTCATTTATAAATGGTCCAATTAACTGGTTGTTAATCAATCCTCTCTACACATTTACTTCTGAAGGGTATAGTGTATGAGCCTCGACATACCAATATGGATTTTTTATGTCCTGTAATGACAATTATGCATATTCACGATACCGTTTGTCATAAACGTAGCCTTGTCGCTAAAAATGATTCTATTTAGTAAACCCGGTTCTGAATCTTGCTTACCCATCATGACTTCACAAAATTCAACCCTACAGTAAAAGTCATCGTCACTAAGTTCTTGTACAATGTTGTGCCCCAAAGCTTCTCTTCGAGTTAATAAAGGACTGCAGTACATCTAATGATTTTTTAAAATCAATTGAAACTGGTCTCATTGGTTTGTTTTGACCGTTATGTGTTTCATTAAACCGTTGGACTATTCTGGCCACTGTGTACTTTGATATTGGATTAATATAGTTTGGAAACTCCATTAAATAAGTTTACAACTTCACTATTCCAATTAGCTGGACACCCTGTTACAAATCACTCAGTACTGCCTAACTACAGTATTTGAATATATCTTAAACTTACCAACACCTCCATGTGGTGAATTACTCAAATCATGGTATAAAGTACAATCAAATAACGAGTATAGCAGCAAAACAAGTTTATTATATAATTAAATTAATATACAGTACAACCTCGTTAAGTCGGCCTCTTTTAAGTCGGCCCCCTTTAAGTCAGATCTCCGGATAACCCGGACCGGTTTGCAATAAATAGGCCTATAAGTTAATATAAAATATGCATTTTGGTAGCGCTATTGCTTTATACGAGTATCTGTAGCTTATTTGCATAATTGTACGGTGATCACGTTTCCGCCGTGTTCACGCAACAGAGTTTGTATGCCGTGACTGTACATCTGATGCCTAACTGTAGCGATGCATGTCTGCATGGTGAGTCATTGTCATCCAGGTGATTGGCGCACTTTGCCGGATGTTCGACTGTGTGGCACGTAAACGTTACTCGAAGCTGACGCAACAGAAACTTACAAGCTTATTCTCCAAATGTAAAATTAAATAAGAATACCACCAACCTTAATATCTAAGCATGCATCTCAGAGCTAAAATTGAGAAGTCAAAAAACACAATCACGGTAACACAACTAACGTCAAATACGTGTTGTTGTATCAAAGATACAGCAACAAGTGGCGTGGTCCAGAAGGCGTGACAAACTATTAGGGGAGTGGCCTATTGTTAGTTGTATTAAGCTTCCTAGCCCGAGAGTGGGTTACAAACCCTGTCTTTTGTTTTGGATAGCACATCAGAGTCATTGAAGAGTTCACAATAAGCCGTTGAGTTTATTGTTTCTTTTTTTGACATAAACTTCACATGGATTAAACCCTTTCGGCCCCAAAAAACTTCCAATTTTCTTGCGTTGAGATTTGATTTTTCTTTTCTGGATTTTGAGGGTGAATTTGTATGGTGCACTCTATAGACTGACACTTGGATTCTGGTATAAAAAACCCACATTACATCTTCCATTACAATGTGTTTGAGAAATTCATCACCATTAATCTCATATTGGGTCAAAAATTTAATGGCTGTTCCCATCCGTTTCGTGTTATGAATTTCAATCAAAACCTTTGGTTCCCCTCGAGTATACACTTTTTTATAACCAAGGTCACTATTTCATGTAGGAGAGATCTTGAAATTTGTGGGAAAAATTCATGTAAGGTGTTCAAAGTGAAATGCCGGTTTTTCTGAATTTTTTCTTTCAACTCATCCGTAACGAATGATGGCCTCCCACTCCAATCTTCGTCGTGCTTCCTTGATTAAACATTATGCAACATTTCCTAACTGAAGACTTGTTCATTGCATTATCACCATACACATGTGTTATTTGCATAACAATTTTGATAAGGTGAACATTTTGTTAATTCAGAAAACAAATCACATTGTGCACTTCACATTTGGTTGGATTTTTGATTATCGCCGCCATTTGAAAAGTTACAGAACATACAGGTGTGACCACACAATAACGAAACTCGGCTCACACTGAGACGGAGGAAGGAACTGAGGTGGGAGACCAACGCTGAATGTGATATGCAATGGTTTTTTTACTTTCCAGATGACCCTCATATATACAGAGATGAGCAAAAGTATCAAATATATTTCATAATCTAGGCTTCAGATGTCTTACTGAAGCCATAGATGATAAGTCATTTGACCTAGCATTAGAGAGCTCTTTACTGTCACTATTCATGAGGCTGACAAAATCGCGATCCCTTATAGAGTTGTAACATCCTAATTCAAAATCACTTCTGCAAAATAAATTCATTCACTCGTCTTCCCATATTCAACTTCCATGCCTTGACAGATGCTGGCACCTGGCGACATTCTCCAAAACTAAGCATCGCATGACATCTAAGTGCAAAGTACAACGGCTGGCCAGGCTAGCTGTCTAATACCCGTTGCCAGTCTATCTGAAATCACTCACGATGTTCTACATTCTATTATAAGCTCCATCAGCCATATTTTTTTTGTTCTCAAAATTACAACTCAGTTTCTAAACGACATGTTAAGTTACAGTTTTGTGCGCTTTAGTTTTTTTTAAAAATGTTAAATAAATTATTATTTTTCACGGCACAAGCTCACGTGAACTGCGACAGGATTTTCCAGGTATTCAGCTTTACAGATTTTATCATATCTTAAATTTTGTTAATACTTTAAAATAATTTGTTAATTATCATGTATTCTTTAAAATATGTATTTCATGTTTTATTTAATATTCAATGTTCTTTTTGAAACTGAATGATTATAAAAATTTTCTTTTCTTAAGACATACTTTACAAAACCTTGCAAAGGCACATTTTAAGTTTTGAACAATTATCTGAAATAGGTGCAAACTAATGTTGAACATTAAATGATCAGAATATCTTATTGAACACGTCAAATATAAAACAATTAGAGAAATCTCTTCTAAATCAGAAAATTTCGTTTTACAGACTTTTGCAGATCTTTGCAAGTCTTATACAAGCTTTGTTTTACACAAAACTAAATATATATAAATAGATTTATAATCATCTAAGAAGCTTTTAATTATAATCTTAAGGAATTTCTGTGATACAATCAATTTTCTTTAATTTTGACAAATAACCAGATATTTGCTTTAATAATGAACATTAATGCTACAACATGTCTGATTTTGCACAGACGCTAAAAAACGTGTTTTTTTTGCCATAGCTAATACGCTGGTAGGAGAAACTCAGCAATTCTTGCCTCAGATTGCATAGACCAGCTAAAGATCTAAACATGTTTCGTCCTGTTGGCAAAACACGTTTTTTTTAATATACCTTCAGAGTTTCAAGTGCACAAAAGTGATGTTAAAAAAAAAAACTGACTTTATAGAACTTTAATTAAACTCATATTGTACATGTGCCTAAATTGCTTCAGCGAATATATTTTTTTTTTAAGCTATCTTTTAGATGTAGACTTGTGTAGTTATTCATAAAATATATAAAAAATTTTTGGGTGGAGCCTGCATGCAAACTTTCAGTCCTAACAACCTCCAAGAGGTTATTTTCTAAATTAACAAAAAATTGACGTCAATTTAAAAATTTAAATATTCAAAATTTTCATTTCTTTTTTTTTAAAATAAACTTCTCATTTTATAATAAATTCTTTTATCTAAAACATATATATTTATTGGCCAATATAGCATTTAAGAAATTTATCAAATAAGTAATATTATGTAACTGTTTTGAAAAACTATCATCTCATAAAGTCAAAGGGGGGGGGGGAAATAAATATCAGTATCTTTTCATCTTTTTTTATTCTAATTGTACATTAAGGGCGTATAATCTTTTTTTTTTTTGGATTAATTATAATCCTGTTAATTGTTAAGCTGTGCTCATTGTCTTTTTGTTAAATTTTGTAACTATAAAATATATAAACTAAGAAGGGGGGATAAATTTTCAGAATCTATTGATTAATTTTTTTATTTAAATTATAATATTTTACATTAAGGGCGTATAACTTTTTTTAATTATAATATTGTTAATCTTAAGCTGTTTATGATGATTTGTCTCAGGATGCCTTTCTAAGTTGTAAATGATAAAATCTGAACCGTCGAAATTTCTTTTGTTTCAATAAACTTGAGCCTTGTTAATTACTAAATTTGTCTTTGTCTTTTTTTACTTTTCTTTTTCAAACATTGTTACCATTTTGGTTCCGCCTTTTCTTAAATTTAAGTCCCCTGGTAACATGTTTCTGGTAGCAGAGCGTGGTTCCAGAAGCCGTGACACAATCAGCCTTCACCCTGGTTATGGATTTAAATGCCTTGGTGTTCTTTAATTTTTTAAAAAGGGCTTTAGAAATGACGCATCTTACTGAACCGGAGTCCAGCAGAGCCTTAACCTTGATTTGCCCAAAAGCTACTTCCACCAAAGGCAAAAACTGATCGTTCAGACCCCTAGATTTAAGAGAAATATTATTTTTTTTTTGAAGTTTGTAGTTGGAAAGCTTAGAGCTGGAATAGGTTTGCCTGGGCCTATTCCGTAGAGAGAAGAATTTACAACCCCAGATATAGTGACCGGGTATGCCACAATGATAACAAATGGGAGTTAAGAAATTTTGAATATTATTGCCGAAATAGTTTCTTCTTTGATAGGAAATTGAATTTAAATTTTGAAAAGATTGTTTATTAGAGAAATGTGGGTTTAGGTTATGTTTAAATCCGATGTGGTTGGTTTTAAAATTGGAGGCTGGCCTGCGCCTGTTTTTTGGAGGATATTGCCTTGTTGGAGGCCGGTTCCGACACTCTGGGCTTCTATGCCCCGGCTGACCACAACTGTAACAGACCACTGGTCTTGTAGGTCTTAAGTCAGGACTTCTAACTTCGGGTCTTGCTAATGGAGCCCTTTGCCTGTCAGTATACATGACATTGTTAACATGAGCGCAGAGTCGATCTAAGTCTGCAAAATTTTTTGGTTTGGCAACAAAAACTAAGCAGTTGCGGACTTCCGGAGACAGTCCCTCCAGAATGACGTCCGTGACCTCCAATTCGGACTTATCTAAATTTAATGTTTCTGCAGCTTCTTTAATCTGGTTTACAAAAATGTGCACCGCCTCGTTAGTCTTCTGGGGCCTATAGAATAACTCCTGCACTAGAGAAGCCAACCTTTTCGAAGGTATAAAGAGACTTAAGGCCTCTTTGTGAAAAGTTTTAAATGTCTGATGTCTAATCAGACATGAATTTAAAGGGCCCTGAGCATAGGGCATCAGAACATTATTAATGTTTACAGCTACGTCCGGGTAAGTTTTGACTATTTTTAAGGCAATTTTTAAAAAATTTAATAATTTATCAAGGTCGAACCCATCTGTCTGAGGAATTGTTTTAATAATCTGTTCGGCAGGATGACTTAGTTTTCCGTATATGGAAACGTATGAACAGCTTTTTGAACTGCTGGGAGTCGGTTGCTGAGGATCGAAAGCTTTAAATTTTTCTTCGAGTGTTGCAAAATTGTTCTGTAGCTCGGCCAGATCCCGTGGCACGTTGTTATCTGCAACTTTTAGTTGCTCAGTATGCACCCGAGTTAGGAGTCCTGACTTAAGACCTACAAGACCAGTGGTCTGTTACAGTTGTGGTCAGCCGGGGCATAGAAGCCCAGAGTGTCGGAACCGGCCTCCAACAAGGCAATATCCTCCAAAAAACAGGCGCAGGCCAGCCTCCAATTTTAAAACCAACCACATCGGATTTAAACATAACCTAAACCCACATTTCTCTAATAAACAATCTTTTCAAAATTTAAATTCAATTTCCTATCAAAGAAGAAACTATTTCGGCAATAATATTCAAAATTTCTTAACTCCCATTTGTTATCATTGTGGCATACCCGGTCACTATATCTGGGGTTGTAAATTCTTCTCTCTACGGAATAGGCCCAGGCAAACCTATTCCAGCTCTAAGCTTTCCAACTACAAACTTCAAAAAAAAAAAAAATATTTCTCTTAAATCTAGGGGTCTGAACGATCAGTTTTTGCCTTTGGTGGAAGTAGCTTTTGGGCAAATCAAGGTTAAGGCTCTGCTGGACTCCGGTTCAGTAAGATGCGTCATTTCTAAAGCCCTTTTTAAAAAATTAAAGAACACCAAGGCATTTAAATCCATAACCAGGGTGAAGGCTGATTGTGTCACGGCTTCTGGAAAAAGGTTGCCCATTTCCTACTCTTGTCGTCTTCATCTTAAAATGGAACATTGTAGTTGGAATGTGGATTTTCTGGTGGCGCATAAGTTGTCGTGTCCTCTGATCCTCGGGTCAGATTTCATATCTAAAACGGGACTGGTACTTGATCTTTCAGCAAAAAACTTCTATTTTAAATTTTCAAGGTCTATTGTTTTTCCTCTGTGTAATTTCAGTAATTCTGCTTATAAACCTATAGTGTCTACAACATCTGAATCTACTGCTCCTGATCCTTTAGGTCATCTTCAAAAGAATGATAAAAACGCCATTTTAAAAATAATTAATGATTTTCCTCAGGTACTCACAAAAAGGTTAGGTCTAACACATCTAGTTGAGTACGATATTCAACTGAAGGACAACACTCCGGTCAAGTGTTCTCCATACCAATTGGCACCCCCAAAAATGGAATACCTCCGTGAACACATTAATGAATTGTTAGATTCAGGAGTAGTAGAACCCAGCCGTTCGGCATATGCATCTCCTGTTTTTCTGGTTCAACATCCCGAAAAGAAAACAAGGATGGTGATTGATTATCGGAGGCTCAATCAAAACATCGTCGTCGAAGCGGTGCCGCTACCTAATTTACATCAAAGTTTTAACTGGTTTGTAGGTGCCAAATATTTCACAGTATTCGATCTAAATTCAGCTTATCATCAAATCCCTTTGTCTCAAAAGTCCAAACAAATTACCAGCTTTTGTACTCCTTGGATGCTTTATCAATTTACTCGAGTCCCTTTCGGACTCTGTACTGGTGCCCAAGTGCTTACTAGACTTTTGGATCAGGTCTTCCATGACATCAAATTTAAATTCATTTTTAATTATCTGGATGACCTAGTCATCTACTCCAAAACTTGGGAAGAGCATCAAAAACATCTTCGGGAAGTCCTTACTCGTTTGCGGCGGGCTGGCTTGACTGTTAACCCAGATAAGGTCCGTTTCGCTGTGAATGAGATAAGCTTTTTAGGACACCTAGTTTCTTCTCGTGGCGTGCAAATCGACCCATCTAGAACCAAGGCAATTAGAAATTTTCCGCAACCCAAGAACCCTAAGGCCGTTTCCAGATTTATTGGAATGGTCAACTTCTTTGCTAAATTCATTCCTAATTTCGCGGAGCACGCTGCGCCTCTAAATCTGCTTCGGAGGAAGGGCCAAAAATTCTCTTGGCAAGCTGAACAAGAGAAAGCTTTCAAACATCTTCGAGAGGCAATAACACAGCCTCCGGTTCTCCGGATGGCCGATTTCGCCAAACCATTCATCCTGCAAACGGATGCGAGCTCGGTGGCCCTTGGAGCAGTTCTACTCCAAGAAATTGACGGCTCACGACAGCCCATAGCGTACGCTTCACGTACTTTAACACCTGCAGAAAGAAAAGCCTCATCTGCATATGAAGCCGAATGCCTAGCAGTAGTTTTTGGAGTGGAGAAATTTAGGCAATATCTAGAACATCGGGAATTCCTATTAGAAACCGACAACCAAGCCCTTTCTTGGCTTTTAGCACGTCCTCGTCAACTTGGTAAATTAGGCCGATGGATTGCCAAGTTGACTTCATTGAAATTTAAGGTAGCGCACATAAGAGGAACTCAAAATATCATAGCAGACTCCCTCTCGCGCATGTTCGAACCAGAACATTTCAACGAAGAAAATGTCACCTTTTCGTGTACCAGTCTCCTCACAAATTTTCCTCTAGCTTTCCATGACATCCAGACTCATCAGAAGGCCGACCCTATTTTGAAAAATATCATTGCCGACCTTGAACAGAACATCTCTTCGGAGAAGTACTGTTTAAGTAAAGGTGTACTGTGCCTGAAAAATCATTTGGAAAAGCCCACCAGAATTTATTTACCTCAGTCCTTAGTCGACCTGGTGATTAATTACCATCACGACTCCGTTGTGGGTGGTCATCTTGGAATACTTAAAACTTTGTTTAAGGTAAAGGAGAATTTTTATTGGCCAACTTTAAAACAGGATGTCACTTCTAAAGTGCGAGCTTGTTCGGTGTGCGCTGTAAGCAAACCTGCTCACAACTCCAAATTAGGATTCCTTGCCTCAACGGTCCCCAATCGTCCCATGGAAAAATTACATATTGACTACGTCGGACAGCTTCCTAGGACAAAACAGGGCTACAACATGATACTGGTCGCAGTTGACCAGTTCTCAAAATTCACCTGGCTCATGCCCGTCAGAGATGCAACTTCCCACAGTACAATTAAGGCCTTAAGCCAAAACATTTTTCAAAATTTCGGTTTTCCAAAGATAATAATCTCTGACAATGCACAATGTTTTGTATCACATGTCTTCCGCAACTTTTGTTTTTCTCGCGGTATTAAACATGCAACTTTATCTCCTTATCACCCCCAACCTAATAATGCGGAAAGACTCAACAGAAACCTTAAGGCAGCCCTCATCGCCTATCACTCCAAAAATCAATCCTCTTGGGACGACTCCCTTTGCTGGCTTCAGCTGGCCTTCAATTTCGCACATCATGAGACTCTTAAAGCAACACCTTTTAGCATTCTTTTTAATTTTCTCCCCAATACACCACTGAGTCTCAGCTGGAACATACATGATCTCCTTCCAAAACCTAATACTAATCCATCACAAGTTTGGCGCCAGGCCAAAGACAATATAATGAAAGCGCACCAAAAGGCCGAAAAGACCTATAACAAATTCAGGAAGCCTCATCTGTATAAAATCAACGATCTTGTCTTGTGTAAAACACACCCTCTGAGCTCCGCTATAGACAAGCGAGCTGCTAAATTGATGCCTCGATGGTCCGGTCCCTTCCGGATCATTGATTTTCTTACTCCAGTTACCGTTGCGCTTTCTTTCGCCAATTCACCTCGCTTCATTAAAAAAGCACACGTCGAGCAACTCAAACCTCATCATATAAATTAAATATTAACAAATTTCTATAACCTTCTCCTTTACGATTTAATTTTCTTTCTGATCTTTCTTGGCCCGCACCAATTGTCATCTGGTAGTCTTCTTTCTGTGCACTGCAGAACATAACAAAATACGGAACCAAGCCGTATTTCCTCTAAGCCAAATGCGCATCTGTATGTTTGGGCATCGGTGGGCTGAGCTCTCCTAGAGCCCCTCCGTGCCGTAATCTGTATAGATGTTTGCAGGCGAAGAGATATTGATTTTCCTTGTCCAGTGATATATCTCACTGTTTCCCGGACTTGACGCTTTTCAACCCATAGTCTGATCAACTATGAGGTTCCACTTTACGGCAATGGCCGCTACATGTACCTGACATGTTTCCCTATCTAGACATATCTTAACATCGAGCACTTCGCGGGTGTAATCGATGCGACGAGAATATAGAGAGCGTCATGAACTCTTCTGTTTCTTCGTCACCATAACGTCTTCGGACGAGGACATAGTGAGTCCATTTCCTTAATAGTTAAGTTTGGTGTATTTGTTCTTTGTTGTTTATCTTGGTGAAGGTATACTGACCGGTTCTGTCGAACTACATATAGTTAATGTGGCACTCGCTATGCATGTTAGTCTTAGGTTGTTTTTTTTGTTTGTCTCGAGGTCTAAAACACCTGTCTGAGAGGAAATTTTTTTTTCACCCCTTCATGCACACTCTCTCTCTCCTTTTTCAAAATTTTGCGGGAGGCCCTTCTGGCCCCTCTTCTTTTCCACTCTAACTCCGTCCTTCGGGGGGGGGGGGAGAGCTGTAACATCCTAATTCAAAATCACTTCTGCAAAATAAATTCATTCACTCGTCTTCCCATATTCAACTTCCATGCCTTGACAGATGCTGGCACCTGGCGACATTCTCCAAAACTAAGCATCGCATGACATCTAAGTGCAAAGTACAACGGCTGGCCAGGCTAGCTGTCTAATACCCGTTGCCAGTCTATCTGAAATCACTCACGATGTTCTACATTCTATTATAAGCTCCATCAGCCATATTTTTTTTGTTCTCAAAATTACAACTCAGTTTCTAAACGACATGTTAAGTTACAGTTTTGTGCGCTTTAGTTTTTTTTAAAAATGTTAAATAAATTATTATTTTTCACGGCACAAGCTCACGTGAACTGCGACAGGATTTTCCAGGTATTCAGCTTTACAGATTTTATCATATCTTAAATTTTGTTAATACTTTAAAATAATTTGTTAATTATCATGTATTCTTTAAAATATGTATTTCATGTTTTATTTAATATTCAATGTTCTTTTTGAAACTGAATGATTATAAAAATTTTCTTTTCTTAAGACATACTTTACAAAACCTTGCAAAGGCACATTTTAAGTTTTGAACAATTATCTGAAATAGGTGCAAACTAATGTTGAACATTAAATGATCAGAATATCTTATTGAACACGTCAAATATAAAACAATTAGAGAAATCTCTTCTAAATCAGAAAATTTCGTTTTACAGACTTTTGCAGATCTTTGCAAGTCTTATACAAGCTTTGTTTTACACAAAACTAAATATATATAAATAGATTTATAATCATCTAAGAAGCTTTTAATTATAATCTTAAGGAATTTCTGTGATACAATCAATTTTCTTTAATTTTGACAAATAACCAGATATTTGCTTTAATAATGAACATTAATGCTACAACATGTCTGATTTTGCACAGACGCTAAAAAACGTGTTTTTTTTGCCATAGCTAATACGCTGGTAGGAGAAACTCAGCAATTCTTGCCTCAGATTGCATAGACCAGCTAAAGATCTAAACATGTTTCGTCCTGTTGGCAAAACACGTTTTTTTTAATATACCTTCAGAGTTTCAAGTGCACAAAAGTGATGTTAAAAAAAAAAAACTGACTTTATAGAACTTTAATTAAACTCATATTGTACATGTGCCTAAATTGCTTCAGCGAATATATTTTTTTTTAAGCTATCTTTTAGATGTAGACTTGTGTAGTTATTCATAAAATATATAAAAATTTTTTGGGTGGAGCCTGCATGCAAACTTTCGGTCCTAACAACCTCCAAGAGGTTATTTTCTAAATTAACAAAAAATTGACGTCAATTTAAAAATTTAAATATTCAAAATTTTCATTTCTTTTTTTTTAAAATAAACTTCTCATTTTATAATAAATTCTTTTATCTAAAACATATATATTTATTGGCCAATATAGCATTTAAGAAATTTATCAAATAAGTAATATTATGTAACTGTTTTGAAAAACTATCATCTCATAAAGTCAAAGGGGGGGGGAAATAAATATCAGTATCTTTTCATCTTTTTTTATTCTAATTGTACATTAAGGGCGTATAATCTTTTTTTTTTGGATTAATTATAATCCTGTTAATTGTTAAGCTGTGCTCATTGTCTTTTTGTTAAATTTTGTAACTATAAAATATATAAACTAAAAAGGGGGGATAAATTTTCAGAATCTATTGATTAATTTTTTTTATTTAAATTATAATATTTTACATTAAGGGCGTATAACTTTTTTTAATTATAATATTGTTAATCTTAAGCTGTTTATGATGATTTGTCTCAGGATGCCTTTCTAAGTTGTAAATGATAAAATCTGAACCGTCGAAATTTCTTTTGTTTCAATAAACTTGAGCCTTGTTAATTACTAAATTTGTCTTTGTCTTTTTTTACTTTTCTTTTTCAAACATTGTTACCATTTTGGTTCCGCCTTTTCTTAAATTTAAGTCCCCTGGTAACAGAGTGTTAAAAAAAACCCGACATCTTAATTAATAAATTAGATTTTCTTGTTTTTTTTTCACTTGTCAATGTATGCTTATCATTATTTTAACATTCTTATGTATCACTTCAAAAAGGCATCTAAAAGTAAAATATATGTGTTTATTGAAACTGATTTTTAATGAGTTTTATTAAAAAAATTACAATGTAATTACTCTTCTTGCTCTCAAGATAAAAATTTACATGACCAAGCTTTGGAAAGCTGTTTATCTACAGAATGGACAAAACTTCACGCCTATATACAAACACGAGATCATTAAATCTTAAATACATACATACTTAGGAGCAATTCAGATTACAAAAAAAAAAAAGTCTGTTTACACTACGTATTGTATTAAACAAAAAATTAACACATTTATCCAATACATGTTACGAACAAGAATGAAAATATTTTCTCTTTGCTATTTGACCATGTAATTATTAGTAAATGTAGTTCTCCAAAATGACAATAACTGCAAATTGGATAAAATAGGTTAAAAATTTTTTTGTAGACTGTGTTGTTTTAAAGTCTAAATGAGTGGTATATACTTTCTAACTAATGAATACTGAACTGGAATTTTTGGTGAAATGGTCCTTGAGGCTACAATTGTTTAGCCAATTTAAAAAAAAAAAAAAAAAAAGAATGTTGAGTTTTAAGGAATTTTCCTCTAAATTTTGAGCTAGTTTTGTATTTGGTTTTGTGAATTGGTGAAAAATAATATAATTTTTTTTATGGAAAATCTTGTGCCATTATGCGAAGTGTTTGTGGGTTAAAATTTTTTACTACATTTTCAGTCAAAACTTTGGAACGCAAAAAGAGTGAATTACAAAAGTTACATTCTCAAGTAGAATCTCAAGAAATTCAATTGATCGATAAAGAGCAATTAGATGGAGAAAGGCTTTTAATTCAGAGAAATATTCAACAGAGTCAAGAGTCTTATAAAGGTTTTGAAAATTCAGTTTTTAAGGAAGACCTTCTGCTAGTGGCAGTGCGCAAAAAGGTAACTATTTTATAATATTGGTTGTTTCTTTAAATCCCAAGGGAGATATGGGGTTTAGAAATATACTTAAACTTTTAATTAAATACTGAAAACACTTAAAAACCGGGAAAAACAGATTTTGGGGAAAACTATTTTTTAGGGATGACTTTTCATTAGAAAATGTTAAGAACTACTTACACTTAATGGTTTTTGATTTAAATAATAAATATTTTATAGTTTTTTTTTGTTGTTATCAGTATCACTTTATTTAGATTCCCTCCCGATAACTTGAAAGAGCTTTTCATATCTATATATTTTCTTGAAGATGTTTGATAGTGTAGAGCTTTATTTATCCATTGAATTTATTATTCTTACAAATATATATATGTATATTTATATAAGGATTTGATCAAACCAATAAATTGTATTAGGTGTATTATTTTTCCTCTGTTGCTTAAAGTAAAATGAATTCAATTTTCTGTACACACCAAACCAAACTCTTTTTTTAAAATTAAGGAAATGTGGATAATTATTGTATGAACCCGAAGTTTCATTAAACATTGTTTAATTATTACTAGTATTGATGTAATTCATAATTCATTATTTTATATAATACAAATATTCAGTTTTTAAAAATAAAAAATCATTTGCATTGTTATTAATTAAATATTAATTGCAGTTATATTAACAAAATACTTTATCTTAGTAAATCAAATTGAACATGACAATGCTCTTTGTTGATATAATATTGGAATTTTGTATCTTCAAGTATATAGTCACCCTGGTTTAATACTGTTCATTGTTAGTTTCGAAACTTCATCCCAGAACTTTCCTTCTTCTAATAAATCTTTCTGTATATTCTTTCTCCAAGTGAACTTCAGTCTTCTTGTCAGTATTTTCCTTAAGAATACCATTCTTTTTTCTTCATCAAAGAGCAGGGTTGGAATCACTCCATACACCCATTGAAACACTACTTTATTGATTTTGCAAGTGGTTGTCTATAACAATGGTTTGGATCTACAAAATATAAAATAACCAGGGAGATGGTTAATGTTAATAACACATATAATGATGTAGGGTCAGGGGAGTGGAAGAGGAAGAGGGGTGCACGGGACGAGGAGTTGGCCCTGAAGTTGTGTTTGTCAAGTCAGGAGGCGACTGATATAGAACGGAAGAGGAAGGGGGTTAGACTCGGGAAGGGTTCGAAGGCTTGGTGCGAGGAATGGTGATCGTTCACGACACTCTTGGTAGCCCTGAAAAGGGCCCTTGCTGGAAATGTCTTAGAGCACCATGTACAGTGGAGCTCTGGGATCGCCAGGAGTGGGGTTGAGGAGATGTACAGGACGGATAGAGATAAAGATCAGTCTCAAGGTGGCATACACGATTTCGGCTGAGATGCGTTTTGACCGGGATTGCCTCCTGGTCTTCCGGCGGTTGATTTGTCTCTCACTGTTGGTTTTAGGCATGGATCGGAATAATGGAGCCTAGAGAATTTCTGGTCCTGAAAAGGGCCAGTCGGTCTCAGGGGAGGTGAGGAGAGGTAGGATGTGATCTGGACTCGGTAATGGATGTTCACCCACTATCGACTGCGCCAAAGCACCTACAATTTCCTTTTCAGGAGGCGACTAGGGTGAAGCAAGATGCTGTCGTTGCCCAGATTTCTCCGTTTAATTTCCCATACAGGAGGCCACGGGGTGAGTCTTGAAGAGGTGTCGATCTGTGGAGTGAGCAGGAGTCAGGTGATGCAAGAAATGATCCAAAAACGTGTATGAGGTTGAATATAGCTGGTAAGCGGCAGGTGGCTTCGTGTGGCAGCAAGGAAGGAGTGTGTGCTTTGAGTTGAATATGTGAAGAGCGTGTGCGTGTGGGCCAGTGAAGGCGACTGGTTGCTTGAGTGGTGTTCTTGGTGTGTGATGTGAGGGGTCTCTTGGTCTCATGTAAGGAGACCGTGGGAGAGATGGTCCCTGTGAAGATCTTCACCGTTGGTGAGAAGTGTGTGAGTGAGGGGTCTCTTGGTCTCGCGTAAGGAGACTGTGTGAGAGATGGTCCCTGTGAGTCTCGCGTCAGGAGAAGTGTTGTGTTGGTGTCTAGAAGTGATGTTGTGATGATGTCCACTGAAGGGTCTCCCGGAGGAGACGTGTTCTCAGTTGGTCTCCTGGTGGAGATGTGTTCCCAGTTGGTCTCCTGGTGGAGGTGTGTTGATTTTGTCTTTTTTGAATGGTTACTTATACAACTTTGGCTCGGCTAGCTTGTAGCTTAGCTTGCCCAGGATTGATCGATCCTAGACAATGAGCTGTCTATTGTTTAAGTTTACCAAGAAGCGAGCCAATCTCGACGTGCTATGTGTGTGAGATTGGTTCGGAGTTTTGTCATGGATTGCCATTGTTGTGGCCGCAGAATTTTAGTAGCTCGACGTGAGCTGTCGGCCAATCAGAGACAAGTTGCATTTGCGGGGCTTATAAGATGAGATTGGCCGAAGCAGAGCCGTTTAAGGCCGGGGAATTGATGCCTGTAAGTGTTGGGTGTGCGCTGGCAGGTTTTGCCGTGTAAGTTGTGGGAAACTAGTCGGGTGAGCTAGTTCCCTTGGTGGTGACGTTAGCAATATGTGATTGCCTAAAATATATAATTGTGTAATCTGTCAGTGTATGTTAGTTTAGATGGAACTATTTAACGGATATCACATGATAAAATTTATTATGGAATCTTTTCTCTGCTTGGAGTCCCATCAGGCAATACCCTAACCTGAAAGTGGGTTTGGACCTCAGCTGCAAGAATCCCATTTATGTGATAGCTGATATGTGCTGCTTATGGTATTAATATTTATGTAAACCTTCTGGTGGAAAAAATGAATTTATTTATTTAATTAATTATATTTAATGTAATGTTTTTAGTGACATCTATTACATTGAAATTTTCCCTAAACCGCTGGAGAGATTTAATGTCTATTTGTAACATTGATCTCTAATGTATGTGTTGTGGGGTTCCAAAGATAATGGTCTAGTGTTTCTATTTTACCTAAATAACAGTTTAAACAGAGGGTAGTAAAATTTTGTTTTATCCTAAATAGTCGACTATTATGTATGACCTAGTCTGATTCTACTGATATTTATTATTTCCCATTTATTCAATTTTGAACCTTCAAATCAAGGGTATTTAAATATTGTTGCTGAATTTTTTTATTGTACCCGCCTACTTTTGGAGATAACTCTGTGATTGCAAATATTTTACCGAAATATGTAATTCTTATGAGATGGTACCATTTCTATTCTAATAACATCTTTAGCCAACTTATTTACAGCTTTGTTGTGTTGAATAGCACAATAGCCAGGAATCCATTGTAACATAATTTCTCTATTCCCTTAATGGGCATATGCCCATTATTAAGTATATTATACGATTTACACTATTGACCGAAGGTACTTGGTAGAACTCCATTTTTAATGAAAAAAACAAACCCAATATTTAGTAAATTCTACAATTTTTTTTCTTTATTGAGTCTTGCCGACCATGGTTGCGCCAGCAACGGCAATTACAAGGCAGCTTAACAAAGACAGTCTTAGTTAAGCTGCCTTGTAAATACCGTTGACGGCCACAATATCGCGAGCTCGAGCTGTCTGATTAACCGGAGTAAAAAGATGACTAAATTCTTTACAAAGTCTTCTCTTTATACTCTCTACTGATTGAGAAAGTGAACAGTTTTTACAAAATATTTCAGAATTTTAGTGTTTTGTGTGTTTTTCTATTTGTGTACTACTAGATAACACCAAGGACCACTTTCCAAGGTAAGCCTGTATCTCCTATGCATACAAAATCTAAGCTAACTTATATTTTATAAATATATAACTTATATTTTGTAAAACTAATATTTAAATCCATCTAAACATAATATTTAATTAGAGTAATTATTTTAAGGTAACAAATAATACACCTAGTAAATTTCATAAATCACATATATATTTGTAACAGCTGTTTCGTAGTAAAGCATCATCAGACAACTAACAACTAAAATTTACAAAACTTAAACCAACATCAATGTTAAGAGGGTGGGGGAGAAGAGAAAGGGACAGGACCTTCCTTGGTGTACCTGAGGAGGTCAAGGAACTGACAGGTTGATTGAATATAATGGGTTTCAATAAAGGGGATGGGTTATGTACCTGTTCATTTAGGTTAGAAGCATGGTCATTGTATACAGATCTGTTTATTTCTAAAATTTCCAAACTATTTAGTTTTTACTTTTCTGTTCAATATCCAAGACTTTAACATTATCCTTGGGATTAAAAGAATGGCCTGATTCTAATAGTTGGTTTTCAAAATTTGTCTCTTTTTTACCATGCTTCCATCAATATATATGTTCCTTTAATCTGCTTTTAATGGATCTACCTGTTTGGCCTATATATTCACAATTACTGTCACTAAAATTAATTTTGTAAACACCACTATTTTCACATAAGTCTATTTTATCTTTACTATTAATAATAAAAAGCATAAGGAATTAATTAATATAATGATATTTTCACCAGATGTTAAAAGCAAAAATAAGTACTGTAGATTACAATTTGTAGGCAATATTAGTTATAAGGTAGGGCATTTAATTAATAATAATCATGATTTAAAACCAGTTTTTTTATTGTAATAGCAATCTTGGTAAATTATTAATTAATAATAAAGATAAAATAGACTGATGTGAAAATAGTGGTGTTTACAATATTATTACTATGTGATTCTGAGATTCGAAAGATTGATTTCATGTCATCTATTTAGACAGAATATATATATATATATATATATATATATATATATATATATATATATTAATTAGTGATTTTAACAATACTGTATTTGGTTGAATCAAAACAACCAACATAACTTCGTTTCAAGTCAGATAATTAATAAATAAACTTTTAAATAATATAATATGTATATGTTCTATTCTCCAAAGGATGTTAAATTAAAACATTTTGCACTAGGAGTCAATATCATAACAAACGCTTCAAAACAAAGTCCAATAAATGAACAATGTCCAGAGTTGAAGGTAAAAAATATTTTATCCAATTATGTTTACTTGGCAAATATTTACTCAGTATCCTGACAGAATTCAGTAATTTTGTGCTTGTCAACTGTACTAACATCTGTTTTTACTTAAATCAAATTTTTTAACTTTTTTTAAAAAGTGTTTATCAATAATGATAGATTAATACAACATCCAATGAGCTTTGTGGTTAATAACAATTTGTTTGGGGATTTTTTTCTTCCATATTCAATAATAGATTAACTTATTATTTCCTCTTCATTTTAAATCAAATCATTCCAAAAACAATAAAGTTTTACTAACACAAAGTCAGTAAATTTCAGGAGACATTAAAACATACATTTTCACATTTTCACTGAGACCACTATTTACTTCATAATGTTAATAAAATCAAGATGCTTGCCACCTTGCTACATGTAAAATGCATTTTGTTAAATTTGGTTTAAATTCACCGTCAGATTTGTGACATTTATCAAGAACATGCAATGAGTGATTCGATGAATGGTGATGGCTGCACCTTTTAAATCCACTGGGAGGATTTGTCAATATATCTAATTAAACAATGTTGTTTTAATTTGAGTAAGCTCAGGCTTTATAAACAATATTTTGAAATTTTCACAAAAAGTTGATAACAGGTCCTTGTATAACATTTTTACTCCTTTCATACATATACATTATAGTAAGGACATTTTTTGTGGAAATGGTGAAGAATATTATTATAATTAGTATCTGGTTTTGGGGATGGGTGTGTGAGAAAGTTAATGCATTTTTTTACCATTTTTAAAGGTATTATTGTTTGCATAAATTCTTGTACTTGTATGTGTTAAACATATTATTTCTATATCAGGTGGACAATGCTGTACGTGAGTACAACAAGGTGATAACGGAAAACAGAGTTTATGAGCCGAAATTAAAAAATGCAGAATTATCCGGTAACATACTGAGTAAAGATGTTGGAGAAATGAGAGAAAATATTGATAGATTTCTGAAAGACTTTAAATCTGAATATAAAGCTGAGTTTGAAAATATAGAAACTCAAGAAGAAGAAATTGCAAAACAATTAAACCAGGTAATGTTATGTTCCTTGATATTCAATACTCAAACATGTCATTTTTACTAAAAGTAAACTTTCCCCCTCAAAAGTTAACAAAGTTAAATGTAAGTTTTCACTCATTTTGTATTTTAATTAATTGTTCTACCTCCAATGTTTATTGTTTAAACTCAGATTTGATTGTAATTTTATTTTTGTCAAAAGCCTTTTTGTTGAATAAAAAATGTATAAAACCAGTTCCAATCCACATCAAAGCATAAACATTAAATAAGATAAATCTTACAACTGTTATTACGATTATAAGAATACCATTTTTATAGTTGTTGTCAGTTAACAGTTAATGCTTCGGCTTTTATGATTATACTAGTCATGATTTAGTTGGAGATAATTACAAAAAAGTCTAAATATTTTGTTACAAATAATAATCTGTTGTGAACTCTGCACTAGTATTCAGGATATAGCTATTTCTGAACTTGTTATAGATACAAAATATTTTAAAGAGGGAGTTCAAAATTTTTATTTTGTGTGTGAGAAATATTATTAATTATGCTAAAAATTTACAGAAAAGGTTTGTTTTCATTTCAAAATGATGGATCGATATTTGTTAAAATGGTAATCTATATTTTTGACGATACAGATTGATTGAGGTGGTATAAATAAACAAAATGTTCTAAAGAAGTTTCCAATGTCCGGAAACTCTTCATTGGTGTCATCCGTTAGTGTGGTTTCTAAAACATCTGACTTAAGAATGGATTATTTAGGTACTTTTTAATGTGTCTACTAAAAATTCTAATATTATACAAAACTATATAATACCTTTCATTTGAAATATTTCATTCCATATATCTCAAGAAGAATTATTTAATTAAAATTTTTAAAGTGAAATAGTTTCCTCGTTTAACAATAAACACAATAAAATATTTAATTACCTTAGGTCCGTCTTGTGACTTCGTTGTTGGTAGCTTCTTACATGTTTCGAGGCCGTAACCCCATCATCAGAAAATTACTTTGTTCACTTTGAAGAACTCGTCATTGATTATATTAAAAAACACATTTAACACAAGAACATACACTGACACAAAAATAAAAACAATAAAAACACATCATATGAGCTTGTCTGATATTGTTGTGTGCTCTGTCATGTCTATCGGACATGACAACAACTACAGTCTAAAGAACACAGCTGACTTTATAAATAAAATGAAAAACATTAAAATCATTCCAAATTATAAAATTATTTCATTCAATGTGATAAATATGTATACTAATATCCCAGTTGTTGAAACTATGAACATACTTAAAGATAACCTCACCAATACCGACAAATTGCATAAACAAGAAATAGAAGAATTATTGTTGTTATTACAGACAGTGTTGGAACAAAATTATTTCAATTTTGAAAATAATTTCTACACCCAAACAGATGGTCTAGCAATGGGTTCAACACTCTCTGGATTATTAGCTGACATCTATTTAAATCATTATGAAAATGAACATCTATTTTCTAGAAGCAACAAATACAAACATAACATCATATTCTACGGTTGTTACGTTGACGACACGTTTTTAATTTTTAACAGCTCCAATAGACAAACCCTTGAGTTATTGAAATATGTAAATAACATTAATCCAAAAATACAGTTCACGTTAGAAATAGAGGATAATCAACAACCAAATTTCCTGGACTTAACAATTATAAAATCAACAGAGAGTTTTGAATATAAGATATACCGAAAGCCCACCACAACTGACGTCACTATTCATGCGTCATCTCATCATCCTTATTCTCAGAAAATGGCAGCCTTCCACTGCTTCATACATAGACTTCTCACAATCCCATTAAACAAGATAGATTACTATAATGAAATAAAAATCATCAAACACATAGCAGAAGCCAACGGATACAAGAGTTCCCTAATAGACACAATGATTAAAAGCCATAATAAAAAACTCAATAGAAAGAACTCAGATAACGACATAACTAGAATCAACAAATACAATTCCTCAGATTATACGAACCTCCTACCAAATGTGTTGAATAACATTTTCAAGAAACACAATATCACTCTTGCATTCCGTACAAACAATAGCATTTCATCATCCCTTAAACATAGAACCGACACCCCATAGAATATAAATCTGGTGTTTACAAAATAAAATGTCCGGAATGTGACAAATATTATATAGGACAGACCGGGAGACATTTCATGAATCGCTTTAAAGAACACCTTCCCTGCAATAAGACCAGCATTGCTAATTCAAATTATACACGTCACCTTGCTGAAAGTAGCCATAGACCGGGCAATTTCCAGTCCAGTGTAGAGGCAATGCACGTTTGCGCTAAAGGCAGATTATTGAATGCGAAGGAAGAATTCAAGATTTATAGAGCGTTAAAAAACTATCCAGTTAACATCTTGAACGACAAACTCTCCTTCCAGTCACATCAACTATATGATACAGCCGTGAAACATCTTCAGAAGGCTTAACATGATTTGTTATCAGCAATATTAATAACTTCAACTAGCAGTACTCCGATAGACATGACAGAGCACACAACAATATCAGACAAGCTCATATGATGTGTTTTTATTGTTTTTATTTTTGTGTCAGTGTATGTTCTTGTGTTAAATGTGTTTTTTAATATAATCAATGACGAGTTCTTCAAAGTGAACAAAGTAATTTTCTGATGATGGGGTTACGGCCTCGAAATATGTAAGAAGCAACCAACAACGAAGTCACAAGACGGACCTAAGGTAATTAAATATTTTATTTAAATTGTGACTTGGAACCAAAAATATGCTTATCAAATAAACACAATGATATCTTTATTTTTGTTGTAGGTCGCAGAATGTCTTGAGTTATCAATAAAAAGTTTTTTTTGTAATTGATTACAACACCCATTTTCTCCAATTTACAAGATTTGGAAATAGGAGATAATATGTAGGGTTGTTGATTGGAATTATTTCATTTTTTATAATTGATTATTGTCTAATTTTCAGGTTAATTTTTTAACAATTTTAGGCATCACCCGATGATTGAAAGCGCTTATTGATAAAAAAAATTACCCTTAACAATTTTTTTGTTTGGAAATCTGTCAGTGGCAATTTATTGTTTGTTTTATTCAGTTAAATAATTTTGTCCAGCATCTTGCAAATCCAAGCCTACATGCCAATTTTGAGCAAAACTATATGAAAATTACAATCTCTGGAGTATTTACTTACACATGTATAATATAAATATGAATACTCTGAGCCAAAAATGGTATCAAATTACTTGGGTAGGATCAGTGGATACTTCTTGCCGTCTGGTGTCTATTTAAATAAGAAAGTAAACATTAACATTAAAAATCTATACAAGATATAAATTAATAATTTCTTTGTAATTGTTGTAGGTAAATGAGGAGTTGTCTCAGATTTTAGAAGACAAGGAAAGAATTCTATCCGAAAAAAAATCTTTGGAGGAAAATCTAAAAGTATTGAAACAAAACATGCGATTGGTGAGTACTGGTTATTAAACCAGAATGATTAATACAGAGAGATTTCAAAATATTTTGTTGGTTTGTGGGAATGTTTGTCAGATTGTAAACAAGATCTTGCATATAAAAAATACACAATACCACAGTATAAAACACCAGAACAAAGGAAGGTGCTGCTTCATGTCAAATCATATGCAAATACTCAAGATCTTACGTCTGACAACTTTACTTTTTAATTTAAACATATGTATACAATGGCAAAATTTTAAGAAAATTCAAATGTATAATTCGCAGGAAACAAAAATCATTATATGAGTTGACTGTTTTCAAGTACTTCAGCTTAAAATGGTGTTTTCCAATGTGATCATATATAATTATATTATTAGATTTCAAAATTTAAAATTTGTGTTTTCTAAAAATAATCGTTTGCTGCTTCTTATTACATTTTGATAAGAAAAAAAGTATGGTTGCAATTGGCTGCATGGATGAGTTTCATCGTGGTACTGTATTTTATTAATGTTAATTATGTGAATTATTTTAAGAAAAAATTGATTAGCATACAATTTGTATACCTTAAATTGTTTCTTGAAAAACTTAAATGTGCACAAAAATAGTTAGAATTTGATGTATTTTATCATTTTGAGTCCAGAATATCAAAGATTTGTAATTTGGTAAATTTTATTTAATAAATTTTGATCTTTTCAATACTGAATCTTTCTAGTCTTTTAGTATTGAGTTTATCAATTCATATACAAAATTTTTCGGGTATCAAGAAAGAAAAGCGAAATTGCAGACAAGTAGATTTTTCCTTTTTTGTGTATAAACACATAATGAGCTTACCACAAAACAATTAAATATTTGGTAGATTAATCAACGTATACAGGATTTATTTTGTTTTATTTGTTAATTTCTCCCACTTTTTTTGGTATTCTAAATATTCTGATTTATCCTTTTTTTGTTTGTATTTACAGGGTGTCTATTGGTAACAAAATTAATGAAAAAGTAGAGTGAATATTGGTAACGTAGTAACGAGATAGTAGCATGTTTTAACACTGAATAATTGTTATCGAACCATATCTTAATTTTATTATATTTTGTTGAATCAAATTATGAATTTCATACAGATTTGTACCCAAATTCAAAAGCATTTACCTATACTTTATGTATAGTATAGATAATAATACTATAAGTAGCAGTGGAGCTAGGAGGCTAGATAGTCCTAGCAGGATGAAAGGGGAAGTCTATAACAATTATTGCAAATGAATATCCATTACTAGCATACCAATTTTCACAGCTTGTCATAAGTTATGGTTTTGATTTTCTTACAGAAAAAGAAAGAATTAAAAGATGAATGCTCAAAATTAGAACTTGAAAAGAAGGGATTCTCAAATAGGGTTCCTAACATTGGCATGGAAGAGTTAGAAAAGGAGAAGTTGAAGTAAGTTGGAAAAATATATGATTTAAATAGGATTAACCCTTTATAAGTCAAAATGTCTAACTGTACTAATTAGAATTACATATTAATTTTTGGGCTATTTAATTATTTATAATTTTTCTAATAAAACATAGTTTTATGATTTAATATTTTGTATCTTGAAAACACTTTATTGAAAGCAGATTTAAATAAAATTAACCTAATATTTTATATTATTTCAATATTGGTCGTGAAAATTTGTCCTCTTTTATCCTCCACTAAGTGAATAAAGTCACTCCAGTCAATTGTACGAAAAAAAATATGCCTATTGAGATTCTCAAAATTGTATTTGTTTTATAATTTGTTTTTCAATCTTTAAAAGAACAAGCTATAAGAAACACTAAACCAAAGAAGCAACCTGGACCAGATAATGTCTAACCATAGTTCATAAAAAAATTTGAAAATAAATAACTTGCAGAATTGTTGGTGCTATATAATAAATTCTGGGCTTGTAAACAAACAATGCCATCTGATTTGATAAATTGTCCTTAAACTGAAGCCAGGCAACATCATAAATTCATGCAGACCCATTTAACTTACTTAATTTCTCATAAAGATTCAGGAAACAATATGTCCATGTCTAAATTGGCATATTAACAAAGCCGAAACCGTCCTAGCAGTCTTCATAATTTCAAGGATACATACAATACCATCTGGAAAACAAAATTGATAAACAAATTTAAACTTTTAAATCTTAGAGGACACATGCTCAGGTGGTTGAGGAGATTTACATCGCAGAGATGGTCTAAAATTTGATGGGAACATAAGGGATTCTCAGTACAAACAAATCAAAGTGGGTCTTCCTCTAAGAGCCATCTCCAAGATCGTCCTTTCTACATACGTAGTAATTATGTGATAAACCAAATAAATCCTCACGAAGAGATTCACATGGGTATTTATCCAGATGATGTTGTCAAATATATATAATTGAGTCAGAGATAACAACATGGTCATCAACATCTCAAAAACTGTTCAACACTGAATCATAAAATATCCCATTTTCAATCTAATCATTAATGACCGACCATAACTTGTAAAAGCAAGTGGACAAAATACCTAGAAATCCATTTGAACAAAAATTTTGAAATCATAATAAAATAGTATTTTTAAAAGGAGTAGGTTTCCAATCACATCTACCTTCAAATTTCCCTTATATACGAGATAATACCGGTTCTCATACTTTTCACCCACCCTGTATACTTGTATGTATTTCAGCTAACTAATTAATACTTCAAACAAAAATATTAAGCTCCTTGAAGTGCCTGAATAATGGATAAAGTAGAGTAAATTTATAATCATAATGAATAGTGTGTATAACAGCTGATGCAATTATAAAACTGTTATAACTTCAGAAATATGTATTATGATTTTGGTAGCACTGATATCCGGTGCAGATTTATTCGTGTAACATGGTGGGACCAGATTGTCCTTACATTATGTGATAGTTAAGTTCTTTATAGTTTATGTTTAAAATGTATAGTGTTAGACCTATACAAGAGGTATTGATATTATTATTATTATGTGGTTTACATTAAATAGTTACACCAGACTGTGTATCTTATTTATTGTAGTATGCAAAAACCCAACAGTGGCGACGAGGAAAATATTAGGTTATGAAAAAAAGTGAGCCACGATGTCTCAAATTGGACTCCTACATTTTGATCACCTCAACACAGACTTTTTTGTTTTTAAAACAAAGTTATCGAATCATTTTATAGTGAATGATATTACAGATGATACGAAGAAAAAAGCTATATTAATAACGTCACTAGCTGATGTAACTTATCAACTTTTGTTCAGTTTGTGTGTACCGAAAGATCCGGATAATGAAAAATATGTCGACCTAATTCAAGTTTTACAAAAATATTTTTCACCTGTAAAATCATTTTTTGTGGCAAGGAAAACATTTTATCAATCTGTGCAAGAGAATGGAGAAACTGTACGGGAGTTTGCTGCAAGGTTAAGGAGTTTGGCTGCAAGTTGCAGTTTTGGAAATGAATTAAATATACTACTTCGTGATATTTTCATCATTGGTTTGTCTTCAAGACGTGTACAAGAGAGACTTCAAGAAGAAGATGCAACGAGAAAAGAGACTACATTCGACATGGTGGTCAACTTGGCTGCATCTAGAGAGGCTACAATTAAGGATCATGACCAGCCTAACCTAAATGGAAGGATGTCAAAGTTCAACATTAAAGCAGAATCAGCAGACTTACACCATGTTAAGGGTAGGCCTAGCAATAACAAGAGGTATGTTCAAATTAATAAATATAATCCAAGTTGTAAAATTAAATGTGAACATTGTGGAAGATTAAATCATACTAGTGAAAAGTGCTACTTTAAAAATAAGACATGCCACAACTGTGGAAAAAAGGGACATTTGGCTCCTATTTGTAATAAAAAATTTCAAAGCAGTAATTATAAGCCTAAATCAAAAAATAAATACTTAGGCCTAGGTGATATGACTGAAATTTGTGACATTAATGACTGTTCGGATAGGTTAGGTGATAAGTATCCTAGGGATGAACAGGCTATTGTAAATTTAAGTGATACCTTCTTTAATATGGTTACAAAGGATGATGGAAATGACAATAAGTCTTTAAAGATGTTTAAAAAAGTTCAGTCTATAAAATTAAAGTTAATTTTAAATGATGTACCTCTCCAGGTTGAAATTGATACAGGTTCATTGTATAATGTTATGTCAAAGGCTTGTTTTGAGAAATATTTTTCTCAAGAATTATTAATTGAAAATGATGTTAAATTAATTGATTATGTTGGTCATGTCATTGAACCAATAGGCAAAATATCTTTATCCAGTAGGCTCAAACTTAAAGATCCTGAAAACAAATTATTTTTTTATGTGATATTGAAAGGAGGTCCGCCCTTACTGGGTAGAGAGGGTCTCAAAGAGTTAAGGTTGTTAAATGAAAAAGGTTTACATCTAGATTTTCAAGATAAAAATATTATGCCTATTGGTCAGCAAAGTTGTAATAGTTTAAGTAGGTTACCAACCAAATCTATAAATATGCCAAATGAAGTAGAGAACATTTTAAATAAATACCCAGATGTTTTTAGTGAAAGTCTAGGAACTTTCAATAAATATAAAGTAGAACTAAGGGTTAAAGAAAATTCATGTCCTAAATTTTTCAAAGCTCGTACTTTACCCTTAGCTTTGAAAGAACCTGTTGAAAGGGAACTAAATAGACTAATTAGCTTAGGTATATTAAAGAAATTAGATTACAGTGAATGGGCTACACCCATAGTGCCTGTCCTAAAATCTGACGGATCAGTCCGCATTTGTGGAGATTTTAGATTAACTTTAAATCCAGTACTAGAAGGTACCGAGTACCCATTACCAAGAATAGACCATATTTATTCTAAATTCAGTAATGCTAAACTATTTTCTAAAATAGATCTAAAGGATGCATATCAACAATTATTACTCTCTGAAAAGTCAAGACACTTGACTACCATAAATACCCACATAGGATTGTTATCTTATTCTAGGTTATGTTTTGGCATTAAAAGTGCTCCTGCTGAATTTCAGCGGGTAATCGATAATTTACTGTGTAATATTGAGGGAGTAGGTGCATTATTAGACGATATATATATAACAGGTCGTAATCAGAAAGAACATAACATTAGGCTCAATTTAGTTTTAAAAATTCTGCAAGATTGTGGACTTAGAGTTAAAATAGAAAAATGTTCATTTGCTCAAAAATCAATCGAATACTTAGGACATAAGATTGATAAAGATGGTCTACATACCACAGATAAACATGTAAAAGCTATTCTATCAGCTCCCAAACCTGATAATGTGACAATGCTTAAATCTTATCTGGGTATGGTGACATTTTACTTAAAGTTTATACCTAAAGCAGCTAAAATACTGCAACCATTGTATGAATTGTTAAAAAAGGATGTCAAATGGGTGTGGTCGGATCAGTGTAACAAAGCTATTGAACAAATTAACACCATTTTAACCTCAAAACCAGTTCTGGCTCATTTTGATCCAAAATTACCGGTGAAACTTACGGTGGATGCCAGTGCAAAAGCAATTGGTGCCATTTTGTCTCATGTTTATGAAGATAAATCCGAAAAAGCGATAGCATTTGCATCTAGGAAACTCTCAATAGCGGAATCAAAATATTCCCAAATAGAACGAGAAGCATTAGGCATTATATATGGCATAAAAAAATTTAATGACTTTTTATTTTGTAAAAAATTTACTCTTGTATCAGACCACAAACCTTTGTCATACATTTTTGGAGATAAGAAAGGTATACCAATTTTTGCTGCTAATCGTTTGCAACGATGGGCATATTTACTATCTAATTATGATTTTAAAATAGAATTTGTCAAATCAGAGAAAAATGTTGCAGATTTTCTTTCTAGGGTTGAAATTCCGCAAGATATTGATCAAAAGTGTAACTATGATGATAGTTTAGGTTATTTACATTATGTACATGAATATTGTCCATTTGTCGTAGATTGGAAAAAGATAAGGAAAGAAACCCGTGTTGATCCTGTATTATCTAAAGTAGTGGATATGGTAATTAGTGGTTTTAAGACACCTGAAGATCCTAAATTTAAACCTTATTGTAAAATATCACATGAATTAACTGTTGATCATGGATGTCTAATGTGGGGTTACAGAGTCATAATACCTCAAAAATACAGACAATCCCTATTAGATGAATTACATGTAAATCATTTAGGAATAAATAAAATGAAAAGTCTGGCCCGATCATATTTCTGGTGGCCTAAGCTAGATGCAAATATTGAACTTATGTCTAAAATGTGTAATGTATGTTATAAATATAGAAGTTTACCCACAAAGTCAATATTGAAACCATGGCCATGGCCAAAAAGAGCATGGACACGTTTACATATTGATTTTTTGGGACCATTAAACAATAACAAATATTGTTTTGTTATCATGGATTCTAATTCTAAGTGGATAGAAAATTTTATTGTTAATTCTACCACAACTGATGTGGTAATAGAGAAATTGTCAGAAACGTTTGCACGATTTGGTTTGCCAAGATTTGTAACTTCTGATGGAGCCACTTGCTTTATGAGTAGCTTATTCCAAAAATATTTACAAAGTATGGGAATACAACATTTAGTTGGTGCTCCATTTCACCCTCAAACTAACGGGGAAGCAGAAAGTGCAGTAAAAATTATTAAAACGTTCATTAAGAAAAATCAAACCAAACCAAGGGGTGCATCACTTGCTGTACAAATAAATAAATTCCTTTTACAATATCGTAATTCAATACATTCAACTACTGGAATTTCTCCAGCTCAAGCTCTATTCAATCGAGGTTTAAGAAATATATTTGATTTACTAAAACCAATGACAGAAGAAATAGTTGAAAATAACCAATCTAAACAAATTAGAAATTACAAAGGTAAACGTAAGTTGGAGTTGGAAGTAGGACATAATGTTCTCGTAAGAGATTACCGAGCTCGCCATCATAAATGGCAGCCATGTGTGATCACAGGAAAACTTGGTTCACAAACTTTTGAAGTCAAAACTCCAGAAGGCTTAACTTGGAGGCGACACCTTGATCAGATGTTGTGTGGTGAAAATGTTCAAGCTAGAACGTCTGAAAATTTTAGTAATCCTAGTTTTCCTAGTATTGACACTCAGACATCGGAAAACACTGATGTGGAAACAGATAACACAACACCCACCAGAGTGTCGGTTCCAAAATTAAGACCTAGAACATTAATAAAAAAACCAGACAGATATTCACCTACATAAATAAATGGATAAATTGTTTTTATAATTTCATTGTAATTTGTATAGAAGATGTTAATTTTATTTTATCAATTAGTTGTAATTTTCATGTAGGGGGAAGGAATGTTATAACTTCAGAAATATGTATTATGATTTTGGTAGCACTGATATCCGGTGCAGATTTATTCGTGTAACATGGTGGGACCAGATTGTCCTTACATTATGTGATAGTTAAGTTCTTTATAGTTTATGTTTAAAATGTATAGTGTTAGACCTATACAAGAGGTATTGATATTATTATTATTATGTGGTTTACATTAAATAGTTACACCAGACTGTGTATCTTATTTATTGTAGTATGCAAAAACCCAACAAAAACGATTTTTTGTCATATTATTTTTCTTTTGTATTTTTGATAAAGGTTTTAATAAAATGAAATATAATTTTTCTTTTCTTTTTTATACAAATAAGTTAAATATTCAGATATATTTAGAGTTGGTCAATAATTTCACATTGTTTTCTTTGTTTTTTGTTTGGTAGAGTAATTGTACACTATGGGGTATCATTTTGAATTTTTGTTATTAAAACCTATCAGTATTTGAATATCCTTCTAAAATTTGATAAAAAATTCATAGTAAAGAACTTTTTGTACTTTTTTTTTTTTTCACCACGGGAAGAATATAAAAGTGAAAACTGATGTTTTGTTAAAACTCAAAATTTCTATGATTATTGAAATTAAAAACTACATTTATATATTTTATCATTTTCATTAAAAATATAGCCATAACAGAAATTTGTAAATTATTCTACTGGATTTTTATATTGAGTTTGTTAGTACTTTTCTTACACATAAAATTCTTCAGTTTTTGATTGGTTATCATCAAAAACAAATTAATAAAATTGTTATTCACAATATTTAGAGCAAATGTTGTCTATATGAGTGACATAAAATTACACATTGTTTGTACACTGTAAATTTCTCCTTTATACGAGA
Organism: Aphrophora alni; assembly: GCA_963513935.1. Lineage (NCBI taxonomy): Eukaryota > Metazoa > Arthropoda > Insecta > Hemiptera > Aphrophoridae > Aphrophora > Aphrophora alni. Next base: position 39,833,876 of record OY740770.1, on the reverse strand, counting down.
GGGACCCAAAAATAACGGGAATCGAGCTGGTGAGAAGAGGCGGTCGGCCGGAGAGGGTGTTCAAGTCACATTGCTACACGTCAGTGTGCGACGTTTGTTTGCTGTGAGTGGATCAGTTCGTCTGTGAGAACTTTTTTGTGAAAGACCTTTTTCTGAAAACGTAAAATGGAAAACGCCCACGGAAACTCTTGTAGTGCTTAAAATAGCTTATGGGGAAGCTATTTTATGTAAAACAAGTGTCTACGAGTGGTTTCAGCATTTTAAAAATGGAGAAATGTCAACTGAAGATTAGCCTCATTCTGGGCACCCTTCAGCGTCAAGAACTGACGACAACGTTGAGAAAACGTCGTCGAACCATTGATCAATCAGTTGTAATGTCTGGGTTGACTTGGAGTTCAATCCAGAGGATTTTATCGGAGGATTTGTGCATGAGAAGGGTTGCAGCCAAACTTGTTCCACGCCTTCTCACAGACGAGCAAAAGGAACGCCGACTTCATGCTTGTTTCGAAGTCTGTCTGCGAAGCATTTTTTGACGAAAAACAGTTGATACTGATTGCTCACCCCCCCCCCCCCCCCTATTCATCGGATCTTGCTCCCTGCGACTTTTTTTGTTACCTCTACTCAAAAGGGATATGAAAGGTAAACTTTTTGAGACTGTGGAAGAGGTGAAACAAAAATCTCTGGATAGACTAAAGAACATTCCATTAAGTAAATAACAACAATGTTTTGAACAATGGAAGAAACGATTAGAGAAGTGCATTGCTGTGAATGGTAATTACTTTGAAAGTGACCAAAATTTGGTATAAAAATATTGAAAAATAAAGGAGTTATGACCAAATTCCCGCTTTTTTGGGTCCCCTCTCTTACAATGACTCATTAATTTCATTAGGTGTTTATGAAATGTTAAAGGTTTCCATTAGCAATTGATAAGCTTTTCTTAAGCAGATTCTGTTTACATTTGGCACTTTTGTAAATGTCTACATGGTATACATTGTTCAATTTAATTTGTATATTTATATTTTAACAAATTGTAAGTCTGAGTTATTGGTTTAAAGTTCATTAAATATAAAGTTATAGGAAAAGAATATTTTAAAGTGTATACTATTTTCAACAGTTCACTGATTTTGTTAGTTAATCGACTATAGAACCTACTAACAAAAATAGACCAAAGTTATGACAGATATAACAATAAAAAAGCACCCCCATTAGAAATAGTAAGGATTTTAATCTTTCAAAATATCAGGAGTCAGGATTTATATGTTTCACTATTTAGTATTAATAAGCAAAGGTGTTGATAATATTAGAGTATCAATATATCTTGTTTGTCATCTTAGAGAGTACATTTGATCAAATTTGTTTATACAAATTTAGATAACATCAGTTAAAAAAAAAAAAAAATTGTAATACAGCAATTATATTTTAGATGACAAAAAACACCCACAGTATGCATTTGTAATAAAATCCGTTACTTCCTTAGGCTTTACAACTTAAGAGTGTCTTCTTGTGACATTTATTCACCATTTCACTTTAATCCACAGTCTCTTCCCCACTACCATTCGTCCGCCATAATCCTCAATCTTCTTACAAATCCATCTATCTCCTCAACGTTTTCTCTCTTCCTCCAAGCCAAACCACCCATCAGGACTTGCATGAATCTCACAATGTCTTTTCTTCTGACGATCTTTTCGATTTTTTTCGTTGACTTTCCATCTTCACCCATGGCCTTAGGTCCTTCTTAAAACTTTCCGTACAAAGATAACAAAGAGTATTCTCATCAGCAGCTGAAACAAAATCTGTCCAACTGTTTTATTTAATCATTCCTGATGGACATAGAGCTTAATATACATTGTGTAAACTCTCAGACAGAGTTAGCCCAAAAAACACACTAATTTTGTTCCTTGATCATAATATTTACACTATAGATATAAAGTAAAAGTTAGATCATTTTCGTCATTAAGATTAGTTTAAGATATATTAAGTTATATTAGGACAATTATATATTTGTTTATCTTATTGTTTGCTTATTTTTTAGGTTAAAAGAAAGCGAGGATAATTTAGTCATGGCAAAAGAAATTGGTGATAAGTTTTTAAGAACTTGCAGACAAATTGCTGAAGAAAAGAGAGCAGTTCTATTGGTAAAACTAGTTTCTTATTATATTTTTCCAGCCATGTTTAAACAACAAAAGCATGATCTTGAAAACTTATAAATGTATCCATATATAAAAGTGCTATTCCCAAATTTGTTAGTACCCACTTTCAAAACAATAATTTAAATTAGAAAATATATTGCTGATAATAATAATTTTGATGCAATTTGTTAATTTTAAAAGGTAATTTGGCCTTTGATCCAAGTTGCTGAGACTATGGGATCCAGCAAGATCTAGCTTGATTGGTGATAGAACTATGACATGTTAAATTTATTTACCAGTGCTAGGGAAGCTGGCTTGAAAATTTTAGATTAGCCAAGGTTTCACTAAATTTCTTAGCTGTAATAGAAGCTGTAATACTAATGTGGGGCTGATTTTGTCATAATTTGGAACTAATTTATAGGGACACGCTACCCCCTTTGTCATCGTTAATGCTAAATTAAATTGTTGTGTAGATATTGTTATTTTAATTGTCAATTGTTTTGTAGTCTAAACTCGTAAATAAATAATGCACAGTGAGAGAGAGAACACTGAAGAGGGGAAAAGGCCATGCAGAGTGGGGGTACACACTGCTCTAAATGTCCTATAAATACCAGCCTGGCTCGCTCACAATAAATTCTATTCCACAGAGTTATCTGCAACACTCCTCTCTCCTTTCTCTCACTGCCTATTTTACCTAAATTCTCTTTATTGCTCCTTACTGATCTGCAGCATGGACACCCCGTTCATTGTCTATGGGCTGATTTTCTCGGAATGAGCGTTGTGTCATGGTCTGTCGGCTGATCCTGACAACACGGGCCTCCCCGTTTGTTGTCTGAGGGCTGATCCCCTCGGGACAAACGTTGTCCGAGAGCTGATCTCGCGGGATGAACTTTCCTTAAAAATCCCTACCACCTCATTCCTACTGAATATGCATATTTTTGAAGCCCTTCTGATATATGACAGATAGTAACTTTATCGTCTTTTACAAACTATCAAGCTCTGACAATTGGTGACCCTGATGTGATGTGTTGCCAGCGAAAGTTTTTTAGCTTCGTAGGCTTGGACTGCTAAATATTAGCGGAGTGCGGTCATTATTTTTTTGAACCATGCAGATATTTATTTAATATTTGCTGCAGGTGGGCAGCTTGAGGTAGGCACTTTCTGTAGAAGTTTACCACCCCTAGAAAGTGTCTCAGTTCTTCTGTTTCCGGTCTTGTCATATCTGTAATGGTTTAAACCTTCTCTTCCAAACGAGATATCCCATGTGTTGAGACATGGTATCATAGGAAATGAACATGGGACTGGCCAAAAATGCACATGCTGAGCTTCAGCGTTAAGACCATTGTTGTCGAGACACTTCTTAGATATGGGCTTCATATTCATATTGATCCTTGTTTGCTATCAAGATGTCGTCCAGGTAGACGAAAATGAAAGTAAGTTCCCTGAACAAGTGATCCATAGTTCTCTGGAAAGTTTGGTATGCGTTTCACAGTCCAAAAGTCATCCTCTGGAGTTCGAAGATGCCAAATTGCATAATAATAACTGTCTTAGCGATGTCTTCAGGTGCTACTGGGATGCGATGGTAGGCTCGGTCAATGTCTAGGACAGAATAGATCTCGGTCTCCTGTAGCTGATTAGTGAAATTGTAAACGTTTGGAACTCCATATCGGTCTGGTAACGTCCTGTTGTTGAGCTGACGATAGTCTCCACATGTGCGGATAGTTCCATCCTTCTTGTACACCAATTGTAAAGGACTAGACCAAGAACTCTTAGATGGGCGACAGATTTCTGCTTCCATTATCCGCTTGAATTCCAACTTGGCTGCAGTCGTCAAGGTACTTAGAAGGTACATTTACATATTTTTAAAAAATCTGAAGTTTTTTGCATAAGATAACTACTCCTATATGAAATTTTGAATTATCTATAAAATGAACAAAAAGTCTTATGATATCTACAAAACTACTATTGTGGACTTGGGGTGGGACTACAGAACACATCTAACAATCTCATAAATTTTTCTATACTACTTATATACTAGCATTGCTAATAATTTAGATTTTGCCAAGTTATTATACATGTGTTTTTAATTATTAACTAATAATTAATGAAGTTATTGTATGGTGTCTAAACATATACATTATGGTGTATAGCTCATTAATACAAAATAAAGTCTACTAAAGTTATAAACCGTGTAATAAAGTCACATTGAAATCTTGAGATGAGTGTCAACTGTGAATTCTGTGCAGGGATAAAAAGGGTAGGATCAAGAAAGAGGGTGACACAGTGGTGGGGAGAGAGGAACCCATGCGTCAGGCGGATTGCATAGAGCAAGATGCTAAAACCGTTCAGTTTTTGAATAAAATAAAAGTACTGAGATTATTTCGAAATGTTTTTTTTCATTCAAACCGTAGAAGCTATACATAACTATAGTCTGGCCAAGATTGTATTGTTTGAAAAATGAAAGAAACAAAATTTAAATTTGAAATATAATTTTTTATCACAAATATTGTTTTCCAACATTTCCGTTTTGAAATTATCTCGAAATATTATTTTTAGACCACCACTAATGCTTTTAAAAATGATTTATTCCACAACATATTTTAACCACAGTGACAATTACATTAATTACAAAATCTGCCTTCTAGTTTATAACACTCACTGGTAATCATGATACATATAACTTAAAGTTTTAATATGTTCCAGAAAGAACAAGAGATATTGTTGGAGAAGCTTAGGAGCCTTAACAAATAAAGAAGAAACTGTAATTGGAAGAATACGATCTTTTTACTTTAACTATGAAATCCAAAGATAAGACTAAAACAAAGATGTCTTCATTTTACAAGATTCAGAGAAGATTACTTGCCATAGTTACTTTCTATTTATAGTTTTCATTCAAAGAAGATTAATTGACATAATTATGTTTTATTTACAGCTTTTATAGTTATAGTATTTTTATTTATAGTCTTCAATGATAGAAATCAATCTCCATAGGTAATTAGAAGATGAATTTTCATAGTTATTTTCTATTGGAAAAGATTAATCACCATGGTTTATTTTTATTTATAGACTTAAGTGTTGCCTTTTTATTGACTTTATTATATAATCTTCCTATTATTTTTGTTTATACATTTATAACACTTAATAAAACTTGTTTGATAAAAAACCGAGAGTGAGTATAACCCATGTGTATAATTTTATATAAATATCAAAATAGCATTTGTTTTGTTATATTATTAATATTCTATATTACTGCTAGGGAAGCCATGTTTAACCTTGTCACCTTATTATTTCTAATTGACACATTCAGAATACCTACAAAAACTGATTGCTTACTACTTCCTCTACTTGGGATGTGTCTTAGAAAGACAAACTAGCGACCTCTTTTCACTGCCTACTAAGCTTTGCCCTCCACTGTGCTGTTATTTTATTGTTGTAACCCATAGGGTAGTTGCAGACTAGATGCACCTATTAATAGCTGGTTGGTGTCCATCCCTGTCCTCAGTCAAACACATAACCTATCATCTGAATAGAATTAATCTATTTTATATAATTATCTACAATTGTACATTTGTTTAAGGTTCTTATTTGTTAGGCAGTTTTCTCACTTGGCAACTAAGTGATGCGACTGCCATTTTTTCCAGATGTTATAAGGATTACTACACCATACATCCCACAAGGGAGTGGGTGCAGACTAGCTAATAAGAGGAGTTTTACATTCCTCGCAGTCCTCAGTTTAACATTCAAAATATACACTATCACCCATATAGTCATATACAACACACAATTCACCCACATTATACAGTTCCTTACACTTTCACTTTAACTTAGGGTTCTCATTGCAGGGGGGGTTCAGACTAGCTGCATCTATTGAGGGAAGTTTAGCATTAATCGTGGAACACAAGCTATACAGGGGTGAAACACAACATCTAATATACACACATTTACAACATTCAAATACTTTTTACATTTGGCTGTTCTTCTTCACGAATCACAAAGAATACATATAGATTCTACATTCATATTTATTGAGTTTTTTACCATTGTTAGGATATTAGTTTTGATTCTCTAATTTCAGCCTGTGGTTTTTTTTTTTATATATAAGCTCAGTTTACAAATAATATGTTTTTATTATTATCAATTATAAATTTTTTTCTATTTAAAATGCATTATGTTTCCTTTTTTTCAACTTTAATAAAATATTTATATAGATAATATCATTATCAAGAATCCAGAATATTTCTAACTATATGACTTTCAGACTTGACTTTACTTTAATCATTCTAATGAGTGTTTCCCTAGATAATTACAAGTTTGCGTGTATATTAGGTTTGATCACCCTTCTCCTTCAGAGATTCCTTCCTGCACCTTTGAGACTCTTCCTCACCAATCACCTCCGGCAGCCCTTTGACCAACTAATGCCCTGCTCTCTCTCTCTCCAGAGCTTATATGCAGTTCTTCCTTAATGACGTCTCTTCTTGCATAACTTTTTCATGTCTGTCACAATAATTGTTGTTACTCTGGCTTTATAATAAGAACTTAGACAATTATTACTATATCTATACCTTAATTCCTAACATCAACGGTGCCCTTGAAATATCATCCCAATGTTTATAAAAAGACAAAATATACGTATACCAAAATAACACCACACAGACATGTTTCTCATATGATCTCTTTAAAAGTCAGGGTAGTCCCTCTCTGGTACCCGGAATCGTGTTCTGGCTGATATGTTGTTGTGTACAAACAACACTGGAGTGGACAATGTCCAATTGTCATTCAAATTGAGATAAATTTAGAAACTTAGGTGGGTCATGTTGAGAAAACTGTTTCTCAATGGATTCAAGAGCGGTCCATGATACAGGTACAATATGACCCAAGGTAGGATCTAAAGATGCATTGCTATCATGTGAAAACTGTCTATCAATGAGGATGTTGTTATGGTCATAGAGAGTTCAATGACAGGTTAAGGTAACTTTAATCGTGCCAGGATTGTTATGAGGAAATGGGATGTTGTGGTGTACACCATTGTATTGTAGGTATGTATAGAGGTGAAATGAGTGATACTGAAGGTGTTGACTGTGAGCTCTGTAATCAAAAGTTCCCTGTTGCCTGGCACATAGTGAAACACACATCGTGTTGCTATACTACGTATGTCTCCTCCTGCAATAATTTGAGCTGCACAAGCTTGTGATATCGTTCCCGATATCCGCTGACTTGGTAGAAAATACATTCCAGTCTTCTCCAGTTGACAATCATTCAGTTATTTCCCTATCAGTGCCCTTATGGATGTCCCTACATCAGTAGCCACTATAGTAGGGTTCTAAGGAAAGCTGAGAAGTATGATTCTCCCAACGCAGCGGTATAGGTGTGTATTTGAACAATCTCCATGTAGTTAGATGGCGCTGAATATTTATTTAAAACCTCTTCTTTTCTTCATCTGAAAATAATTGTCGGCTAACGTGTTAAGGTCGATAGCACAAGCCTGTTCACGTTTAATGCTCAAAACTGCCAGAGAACTCAGTCTGGAGTTAGACATTGTATTCCTCAAATAAGTCTTGATAAGTTTGGGCGGTGCAGCATTATTGTAAACTGTTAGTAAACAGATTGCACAACCAAACCGTAATGATTACGGTTTCAGACTTATGATCCGTGGTTATATTATTTATGGAAGAGTTTTATTAAAATATCTTGATGAAATATTGTTGTTCATTGTAAAATTTATTTTGATGATAACTGTTTACTACTCTTTTTTTTTTGAATTCCTTTATATATTTTATATGTGCCCGGTTCAAGGTGCCCCTTGACCTGCTGTGCACCCGCACTGCGGGGGTGCTATTTACGCCACTGGTTTATAATTACTATAACTAGTAAAAACTTGTTAAAATATTGTTTAAATTTGATGTAATTGTTTTAATTTTATTGTAGGTTTTAAATGCTGAGCATCTTAGACTAAATTTTAATAAGTAGATGATGACTGCAATGGTTTAACTGCCCCATTTGGCATTACAATTCTTACAATCCTTGAAAATTTGAAACTTGTATTTCCCCTAATGTACGAGTGTGCTCCATGTTTTATTCCTATATTGCTTTTTTAAATGTCAACTTTCGATTTCCCACTGTCCAAATTCATGAAGTACAACACTTCTGATGTAATGTATCATCAAGAGTTTAAGTATATAATTAATGTATTTTTTCAAAGATGGTTCAGAACTGGACAATGAAGTTTGTTACGCATGTGTTTCATCTGGTCGGACATATGCGTATGGATTACTCTCAGCTTCTAGTGTAATTGCTGCTATTTTGAAAGACCTTAGTACTATATTCTATCTGGTTTCAGTCACTGTCTTTGTGTTGAGATTCCTAAAGTGTTTTACAGCTTATTCAGAATATGTATTCTAAAAATCCTTTTGTTGAGGATATTCTGTGTTGCATACATGTGGGACATCAACTAGCCATTGCAGGAAATCATAAACTCACTAAGCAGCAAAGGAAGCTACAAGTCAGATGCTAGTGACATAATATGTCATCTGACCTGGTATTAACTGTCAAATATGAGTTGCATAGGCAGTGGGAGTAAGAAATGATAAATATAGAGTCCAAGAAGCTGAGGGAAATAAAAATTACTCTATGTCCTTGGAATACACTATATGTGCCAGTCGTTGAAAGGAAGTGGTGATTACTGATGTTCGTCATCTTATGATTATTTATAAATTTCGGATGAAACATGTGAATCTACTGCAATATCCATTTGTCAGAGTCTTCTATCGATAAAGCATACCCTTATTGACTGTTTGTGTTATTCTGAAAGATGTGTGCGCAGGACATTTATCCAACCAATTCTGTTCAGGTGATGTTGAGAGATAATGGTGAGATCTTTGATTGGGTATTGTCCTTTTTGCATCGCCTGAAAATGTTTGATAAAATTTAAAATATTTTGATTTTATTATTAATTAAAAGATGAATTTTAAAATTACCCGTTTTATTTGCCGTAATTTAAGACTGAATAAACCCGTTCTCATTTAATTAGTACCAAAATGTTTCTTATCATATGGTCTTTAATTTGATGTATCACAAACCATAGGTAACCATTAAAGTTTTTTGAGTTAGGGGTTGGGGATGGGGAGCGGTGATTTTGTACATATGATTTTTAAAGTTCCCAGTAAAGCTAAATAGCTTTCTTGTAAACATAATGTGAATATCTATCTCCATATTTTCAATAATAAGAAGCGTTAATGCAATTCTACAAAATTGCGTTTGTCATCATAGTGAACTTAACATTGGCTGATTTTAATTTTCTTGCTACAGAAATTCATCATTTTTAATAGCCGTTCATTTGATATGTCACAACCTATAAGGTACTCATTAAAGATTTTTGAGTTGAGAGGTGGGGGTTGGGAAAGGGGGTGATTTTGAATTTTGTACATATGGTTTTTAAGGTTCCCCCTAAGGGTAAATAACTTTCCTGTACACTACAAAAATTTGACTTTAAATCCAGGTTCATATTAAAAAAATTATTAATTCCAAATTTTACGTAGTTTTAAATTACACTAACTTTATAACTAAACAATAACTGAAAAATATATTTAATTGATATATAATTTATTATATATTATATTGGACTTTATATATATATATATATATATATATATATATATAATTGAAGAATTTAATTAGTTCCCGAATTACTAAATCTAAAACTGTATAAAACGACGACTGGATAATACGAAAATAGTGTGGTGTAAATAACCAATGTGATTTTATTTCATCACGCATTGGAATTATTATAATAATAACTGATTAATTATCTAGTAAATAGTAATACAAATAACTCCAAAACTTATTCCTCTGTAAATAATCAGTTTTTATTTATCTAAGAAACAGGCGACAGTGCTACAGTCGATTGATGACTAGAGCTTTCTCACTGAACATGTGCACTGCACACTGAACATGTGCACTGCACACTGAACATGTGCACTGCACACTGAACAAACAAAGACGCTTGCTCTTCTGTTCTGTCTGGCAGGTTAACGTTAGCAGTTTTTTTTCAATAGTTAATCACGCTCAACGTTAACTGGTGTTGACGTTGACCATTTTAGCGTTAACCTCTAATCTGTAGAGCTTCTATATATGATTACTCCATATTTCAGATTGGGTTAGATAAGTACATAACAGGGCATGAGGAGAGTACTTCTAGTAGAGTATTCCATCAATTTTTTCAATATAAAAATACTAGAGCAAATTTACCAGAGTATAAATTGACTTTTGTTGTCAAGTGTAAAACTTAGAGCATAAAAAAGAAAAAACCCAATGTTAGTGAAATGTTGCAGAAAAACTACTTTTTTTTTTTTTTTTTTTACATTTGATAATGAGAGTTGATTCGTAATCTCGAAACATCATGTATTAGTTTTTATATACACAAATGATGGCAAATGTTCGATTAAACCATATTAATAAAAGTATGAATGTTATTGTGTATAACTTGATGGGACACCAAGTAGATATGTTAAATGTGCGAAGTTGTATTTCTATTGAACCTTTTGGTTCTGTGTAAATGATTCAACTTTGAGAGTGGGGAGTCATGGATTCTTAAGTATACTAGAGAGAAACTAAATTGGATTCTCTTTGTTGTTCAGTGGCCTAAAAGTATTGTCAGAATTTTTTTTTAACCAGGTGTGTTGTAATGCCAAAAGTTCTTTCGATCATGGAATGAGGTCTTAAACTTGACCATTGCTGTATTTTAGAGAGGATGGTGAAATTCAAACAAAGGTGAGGTGTTCTTTTGAGATTAGTTAATTTATTCTCTAAAATAATGTAGAATTATTTCCTAGATTTCTTTTATATTCAAAATTGGAGTTTTTGTTGCAATAAAATTTTTTAATTAAAAGAGAAAACAGTAAATTTCAGTCTTAAACCTTGATCTGACTTTAAAATTGTTTTAGCCATCTACTCCTTTTTTTAAGAATCCATGGATATTTGAGATATAATCCGAAAATGCTTGTTTAAGTACTGAACATATCATAAATTAGGACCTATTTCTGGATAGAGAACCTGTTTGTTTAAAAGAATTAATTGAAAAAGTTTTCCCAATGTTTGTTTAAATGAATATTTTGTTGTTATTTCAGTTCATAAAAAGATTAGATATAAACTTTCAAAATTTTATTTTCAGTATACAATGATGACAAATTTCTAAGTGGCAATTTAAAACAAATATTTTAAACTTACTCTTACAAAATGTCAAACAATGTTACCTCCAGCTACTTTAGTATAAAAGTTAATAGTTACTACTAATAATAATGCACAAATTGTTATATACCTATGAAGTAAATGCAGTCAATCTTATGCAACTTACATCAACTACGGTTCACTGCACACACTAATGTGATTTTATTTCACAATATAGTTCAAACCTGTCAAATTAGAGGAAGTTATCAAAGTTTACAGTCAAAAAAATTCTTAACTGGTTTTCTTGATCATAGCTGAATGTGCAGTTCACAATTGCTTTCTGATATTTACGGTTGATTTATTTTATGAGTAGATTGCTTGTAGGAGTGCATGCTTTAATGTAAATATAGATTTTTCTTGTTCCATTGTAGTCGAGGTTATATAATCTATCTATTTAAAATATATATATAAACAAAATTTCAATTTTGACAACTATTATTTGTTTATTAATTTCACAGTATTCTGACCAACATGGGTCAAAAGCAAATAAGTGATATCCAAACATTGCACACAGCATCATAAAAATAAATGAATGATGTAAAAACACTGCACTAACTTTCTTATACATCCATAAAAAAACCAAAAAATATTAATAAAAAATTATATCCACCTCAATCTTCCTCATTACTTAGTGCGAAAGAAGAGAAAAAGATATAATTTTCTTTATTATTGTACTAATTAATGCCTTAGTATTTCTTATAGGAAATAGGTATGAATAAAAGGGCCGTCATCAACTTCTTGTAAAAACTTCCTTTTTATTATTATGAAAGATATATTTTAATTGAGACTAATATTTCTCTCGTTTAACTCCACTAAATAGTACCTTAATCTCGTCCTAGGTGTAAATCGTACTTGATTGAAATTGAGTTTTTAATGACAGCAAAATATAATTTTCTTTTACTTGAGATTTTGCATATTGGTTTGGGTCATTAATCGTCACACTTCACCAAAATTTGAAGAAAAACGGAAGTTTAAAAGCTATATTGTAGCAACATTTGATCATTTTGTTCGTACTAGGATTCTAAAACATTGGAAATTATTAATACAGAATAAAACAAATACCAATAGTTTAATAATATATATCATCAATTAGACATAACAAATAATATAATTACAAAAATAATGGAATTAGCGATGTTGATACTCGGGTGAAATAGATACTCGCAATACTCGGCTTCAAATGATTTCAATACTCGTATTATTAGTTCGACATTGAGTATCTGCGCAGAATGATTATGCGCATTATGTGTGTGTGTGTGTGTTATATTTCTATCTGTTAGACTGATCCACCAAGTATTTATTTTTTTAAACAATATGTGATCGACACTTGTAATACGTAATTAAATGTTATCCTGCCTCGACACTAATTCAGTAATTAAACGTAAGTACAATTATTACCAACATTAATAATTTAGTTATTATTTAAAATAAGTTAATTTACTATATTTTTTATAAAGATGGTAACCTATTAATATTTATTTAAATATAAGTAATAACAATTAAATAATAATTTAATTTACTTTTTGTTAATGTGGAAATAAATGAATATTATTGTTATTTTAAATTGAACTTGTTACCGAATCTAAATCATTACAACTCAAAATTGTAGTGTTTAATTAATGTGTAGTGAAAAATCAGCTTAGAAACTAATATAACCAAAGTAGAAATACCGAGCATTTTGTTTGGAATTGACACAACACTAACGAATATCGTTGTCCGAGGATACTCGCAGTCTCGCACATTACCTCCTTGTTCCTAGTTACGAGGATTTTGTCCGAGTATTTTAATACGAAACCGAGGATTTTAATAATCGGACTCTTCCGAGGATTTTGATATTCGGATGCACCGAGTATTTTAATTGGAACTCACACATCACTAAATGGAATATTTATTGGACACAGCGAGGCCATTGTCACCTATCCACACCACCATGAACACAAAACTGATCCACATCAATATCATGGAAGCTGATTTTAAGATAAGAATTGTGAGTTTTGGTGTTTTGAGTGCTCACAAGTTTTGACCAGGTAAATAAAAATCCTTGAGATATAACAAATATACTCATATGCCAATATTACCAAAAAAGGTGAAATATATGACCAAATAGGTGTAAAGTACAGCACAAAAAACAGACAGAAACTACTTTTTTGGAGTCAAGGGCCCTCAAAACAAACATATCCCTCTCTGGTACATGTATATGTGACAAAGTACAAAAATATAATTGAAAAATTAAACTATTGTTTTGTGGTATTTTATGACTACAGTATACTAACATGCCACTAACTGCTAATAATTAAAACATTTTTCAAATGTTTAAACAAAAATCGTTTTGAATATAGATCATTATCATAGATACAATTTCTAATAGAAAAATACATGTTTATAATGAAAATGCTTAAAATCTGCAAAGTATAGCCTACTCTCATTAAAATCTGAAAATTCGAAGCATCGGAATTAAAAAAATAAAAGGTTAAGAAAAATCTTAGCTCCTTCACTTTAAAAAGTTAAAAGTTTTTTTAGTTAATCAAAAATGGCAACATCTAGGTATTACATATTAATGTTCTATATATTTTATTTTCTTTTTTTCTCTAGTTTAAATTTGATACATTAGTATCCGTGCCACCTTATCGAAACATACTAGAAAGAGTGCAACTAACTTCATAAAAAGTCTATTGTAATGAACTACTATTGTGGAAACTTCAATAATCAAATGAATGAAAACACCTTTTCTACACACACGAAAAACACTTTATTTGTACAAGACAACCAGTGGCGTAAATATCACCCCTACAGTGCGGGGACACGGCAGGTGAAGGGGCGCCACGACCCGGACACATAAAAATATATAAAGGAATTAAAAAATAAAATGTAGTAAACACACGATCAAATTAAATTTTACAATGAACAATATTTCATTAAGATATCTTAATTAAACAGTTCCATAAATAATATAATCACGGATCATAAGTCTGACACCGTAATCATTATGGTTATGCAATCTGTTTACTAACATAATGCCGCCCTGCCCGAGGAATACAATGTCTACCCCCGGACAGAGTTCTCTTCACGTGAGCCGACAAGTATTTTTACATGAAGAAAAAAAAGAGGTTTTAAATAATTGTAATTATAACAACTTACAAGATTTTTGTAAGTAATAAACCTTGATGTTTAAAGTTGCAGTCTTTCTTTCCCTTTTATAGTTGATAAATTAGTTTAAACTTAAAGCTTGCATGTTCTTCTGAGTGTGATTGGCATATTTAATTACAATGCTACCTACAGATAGCTTGGTTATGCAAAGAAAGTCCTATACTTCAATTAATTTACTGTACTTTCATTTCAATTTAGAGTAAAAATAATGTGTAGGTAAAATACCAGGTAGTAATTACATATAAGACCATGGGGTGGGGAGAGCAATTACATATACTGTATTGCTTACAGGCGGAGAGGGGTAATCTAGAGCCGACAAGTTGCGACTTCCGTTGGGGGGGGGGGCGCCAATAACCGTAGTTACGCCACTGAAGTCAACATTTCAATAACAAAGTTATCATCCTCATTTGTTACATGCACACAAAACTAACTGAGAGTGCATTTTTTTACTACTCCAGTGAAATCTCTCCCATTTGTAATTCAGGAAATGGTAATATAACTCTTCTTTTGAAAGTGAGGGTTATAATTTATTTAAGTATAAACAGTTATAAGTTTACTGACCATCAGTTTTGTGAAGTGGAAAAAGTCATGGAAAATGTACCTTTTCGTTTTGTATAGCCTAAAATTTAGAAAAAACCCATTTTGAATATAATGTACTAAAATAGTCTATTAAAACATTCTTAATTAGCTAATTAAAGTGCAAATGTAGTAAAATGTGTGTTATTTATATTATTCAGTCATACTTATCTCAGATATTATGAATATGTGTGTAATTATATACGGTATGATAAAATATGTAAGAGAATAAATTTAAAAAAGGAATAATTCAAAGTAAAGAAAAACTAAGAATGGAAAAAAAATCTATTTTTAATATATTATTTGTAAAAAGAGGTCTTTTTTGCTTATGGACTTGTAGTTTAAATCAATACTGGGTGTCCCACCTAAAATGTTACAATAGCTAACTTTTGAATTATAAATGTGATAGAATACTTTAAATGGGGGATCTTTCCTTTCTTTTCAATGAAGTTTAAAAATCCATTTTGTAAAATGTTAAAAATTGATGCCATTTTCCAATATGGTGGTAAACTTTTAAATTTGTTACAGAACACCCTGTATTTTATGGGTTTTTTCATATGTAAAACAATATTTTATTCTTGTGTATTTTTTTAATCTTTAGCCGTTTAGGAATTATAGGCACTTAAAGTTCAGAAAATAAAATGTTAGATAGGCCTACAAATAATTGATTCCCACCTAAAATATTACAATAGCTAACTTTTGAACAGTTGAGGTTACAAATAAATTTTAATGTAAGCTCTAAAAAATGATATGGAAATTAATTGGAAAAAAGCTAAATTTCATTAAAAATAGGGATTTGATTTTTAAATTGGTAACCCTCAATTTTTATATTGAAAAGTTATTCTTTGGTCAAATTTGAGACTTTTTTAAATTGGCACTTTCCCAAAATTCCTAATAATAACAGAGCTGGAGAACATTTTTAATATTTATAATAAGCGGTAATATTTAACATTTTACAAAATGGATTTTTAAACTTTATTGAAAAGAAAGGAAGGTTCACCATTTAAAGAACTCTTATCATATTTATAATTCAAAAGTTATTATTATTATATTTGGTACATGTTCAGCAACCTTAAGAGTTGAAGTAATTTTTTTTTTTCAATTTAAAGTTTTTTTTTTTTAGAGTGAGAGCATATAATAGATTATCTATAATTTACAATTTTTGAAATACAGGATCATCGAAAAACGTGACCGTGATTTCGAGTTATAAGAACTAATCTTATGGATCAGGCAATACTTTATTTATTTACGAAGAGATAGAGAAGATGGACTTTTTACATCGCCTAGGCAACTGCCGTTGCTTGGCAGACATTTAGGCAATCTCCACCCAGGTACGCTCAACGTTCGATCATACTAGGACTAAAAATCGCTATGGCGGCATTCCTGATTTTCTCAATGTAAACAATGTTCTTATCGCAGAAGAAAAGTTAATAGGGGCTTCTCCAACCGCCAGGCAATCCGTCGTTGAGAGCTTCTCGTACATTATAATCTCATGGTGCTTCATCTTACATGTCATCAATTTATGAGAAAACTCCAAATAAGTGACATTTGTAATAGTTTTCTCAGCAAACATGGACGGGACTCGATCCCTCATTATTCCACCCGACATGTTTGTCTTAGGGGAATTACAAACTGAAAAAATTCATTTGGTTACTGAGCTCCATGTTCTACAATTGTAGCTGTTAAAACAGACATTTAATTGGAATGTTCCTTCATAGCTGAAACATCGCCTATTGTCACACCAAATTCAACTGGTTAAGGGCGATCTGCTGACACAATCACAAACTTTTATGAAACACATTCTGAACAGTTGTTTTAGAAATGCCAAGTCTCAAACTGCTTCGAGACTTTCATTAAACTTACTATACCAACAATTAATGCTCTGTTATATGGATATAGTCCGTAAGTACGGCGAAAATGACGTTACATTGTAGTTACTGATTTAAATTCAGCAAACCATAAAACACATTGAGCTCTCTCTTACACAGTGATCATCACTACTACCGGGCTATGAGTGATAAACATGGTTTTAAATTATGGACACCTTTGTTAAATACCCTGTATATTTTATAGCAGTAAAGGAAATTAATTTGGTATTTAGTTGGAAGATATTTAAATAAAGTTATTGCTAACACGCGAGTGTAGGCATACAGGTAGTAAAAACTCTGAAAACTAACATAACAACATATTTGAATGCAAAAGAAACTGGACTCATCGCAACAGTCAGACATTTGCATTGAAACACAAGTTACTAAATAAGTGCCACGCTATTGTAAAGTGGCTATATTTCAGAAAACAATATTGTCTTTATGTCAATACTGGCCTAGATCTGTCGCGTGTCAACGCAATGGACACTCTCCCTCTATGATGCAGCATCCATTGTCCACAGACTCGCCTCTCGGTAGTTGGGTTAAATAAATACACCTCGTAAGTCATTGCCCTGTGCATATTAATGTTTTCGTACTTTTGTTCACCAAACTTGTGAACTTTATTTAGTTGGAAATGCGTCTAACTTAATTTACTCTTTTCTTTTTATGACAAATTCCTATGGCGCCATTTAACAGTAACTGACAATATTCCACATAGCAGTTATTTTTCTACACTAAAAACCTCAATGTAAGCGAATTATGAATCAACAACATTATTTTCTGACCAAAAAAATCACTATTATTGTTATTTCATCACTCCACAATTTATATCGTGGTGAATTTAACCTTAAAGTAGGCATAACCCTACACATCATAAGTAGTTTATAATTTTGACATCATAACCTCATCCTAAAAATAAAAATTTATCTTAAACTTACATACAATTTTTATGAAAAAGTCCTTTCCTTTTTCGTATTCACCGTATTAGCAAGTTTTTATAATAGAAAATAAATCTATTGCAATATGAGAAATAACTACTCATTTGTACATCATTCACCTATTATAGGTCCTTGTATTTACTCATGAACTCAATAAAAATATTAATTTATACAGTTGCATTATATGTAAATGTTATGTCTATTTGTTTTGTCTCTCTCTCTCTCTCTCTCTCTCTCTCTCTCTCTCTCTCTCTCTCTCTCTCTCTCTCTCTCTCTCTCTCTCTCTCTCTCTCTCTCTCTCTCTCTCTCTCTCTCTCTCTCTCTCTCTCTCTCTCTCTCTCTCTCTCTCTCTCTCTCTCTCTGAATATATAATTATATGGATGGAGTGGCTTAACGATTTTTGTTTAATACCAATTTATGTTGTTTTTGGATTTATAATGATGTTAATTTTCTTTAACAATTATAATCTTTATTTGAAATTTAATTTTGTTTTAAATAATTTAATTGTTGTATCTTAATTGAGTTGGTGGTAAAGCATTGATTAGATTTTATTTTAATTCTTATTTCCATGGGATTAAATGATAGAGAAGTCCTAACTTAGCTCTAAAAAAGTCATTTATCTATCTCCTAATACAAAAGATATTATGATCTATTAGATTATGACTTATCAAATCCCTTTCTATTTAACAAATTCTCATTTTATATTGTTCCCAAAAATGTCGAATCCCACCCTCTCCTCAAATCTATTATTCTCTTGTATAACTTCCACCTATAAAAAAATCCACCTTCAAACCGTTGTTTTCCATAAATATAAAATGCGATCCAACGATCCCATAGGAAACAACTCCCTTATGTACTTGAGTTATTTTCAACTATCTGTAATTGTTGATCAGTCCCATTAATAGATACTGACAATATTTAATAATGTTATCATCCCTTGTAAATATCTTACAAAAATTTAGTGACCATAACTTTGACTCACAAATGGTTGACAATGCGGTAAACCTGACAAAACTACATCCATTGATTTGTAATAAACATGGTCTTATTTACAAAATGGTACGGTAATTTGATAGTCAGCTAGGTAAATACTTCCATCTTAAATGTTTTATTTTTTAAACATTAACAAAAAATATATACCCACTTTGATTTTAAAGTTATTTGATAAGGATGTATTGATCATATTACTGATATGGTTGAAGCGGACTTTTGCCATCATTTGGTCGTATAAAATCTAATCCAACTATCAAGTGAGTTCTAGGTTATCACTTCTGTTAGTTGACCAGTTGTTTACCTTTCCTTGTGTAGTAAAATTCTGCGACTTGTGGTTTCCTGAACACATTTCTACTTAGTATCAGTTATTTTGACTTTTCAGGCTTATTAGTTTGCAAAACGACTGGCTACCTGGCAAAATCCTCTCTCACAGACATCCCCAGACAAGCTGCCTAATTAGTGACTCACCCACTGCAAACTGTTTTAATACTAAAAACTTCCTTAAGGCTTCTTAATTGTTAAGTAATACCTACTAAATGTGAATGTTCACAATATTTGATTGATGACTCCAAACAAGCCATTGTTAAAACATAAGTGAGAAATAATGTGAATAAAAGAAAAGTAGAATAGTTAAGAAAGAATCTTGAAGTATATTTGTCATATGATTGATAAATATATTAAATAATTACGAAAATGTTATCTAACATGTCCTAACTTAAAATATATACATACAAAACATAATTATGTACAAACATTGCAAAAAAGTAAAACATTACAAACTACACACGGGTTCCTTTTTTTGAACTGAAACCGTGTACAAAATAGCATTTCAGTTAATACAGTATCAGAAAAAGGGAAAAAAGATCTATTAGTATTATTACATATTAAAAGAACATACAAAATATAAAATATTGGAATGATTTAAAAAAAAAAAAACAACCCACAGATATCAATTGTAATCCATTAAGCTGCAGAAATATCAATCAATAAAACGGTAACATCTTATAAGCTTTAGAGTTTAGATTAATAGTACTAAACAAAATATAAACGGTACTAGGAATTTATTAAATTTCGTTCGTCATGCAGTTTTAAATTAGAAAAATGCACATAAATTTGGAAGCGCTTACGTAACAGCAAACCTATCTGTAATTAGATACCAGATTGGAACAATTGCCCATTGCATTAGAAAATGATCTTTTGTTATAAATTATTCTTGAAAATATTACTTGGCAATAATAAAGAAACACTTGTCTATCCGTTGCGTCACCAAAAATCAAAGTGCAAAGAACCAGCTGCTGTAGTATAATGATGTTGACAGTATAAGTGTAATCATATCCTTAGTAGACAACTAATAACTAATGGACACCGTTTGGACACAATAAAAAAACAACATATTTCTCTTTAACTTGCACGGTAAAAAAATTCGTTTTGCAATAAGGCGAGTCCAGTAGGTGAACCACGATGGCCCCCAAGGGCTAGGTATAATCCTCAGTGTTTTTGTGAGTGAAAGTTGTAGTGAGGCGACCCTTATGGCAGTCGTCTTTGTTCATTTTACAAACTTAAAGACTACATGTCTTTTTTACCTGTTGCATTTTTTACTTTTTTTTCATGGTGTAGGTATATAAATTAATTGATAACGAGTGTTGATTTACACTTTCGAAAGTCATGTATTAGTTGTTTTTTCACACACAAATGATGGGAAACGTTCGACGTTCGCTTAATCCATATAAACAATATCGTAATTATATTGTGATTGCTCAAAGTCCAACACGCTGTACGTATGATTTAATTTGGAATGTTTGTTGAACATCATTACAATCGTCCACGGATACGCTCTTGAAATAGTATTAACATTTAAAACAGCCTGGCATTGAAGTACTCGAATTAACTATTTTAATATATACAGTACACGAGTACATGCACAAGTCGAGTTTTGTTGATATACAAATCGCATTTTAAAAAATTCGAGCAAGATCGGTCAATCAAATTTTAAATTACGGCGGTTTTAAGTATGATTTGCCTCTATCTTTATAATAATCAAAGCTATAATGGATTAAATTTGCTCAAAAAATGTAGAGTTTCATGTTGAACGTATTGGGAAAACCCAACACTTAAAAGTGACATAATATAAAGAAATTAGACTATCACTCACATCGCTTTCAGATTCCGACTTTCCAAAGTTTGAACTTTCCAGCTCAAATTTGTGTTGTATAATTATTAAAGATATTAAAAACGTAGGACTGCACTGCATTACATCAGTTAATCTTCCAAGTGTTCAGTTTGAACCCTTACTGCTGCTCAAACATTTATCAGGAGACAGTTTATACAGGCCTGAAAGCCAATTTTTTGTAAATACGTGGCTCTCTACAATAATGTTCTACGCTATAAGTTTTCTTATTTTATTTCAATCATGTTAACAATCAAAAGGCAAAGCTTATTCAAAAGTTAATACATACTTAGGCTACTTGTTTAAACATAACTGAAACCAAAATATATTTAATATTAAATGTATATTTATGCAATAACCCAGAAAGGAACCTCACTGACAAGTCGGGTCGAGAGAAACTCCGACTCCAGATTCCTACTACATACTTAGCACAACAATAGAAACAAACAGAGTAATTTGTGTAAAGTGTTAAATGCCGAATATAACTGGTGTAGTGGGTCACCTAAATAGCACAAATCATATTACGGACACTTTATTTTTCTTTCTCCATACAATCTGTATTAACACCGAAGTAAATGATGTGCACAAGTCATATTTAGGATTGAGTACGTGTAATTATCTGTGTTTATGTGTTCTGATATCGTTAATTGTTCTAATGGTAAATTGTTGATTTATTTTATCCACTATATTTAAAAACGAATGCTCGCTTTGTCTGATTAAAAATAACACAAGTTGATGAGCGCTAGTCTCATCATACAGTGTAATACAAGCAAATCCTCTAAATTTAATGCCCCAAAGTTGGTTTCTTGTAGGTAATGTTAAATTGTGTTGGTAGATCAAGAGGGTAAGTTTGTTTAAAACAGTTGTTACACTCGTAATTGTCTATATCAGTACTTTCTTGGGTCCTAAGTGGTCTCGTAGATGAGTATACAGGGTGGGTCAGACCACCCGTGCAGTACTTATAGCTGTCTTACAAACTTACTTTAACACTTTTTCATTCAAACCCTTCAGCATTTTTCCGTTCATAAGTCCAAGCTGCAGTCTGGTAGACCAATAATTGAACTATGTTGGTACTCGAAAGTCCATAAATTCTTATTTTAGTTATATATGTTAAAGTTTAGTGTTTTTCATTCCTTTTAGAAATTTTTAACTGTTATTGGAACTTGAAGTTTTAAAATACCGAAAGTGTTATTTTTGCTCATAAATGATAAATTTATGATTAAAAAACAATACAAGTTTTGTTGATGATTGATAATTTTTGATAACATTTTGTTAAAATCTGTGTTTAATCAACAATGTTTCGCACACAGACAGAAAAGTATTCTCAATTATTAAAACTAAGCTAAAAGTACTATCAAAATTTACTTTTAACAAAGTTAACTTTTAAATAAATTAGTGACGTTGAATTTCACTTGGATTTAGTTTGTGTATACAGTGTTACCAACGTAGACTTGGACATTCCCTTTCCTGCATTGCGTGGATCAAATCCGAGTAGTGTGTTATTGTTGGTAAGGGTGGGTCCCGTTGAGAGGTTGTTACGCGAGGAGTTCCACAAGGACCTTAACTATTTAGTCTTTATATTGACGACGTTAGTACTGTAGGCTACTTCAATATTGTTCTATTTACTTATACATTGACTATTTATACATTTATTTATATATTAAAGTAAGCTAAGCTGAACTTGCAGTTGAGTACATGAATTGTGATATGAAAAATATTACTACTTTGGCTGAAAAGGATGGTTTCAACTTAATACATAAGAAATTTAACCTATCATTATATTAAATGTTGAGCTTGACTTATGAGAAAAATTATACAGTATAACAAACACAAAGAACAGAATTCTCACAAAAAATACGCCTAAGTATCAGACGCGTTTCAACCACAAGCGTCAAGTGTTAAGCTAAGTGTTAAGTGTTAAGTGTTAGTGCTATAAGTGTTGTGTTATAGTTTGATTGGTGTAGCTCGCGTATCACTGAAGAGGACGACCTTGTCGTTGAAACGCGTCTGATACTTAGGCGTATTTTTTGTGAGAATTGTGTTCTTTGTGTTTGTTATACTGTATAACCTATCATTGTAAATTATACCCGACTACTACCGGACCCGTATATTTTCCCTAAACTAAATATTGATGATGATGTTTCGAATACTGTAAAGAATGTAAGAAATTTAGAACACTATTAATAACAAACTATCTTGGACTGATTACGTTACTAAAACAGGCAACAAATTATTTGCATGGGTGCACACCATAAAGAAAATGATTTTCTTCCATTCTACATTAGTCTGCTCCTTCTAAAGTCGTTGATAATGCCATACTTTACACTGTTGTTAATTATGTGAGTTTTTTAAGGTTAGGTTAATATAGGTTAGGTTAAAATTAGGTTAGGTTAGGTTAGTCGGAATGGCCAGTAAATTACAAGGCTCTCAAAATTATTTTAAAATTATTTAATTTAAAACTTTACGATCTTGTTACTCCATACTATAAACAGAGATTTCTTTAAAACTTTATGATTTAAGATTTTATCATATTTTAACAATGTTACATTCTATTCTCAAAATTAGAATAGTGACGTACTTGGCAAAAGGTTTGTCTTTACCTGAAACGTCAGTACTAAAAGCACTAGAAGGGGCTCAAAAATGCTTATACTTGTAATTCCAAAGCACAGGAGCGGTATTTATAACAAATCTTTCACAGTAATAGTTTATCGCTTCCGAATTACAGCATCTAAAATCGACAGATACCCGAGCTCAGTTTGCTAAATATTTCAAGATGTAGACTAATTTTATGTCAAGAGTGTGATTTGTTATTTTATGGAATATGTAGTGTGTGAAAGACTGAATGAACGCTAGGTTTTTGTACTTAGTGTAAATATTATATTATTGTTAAAAGACTATTTTATTTGATAATAGATTTACAATATTATTTGTAAATTTATTTATTTATAACATTTAAAACATTTTTAGTTTAAAGAGTCCTTATAAAGATTTATTTTATTTTTACATTTTAAGTTGTGTTTTTTATGTTTGAAGTTGTTGTTACTTCGAATTCTATTTTAATTAATCATATATTGTATTTTGTGCTTTTGTTTCTAAATTTGTTTAAATTGTGTTCAGGTTTATTTTATTTTGAATTATATTTGTCCTAAAATAAACAATTTTTATTTACATATTGTGGGGTTAAGTGGAAGAGAGGACCTGTTGGTCCTAACTTCGACCTTAAATAAAAACTTTTTCTCTTCTATTTTATATTCGTTGGGATTATTCTAACAAAATGTATAAATCGATTTGAGAACAGCTGTTCATTATACCGGATATGTTGTTACTGTACCTTAATTTCTTTATCAAATGACACCGCATGAAATATTCCAAACCACAATGTGGTAATTTTATGCCACAAACCAGATGTTCAATTGGTTTTGTTTTTAGGTTAATTGTAGGGTTTTTCAAATTAAATATTTCAACACGTAGTTTAGGTGAAATTATTCATTTTTCCACCGTAAAAGTTAATTATGTCTACATTTTGAAATTTTGTTCGTTAATATGAAAAAGTTGTCCTAAAAGGTTATAATCAGGTGTACAAACATTTCAAAATATCAAATTTAAATTAGGTAACTCGCAGTTTGTTTTTATAGTAATTGAGATGCAAATTTGTTGTTGGAACATTGCAAGACTGCCGTTTTGAAATCTGAATCTCAATGTTGTTAAGAACAATTTGAAATGTAAATACATTTTATTTTATTAATAATTATCAAAAAGTGTTATTTTCGATATATTAATATATATATATATAAACTTTGAGGTTTCATTTTAAATATAGGTTTTAAATCGGTGTACATATAGAACATTCTGTCAAAAATGCATGGAAAGCTTTAATAACTTACAAAATATAAAGAAATAATGAATGCTAACAAGACACCGTTGAAAAGCAAGAATTATTAGTGCAGTTGAATTTTCCAGACGAAAAAGACAGTTCCTCATATTTTATTACTTATTTATCTATTTTTCATCCATTATTGAGAATGGTGTTTTAAACATAGTACAACCTTGTTTACAACATTGTATAAACTTTAGAGTAGATTCCATCAAGATTAAAAGCAATGTAAAAACAAAATAAATAGTTCAAAAAATTGAACACATTTTCTCACTTACCCAACCCCAAAACCTATAAAAACTACTAAAACTGATAGTAACTTTTAAGCTCAGTTGTTGTGAGTCGAAAATTGAGAAAAAATTAAAGTTCCTCTAAAAATAGGATATATTTAAATATCACTTCTGCCTTTATGGAGTCCCTCAGCTTAAATCGTAATTTATTAAAATTAAGCTTTTAGTCATGACGGTCAAAGTTAATTTTTGTTTCCTAAATATTTTTTATTTCCATTTTTGCTAACGAGTTTAGATTATTATCTTTCACATTTCACTAAAATTTGATCGATATCAGTAGAGCCAATTTTGAGAAATTATGTTTTAATTATAACAAATAATATTTTTTTTAACATACCACGTTTATAAAACGGACTAAAAAGTATAAAATATTTTTTCTTGACCGTTCTACAATTTTGAGGGAGGATTGTTAGTGGCTATGGATATATTTGGAATATTTGGAGAGAAAAACGTGGGGCACAGGCAATCTATGATAGTTAAGGGGGAGTAAATAAATTAAATTACAGTGAATCTCATTTCCGATTTACTGAAGTTAGCTGTGAATTCATCCGGATTGTCTACTCGTATTATTTATTGGCTGCGCCCCACGTTTTTCTCTACAAGTATTCCAAATATATCCATAGCCACTAACAATCCTCCCTCAAAATTGTAGAAGGGTCATGAAAAATTATTTTTACTTTTTAGTCCATTTTAAAAAGGTGGTATGTTAAAAAAAAATTTGATTTATTATTTTCTGTTTTTAGTCTTATGTCCGGGTGAAAGATTTCAATAGGTTTTTTATGTATTGATGAGACTCAGGCAGGGAGATATATAGGAAATTCCAATGCATTTCACATCCTGTTTAGCTGCAAATGTCTGAAATTCAAAATATTACCTCTTATTACCTGTTGTTTAAACAAATGTTGAGACAAGAAACTAACTGAATATTGTATTGTCATCCAATTATGACCTATGTTCAAAATTTCAGGTCTCTAAGTTATCGGGAAAATAGTTTAAACTCGATTGCGAAATTCCACCCGGACAGACAGACAGCCAGACAGATATGACGGAAACCGAACTAATAAAAACGTGGTAAAATAGAACTTGAACACAAATATTACGTTTATTTATTCAGACGCGTTTCAACGACAAAGTCGCGATCTTCAGTGATGCACGAGCTACAATAACTAAACTATAACTCTCATAGTTTAGTTATTGTAGCTCTTGCATCACTGAAGATGACGATTTGTCGTTGAAACGCGTTTGAATAAATAAACGTACCATTTGTGAGAATTTGTGTTCAAGGTTTATTCTATTAAGTAAGTATACCACACCACATGTGAAGCTCAATATTTATTTATTAAAATTACATCTGGTTTTTTACCGATAATTTACGAACCGGCATTTTAAAGAGATTAAGATCAATACATTTTGTTTGGGTGCTTAGAAGCTATACTTGAGCAAAACGTGATCAAAATCGTTGGAGCACATTTTGATAAAATAGTAATTTTATGTTCTTTTCTTATAGCAGCTACACGGAAATTTTGAGTTATCAAAATAATGAAAAACACGTACCCAAAAAATAGCCCCAATATGCTCACATATCAAATTTGTTTAAAATTTCTTGACGGTGCTATTAGGCACTGTGAAAACAACAAGCGCCAGGCAGACATTTCAATAAATGTATAAGTCTACAATCTACATTATTTAAAAATTGGACTGTAAACATAATATTGTAGAATATTTGCTATCTAGGTGTAACAATTAATAATTGATGGTATACTTGTTTCTAGTTAAATATTACTTCTGTTTTTATTTATTATTATTAATATTATTTAAATCGGGGGCAGGAGTCAGATAGGGACTTAATGACCTAATATCAACACAAGATAAAAAAATTGTGTTCCACGTACAACGTACATAGACTTTGATTTTGTACACTTACACATAATTCCACCCTCACAATTTCTTATTTTATTTTTCAAAATTGTCCCCCCGCAAAAACTTTAGAATCTATATTATAAAGTGAACTCCTTATATGATCCCCTTCAAACTCTCATAAATTTGGCTTTAATTCATAAAGTTGATTTTATGCTTACGTCTTTATTAATGAAGAGAGTACCATATCACAGGTAAAACAATGTTGGCAACATAAGTCGAACCTGTGCAGAATTTTTTAAATTTTACTAATACTGAAAGCGACTTAATTCAATGTTTTAATGTAAAACACTAAAGCCACTGATGAATGCAATAAATAAAGAAAGTTTCGTCGCGTTCATTAATTTAAATATTTCATAACTACGTCCCGGAACTTCTTCGGTGGCACACGTTTCAATTGAATTATCTATTCATTAACAATGTGATTTCTCTGAATATGACAATGTAAGATTTGTGAATATGAGAATGTGAAATTTGTGAATGTGACTGTGTGAATTTTGTGACTGTGACAGTGTGACTTTTGTGAATATGAAAATAGAAGTTATGTGATTTTTGTGAATGTAACACTGTAAGGTTTAGATTATGACAGTGTGAATTTTGTGACTGTTATAGTGATAGTTTTGTGAATATGACAATACAAGTTCTGTAAATATGCAAGTTTTGAGAATGTGACAATGTAAGTTTTGTGAATATGAACTGTGTGCGTTTTGTGACTGTGAGAGTGTGAATTTTGTGACTGTGATAGTGATAATTTTGTGAATATGACAATACAAGTTCTGTAAAGATGTGAGTTTTGTGAATGTGACAATGTAAGTTTAGTGAATATGACTGTGTGCGATTTGTGACTGTGAGAGTGTGAATTTTGTGACTGTGATAGTGTGAGTTTTGTGAATATGACCATGTAAGTTCTGTGAATGTTAGAATGTGAACTTTGAGAATGTAAAAATGTAGTTTTTGTGACGATGGCAATGTATTTTTGTTCTGTAAATATGAGGATGTGCGTTTGTGAATTTGACAATGTAAGATCTGTAAATATGAACATGTTTTGTAACTGTAATAGTGTGAGTTTATGAATGTAATATTATGAGTTTGGTAAGTCTAACAATTTAAGTTTTGTACATGTGACAATGTGAGTTTTATGAATGTGAAAATTTGAGTTTTGTAAATGTAACATTGTAATTTCTGTAAGTTAGTCGACGTAAGTTTTATGAATGTGACAATGTATGTTCGTGAATATGACAACGTGAGTTATGCGAATGTGACAACAATTTGAGTGTTGTGTGTGTGGCAACAACTTGAATGTTGTGTATGTGACAACAATTTGAGTTTTGTGAATGTAACATTGTGATTTCTTAAGTTAGTCAATGTAAGTTTTATGAATGTGACAATGTATGTTCGTGAATATGACAACGTGAGTTATGCGAATGTGACAACAATTTGAGTGTTGTGTGTGTGTGTGTGTGTGTGTGTGTGTGGCAACAATTTGATTGTTGTGTATGTGGCAACAATTTGAGTTTTGTGAATGTAACATTGTAATTTCTGTAAGTTAGTCAATGTAAGTTTTGTGAATGTGACAATGTATGTTCGTGAATATGACAACGTGAGTTTTGCGAATGTGACAACAATTTGAGTATTGTGTGTGTGGCAACAACTTGAATGTTGTGTGTGTGGCAACAATTTGAGTTTTGTGAATGTAACATTGTAATTTCTGTAAGTTAGTCAATGTAAGTTTTGTGAATGTGACAATGTATGTTCGTGAATATGACAACGTGAGTTTTGCGAATGTGACAACAATTTGAGTGTTGTGTGTGTGTGTGTGTGTGTGTGTGTGGCAACAATTTGATTGTTGTGTATGTGGCAACAATTTGAGTTTTGTGAATGTAACATTGTAATTTCTGTAAGTTAGTCAATGTAAGTTTTGTGAATGTGACAATGTATGTTCGTGAATATGACAACGTGAGTTTTGCGAATGTGACAACAATTTGAGTATTGTGTGTGTGGCAACAACTTGAATGTTGTGTATGTGACAACAATTTGAGTTTTGTGAATGTAACATTGTAATTTCTGTAAGTTAGTCAATGTAAGTTTTGTGAATGTGACAATGTATGTTCGTGAATATGACAACGTGAGTTTTGCGAATGTGACAACAATTTGAGTATTGTGTGTGTGGCAACAACTTGAATGTTGTGTATGTGACAACAATTTGAGTTTTGTGAATGTAACATTGTGATTTCTTAAGTTAGTCAATGTAAGTTTTATGAATGTGACAATGTATGTTCGTGAATATGACAACGTGAGTTATGCGAATGTGACAACAATTTGAGTGTTGTGTGTGTGTGTGTGTGTGTGTGTGTGTGTGTGGCAACAATTTGATTGTTGTGTATGTGGCAACAATTTGAGTTTTGTGAATGTAACATTGTAATTTCTGTAAGTTAGTCAATGTAAGTTTTGTGAATGTGACAATGTATGTTCGTGAATATGACAACGTGAGTTTTGCGAATGTGACAACAATTTGAGTATTGTGTGTGTGGCAACAACTTGAATGTTGTGTGTGTGGCAACAATTTGAGTTTTGTGAATGTAACATTGTAATTTCTGTAAGTTAGTCAATGTAAGTTTTGTGAATGTGACAATGTATGTTCGTGAATATGACAACGTGAGTTTTGCGAATGTGACAACAATTTGAGTGTTGTGTGTGTGTGTGTGTGTGTGTGGCAACAATTTGATTGTTGTGTATGTGGCAACAATTTGAGTTTTGTGAATGTAACATTGTAATTTCTGTAAGTTAGTCAATGTAAGTTTTGTGAATGTGACAATGTATGTTCGTGAATATGACAACGTGAGTTTTGCGAATGTGACAACAATTTGAGTATTGTGTGTGTGGCAACAACTTGAATGTTGTGTATGTGACAACAATTTGAGTTTTGTGAATGTAACATTGTAATTTCTGTAAGTTAGTCAATGTAAGTTTTGTGAATGTGACAATGTATGTTCGTGAATATGACAACGTGAGTTTTGCGAATGTGACAACAATTTGAGTATTGTGTGTGTGGCAAAAACTTGAATGTTGTGTGTGTGGCAACAATTTGAGTTTTGTGAATGTAACATTGTGATTTCTGTAAGTTAGTCAATGTAAGTTTTGTGAATGTGACAATGTATGTTCGTGAATATGACAACGTGAGTTTTGCGAATGTGACAACAATTTGAGTGTTGTGTGTGTGTGTGTGTGTGGCAACAATTTGATTGTTGTGTATGTGGCAACAATTTGAGTTTTGTGAATGTAACATTGTAATTTCTGTAAGTTAGTCAATGTAAGTTTTGTGAATGTGACAATGTATGTTCGTGAATATGACAACGTGAGTTTTGCGAATGTGACAACAATTTGAGTATTGTGTGTGTGGCAACAACTTGAATGTTGTGTATGTGACAACAATTTGAGTTTTGTGAATGTAACATTGTAATTTCTGTAAGTTAGTCAATGTAAGTTTTGTGAATGTGACAATGTATGTTCGTGAATATGACAACGTGAGTTTTGCGAATGTGACAACAATTTGAGTATTGTGTGTGTGGCAACAACTTGAATGTTGTGTATGTGACAACAATTTGAGTTTTGTGAATGTAACATTGTGATTTCTTAAGTTAGTCAATGTAAGTTTTATGAATGTGACAATGTATGTTCGTGAATATGACAACGTGAGTTATGCGAATGTGACAACAATTTGAGTGTTGTGTGTGTGTGTGTGTGTGTGTGTGTGGCAACAATTTGATTGTTGTGTATGTGGCAACAATTTGAGTTTTGTGAATGTAACATTGTAATTTCTGTAAGTTAGTCAATGTAAGTTTTGTGAATGTGACAATGTATGTTCGTGAATATGACAACGTGAGTTTTGCGAATGTGACAACAATTTGAGTATTGTGTGTGTGGCAACAACTTGAATGTTGTGTGTGTGGCAACAATTTGAGTTTTTGAATGTAACATTGTAATTTCTGTAAGTTAGTCAATGTAAGTTTTGTGAATGTGACAATGTATGTTCGTGAATATGACAACGTGAGTTTTGCGAATGTGACAACAATTTGAGTGTTGTGTGTGTGTGTGTGTGTGTGTGGCAACAATTTGATTGTTGTGTATGTGGCAACAATTTGAGTTTTGTGAATGTAACATTGTAATTTCTGTAAGTTAGTCAATGTAAGTTTTGTGAATGTGACAATGTATGTTCGTGAATATGACAACGTGAGTTTTGCGAATGTGACAACAATTTGAGTATTGTGTGTGTGGCAACAACTTGAATGTTGTGTATGTGACAACAATTTGAGTTTTGTGAATGTAACATTGTAATTTCTGTAAGTTAGTCAATGTAAGTTTTGTGAATGTGACAATGTATGTTCGTGAATATGACAACGTGAGTTTTGCGAATGTGACAACAATTTGAGTATTGTGTGTGTGGCAACAACTTGAATGTTGTGTGTGTGGCAACAATTTGAGTTTTGTGAATGTAACATTGTGATTTCTGTAAGTTAGTCAATGTAAGTTTTGTGAATGTGACAATGTATGTTCGTGAATATGACAACGTGAGTTTTGCGAATGTGACAACAATTTGAGTGTTGTGTGTGTGTGTGTGTGTGGCAACAATTTGATTGTTGTGTATGTGGCAACAATTTGAGTTTTGTGAATGTAACATTGTAATTTCTGTAAGTTAGTCAATGTAAGTTTTGTGAATGTGACAATGTATGTTCGTGAATATGACAACGTGAGTTTTGCGAATGTGACAACAATTTGAGTATTGTGTGTGTGGCAACAACTTGAATGTTGTGTATGTGACAACAATTTGAGTTTTGTGAATGTAACATTGTGATTTCTGTAAGTTAGTCAATGTAAGTTTTGTGAATGTGACAATGTATGTTCGTGAATATGACAACGTGAGTTTTGCGAATGTGACAACAATTTGAGTGTTGTGTGTGTGTGTGTGTGTGTGGCAACAATTTGATTGTTGTGTATGTGGCAACAATTTGAGTTTTGTGAATGTAACATTGTAATTTCTGTAAGTTAGTCAATGTAAGTTTTGTGAATGTGACAATGTATGTTCGTGAATATGACAACGTGAGTTTTGCGAATGTGACAACAATTTGAGTATTGTGTGTGTGGCAACAACTTGAATGTTGTGTATGTGACAACAATTTGAGTTTTGTGAATGTAACATTGTGATTTCTGTAAGTTAGTCAATGTAAGTTTTGTGAATGTGACAATGTATGTTCGTGAATATGACAACGTGAGTTTTGCGAATGTGACAACAATTTGAGTGTTGTGTGTGTGTGTGTGTGTGTGGCAACAATTTGATTGTTGTGTATGTGGCAACAATTTGAGTTTTGTGAATGTAACATTGTAATTTCTGTAAGTTAGTCAATGTAAGTTTTGTGAATGTGACAATGTATGTTCGTGAATATGACAACGTGAGTTTTGCGAATGTGACAACAATTTGAGTGTTGTGTGTGTGTGTGTGTGTGTGGCAACAATTTGATTGTTGTGTATGTGGCAACAATTTGAGTTTTGTGAATGTAACATTGTAATTTCTGTAAGTTAGTCAATGTAAGTTTTGTGAATGTGACAATGTATGTTCGTGAATATGACAACGTGAGTTTTGCGAATGTGACAACAATTTGAGTGTTGTGTGTGTGTGTGTGTGTGGCAACAATTTGATTGTTGTGTATGTGGCAACAATTTGAGTTTTGTGAATGTAACATTGTAATTTCTGTAAGTTAGTCAATGTAAGTTTTGTGAATGTGACAATGTATGTTCGTGAATATGACAACGTGAGTTTTGCGAATGTGACAACAATTTGAGTATTGTGTGTGTGGCAACAACTTGAATGTTGTGTATGTGACAACAATTTGAGTTTTGTGAATGTAACATTGTGATTTCTGTAAGTTAGTCAATGTAAGTTTTGTGAATGTGACAATGTATGTTCGTGAATATGACAACGTGAGTTTTGCGAATGTGACAACAATTTGAGTGTTGTGTGTGTGTGTGTGTGTGTGGCAACAATTTGATTGTTGTGTATGTGGCAACAATTTGAGTTTTGTGAATGTAACATTGTAATTTCTGTAAGTTAGTCAATGTAAGTTTTGTGAATGTGACAATGTATGTTCGTGAATATGACAACGTGAGTTTTGCGAATGTGACAACAATTTGAGTATTGTGTGTGTGGCAACAACTTGAATGTTGTGTATGTGACAACAATTTGAGTTTTGTGAATGTAACATTGTGATTTCTGTAAGTTAGTCAATGTAAGTTTTGTGAATGTGACAATGTATGTTCGTGAATATGACAACGTGAGTTTTGCGAATGTGACAACAATTTGAGTGTTGTGTGTGTGTGTGTGTGTGTGGCAACAATTTGATTGTTGTGTATGTGGCAACAATTTGAGTTTTGTGAATGTAACATTGTAATTTCTGTAAGTTAGTCAATGTAAGTTTTGTGAATGTGACAATGTATGTTCGTGAATATGACAACGTGAGTTTTGCGAATGTGACAACAATTTGAGTGTTGTGTGTGTGTGGCAACAATTTGATTGTTGTGTATGTGGCAACAATTTGAGTTTTGTGAATGTAACATTGTAATTTCTGTAAGTTAGTCAATGTAAGTTTTGTGAATGTGACAATGTATGTTCGTGAATATGACAACGTGAGTTTTGCGAATGTGACAACAATTTGAGTGTTGTGTGTGTGTGTGTGTGTGTGGCAACAATTTGATTGTTGTGTATGTGGCAACAATTTGAGTTTTGTGAATGTAACATTGTAATTTCTGTAAGTTAGTCAATGTAAGTTTTGTGAATGTGACAATGTATGTTCGTGAATATGACAACGTGAGTTTTGCGAATGTGACAACAATTTGAGTATTGTGTGTGTGGCAACAACTTGAATGTTGTGTATGTGACAACAATTTGAGTTTTGTGAATGTAACATTGTGATTTCTGTAAGTTAGTCAATGTAAGTTTTGTGAATGTGACAATGTATGTTCGTGAATATGACAACGTGAGTTTTGCGAATGTGACAACAATTTGAGTGTTGTGTGTGTGTGTGTGTGTGTGGCAACAATTTGATTGTTGTGTATGTGGCAACAATTTGAGTTTTGTGAATGTAACATTGTAATTTCTGTAAGTTAGTCAATGTAAGTTTTGTGAATGTGACAATGTATGTTCGTGAATATGACAACGTGAGTTTTGCGAATGTGACAACAATTTGAGTATTGTGTGTGTGGCAACAACTTGAATGTTGTGTGTGTGGCAACAATTTGAGTTTTGTGAATGTAACATTGTGATTTCTGTAAGTTAGTCAATGTAAGTTTTGTGAATGTGACAATGTATGTTCGTGAATATGACAACGTGAGTTTTGCGAATGTGACAACAATTTGAGTGTTGTGTGTGTGTGTGTGTGTGGCAACAATTTGATTGTTGTGTATGTGGCAACAATTTGAGTTTTGTGAATGTAACATTGTAATTTCTGTAAGTTAGTCAATGTAAGTTTTGTGAATGTGACAATGTATGTTCGTGAATATGACAACGTGAGTTTTGCGAATGTGACAACAATTTGAGTATTGTGTGTGTGGCAACAACTTGAATGTTGTGTATGTGACAACAATTTGAGTTTTGTGAATGTAACATTGTAATTTCTGTAAGTTAGTCAATGTAAGTTTTGTGAATGTGACAATGTATGTTCGTGAATACGACAACGTGAGTTATGCGAATGTGACAACAATTTGAGTGGTTTGTGTGTGGCAACTACTTGAATGTTGTGTATGTGACAACAATTTGAGTTTTGTGAATGTAACATTGTAATTTCTGTAAGTTAGTCAATGTAAGTTTTGTGAATATGACAATGTATGTTCGTGAATAAGAAAACGTGAGTTTTGCGAATTTGACAACAATTTGAGTGTTGTGTGTGTGTGGCAACAACTTGAATGTTGTGTATGTGACAACAATTTGAGTTTTGTGAATGTAACATTGTAATTTCTGTAAGTTAGTCAATGTAAGTTTTGTGAATGTGACAATGTATGTTCGTGAATATGACAACGTGAGTTATGCGAATGTGACAACAATTTGAGTGCTGTGTGTGTGGCAACAACTTGAATGTTGTGTATGTGACAACAATTTGAGTGCTGTAAATGTAACATTGTAAGTTCTGTGAATGTGACAATGTGAGTTGTGTGATTGTGACGAAGTGAGTTGGCTATGTTTCTATGACAAAATTAGTTAAGAAATCTCTGCGTTTACTTCATCAATGAATGAAATATTTGGTAATATATAATGATTCAATTAGTAACGGGTTCTTAGCCTAACCATTTACGTTAGGTAAATTATTGTTTCGACATCACAAACACAATAGTGGTGTGCTTAGCATACTGTGGTCTTCTTTAACGGTTCATAAAAATAATAATTTACATATTTTATTTTATTCTTCATGTTTACCTATCAAGATTATTATTGTAAATGTTTTCCAAATTATAGTTTCCAAACAAAAGCGAAAAACCAACTTTTTTACGAATTGGTCAATTCGCGTCAGCAGTATCTTTAATATCTGTCTACATATTTACAAATATTTTACGTTCATACATATGTATAAGTCAGGTTCAGGTCATGTTAAATTCTAGGAAATTAAACCAATTTCATATACATTTAATATAGGTGCTTTTAAAAATTTTCATCGGCTGTTACAATGGTTCAAAATTGAAAAATTGCAAAGAAAAGTACGGGACATTATCAATTCACAAATTTTTTTTACACCCATACACAATACTAGAATCGAAAATAATTATTACTCACTCTTTTCCTGAATTTTAGTAAGACGTTATCTGTCAAAATATGTAAACAAAACCGTTTAAGAAAGACGAGTATCACAGTAGTATATTCCATCACTAGGACCAAAGTGAAGCTCTTCAATACAAGCTCAGTTTAACTTAAGGAAAATGAGCGAGGATAGAAAAGCTTCTTTTGGTCCAAGTGATGAACTATATTTTACGTTATACTGCAAATAATATAAGAAAACAATTTCACAAAAACTAAAATGTTATAACCTATTTAACTTCAAATCGATGATAACAGCTGTTTCAACGGTTATTTACAATCGAGAATATCGGTTGTTTTTATAAATGCTTTACAGTCGTTAATTAATTCGTATAAACGAAGTAACAACTGATGACCTCGACCTCAGCTGATGTTTTTAGGTCCTAGGACTACAAAGAATAACTTTAACATCTCAATGCATGTATTGAAAGCAGCTGTTTTTGAAGCAGTAAGACGAAAAATTAGTTCAAGAGATTTCGATTCAGATATGATGAGATGTAAATCTTTATAACCCGAACTAATGTAACCCATCAATTTAAAATAAAATAAAAGTTTCCATGTTTGTTTTGAAAATACTATTCACGAATTTTATTTTACTCGTACATTTTCACACTTCAGTAAAATTTGATCGTCATCTCTGATTTAAAGATCCTTCATTTTCATATTTATATCGATAATTTCCTAACAGTCTTTTATTGGGGATGGGGGTGTATCGAATTTGTTGAGTTATGGTTGTATGACAGGTAGCCTTACCCCTGATTTTAGTTACTAAAAATTAAAAATCTAAATCAGTGTTTATACTGCAGCTCAGTACGGACAGACAGATAAATATCATCGTAAAAATCATGTAATTGGAGTCAGTTGCTTTTAAAATACTATCATTCTAAAAAATGTTAAATTTTTTTCCCCCACTTTGTTTATATCACTTTAATGTGGCAAAGTAAAAATTAAATACGTTTACTCAATACGAAGATAATGGAAGCAAAACGTATTTGTAGTGAGTTCCGAAACCTGAATCACTTTGTTTTCACTTTCAGGTAAAAAAAAGGTAATATGAACCAAGGATAGCGATCTAAAATTACAATTATCTCAAAATTTGTTCAAGATTGTTAGATAAAAGTGAAATGTGAAATTGTATAATATAATGAAAGCTGTGTGTGTTTATTCAGAAAATACTAAAATAATTGCGGTGGTTAGGGTTAATTTCGGTAATTAATAATTTATTGGTTAACAGTAATTTTTTTACCCACACATAGTTTTGGATATAAACTTTCACACTTCAGGAAAATTAAAAATTATGCTGATTTTCAGATCCTTCATTTTCACTTTTACATCGATCACCCTTACGGTCTTTTTTCTTGGGGGGGGGGGGGAGTCAAATTCATAAAGGTGAATTATGGTTTTATAACATGTAGCTTTTTTGTTTTCGGTTATTAATTTTTGGAGAATTTTGATTTATTTGCAAAAAGTAATTTTCTTGTTTTATAAAAATCGAAACACTTCACCAACATTTGGTAGGAATCACTTAGGTTTAGAAAATTATTACGGGGGAGTTTATGGCTCAATTTCACGGGTTTTTATTACAAAAGTGAACGAAATTGGAATACAGTTTGAGGACTGACATTTTTGTATAAACTAAGACCCTTAAAATATATATTCACAAAATCTTGAAGTCGACAATTTTTGCCACCAGCATACTTTCTATATACGTTACAAAAGAAAAAAGTACCGTATCTGTGTTTAAAAAAAGTGAGAAACGTGTGTTTTGTTTGTACACAGTTTATGCTTTGAAAAAGCGAAAATATAAAATTGCGATTTCGTCTTACAAATGAATGTGAAAGAAAAATCAATGAAAATGTAATCCATCTTTTAATTGCTATTTACTGTTTGTCTCACATCTCACAAAAACTGATTTTAAAACTTATACGTTACGGATTTCTTATTGTCTGTTTAAATTAAGTTGTATTCGTCATACAAAAAACTATAATACATGATTTCGTACTGCAATTTAATTTAAAATCCAATATTTTTAGATTAGTAGGCCACGAAGTTTTCAAGTTGGGGGGGGGATAACTGACCATTATAATTTGCGCTAGCGCCAACATATTAATTTTTTCGTCAAATAAACATACATATTCCTAATCAGAATAACTGTTAGTTTTATTTGATACTCCACACATATTTCAACAACAAAATTTCCATTTGATAGTTTTTGCCCATAAACTATCCTAAGGTTATTATTTTTTTACCGTTATGTTTAAACATGTGGGACAATACAAAGAATATAAATGCAAAGTTTGAAATATATATAATTTATTGTCTCTCTGTCTAGACTGGTTTGGACTTATAGACAGACAATCGCGTCTATAAGGATCTTTGTTTTTACTTACGGACAACAAAACTCGAATAAAACTTATACTAAGTCGATTGAAACAAATATTTTCAATTCGTAACGTTGTCGTTTAGGAAATCGAAGGACCAAATTGGAACAAATATATATCACGATACTTGAAAAAAACAAAATTGTAAATAAGCTGCCTAATGGTGTTAAACGACGTCGTTCTAGATATTTTATTAACTATTTATGTTTGCAAACAGTTACATTTAAATGGTATATAGTTTCGTATGTTTCTTATGACAGAATTATGACTGTTTCTTTGTAATTTCAGGGATTTATTTTTCATTCCCAAATAATCACATTTTCTTTTCTGATATGAATGATTTATTAATTTTATTTTCTCACATTGGCTTAGTATAGAGAAGGTTAAAATACGAATGCCAATATATCCATTTTGAGGTCCCTTGAATACAAAAAAAGTTATTTTTGGAATGGTATTTGTCTGACATCTGTCATTTGTGCAGAGCTCTACAGCTTTACGCGTGGACTGATTTTAAACGAATTTGGTATATGGACATATTTTGACCATATCTTGAACCTGTTTTTTCATTTGTTCAATAATTCAAAATTTCGGGGTAGCGGTTATAAGAAAAAGACACTAAATTTATTATTTTCTTAATCGTCTCCAACGATTTTGATTAAATTTTATTTAAGTGTACCTTCAAATCTAAACAAAAATTATGTGAAAAAGTACCGGCTCATGAGATATGTGTAAAAATAAAATAAATAAATTTTGGGACAGTTATAAAACAAGTAATTATTCAAAATTGGCTCTACTGATTTTCTTCAAATTTGAGTGAAATGTGAGAGTAATGCCCAAATCCGTGTGCAAAATTGCAAGTAAAATAATATTTCGGTTCAGGAATAGTTGGTAAAAAAATATTAACCTTAACAACAGTCCTTATAAACTCGATTTTAATCAAAGATGGGATAAACGAAAGAAGTTTAGGCCATATTAATTTTTTTTCAAAGATGGCGTTCACTTTGCCTCATTTCTACTTTTTGACTGATAACAACCAAATCGACATTTTTGGTGATTTATTAGTGTTGATTAGTTTTTATTTAGTTTTGGGGATGGATGAGTGAACGTTTTTGCACCGTCTATTTCATTCACAACTTCCGAAATTAATTTATGGCTACTAGTATGTATTTTAATTATTATTTCGATTGTGGATAGATCTGTGGAAAAGTTTGCGCAATGTTATCCCCCGTTTATTTCCTTCTGTAGCGTTTTTGATCATGTATAACAGAAATCCTGGGATAAAGTGGGGAATAAACTCATTGTGAAACACACAAAGTGAGGTGTTTGATCACACTTTCTTCATACACTCAGCTGGATCAATAGAATAGGGTATTGAAGAATATCTTATATATACAATCTAAAATCACACTTGCCACATACAAGACAGGTGTGCTTATACAATAATGTCATTACCAGATAATTCATTTCCTTCCTGTATTTAAATGTCCTAGGTTGGGAGACACATTGTTTCTTCAATTCGAGCTTAAAGTCTTGACCTTTCAACTGGCACCAATACCGCACCAAGTGAAAGGGAGACCAAGCGCGCATGTCTTCCTGAATGACCAGTTAGCAACCACTTTCACTCGGCGGGAAAGCAGAAGATAAGGTAATCATCATTTACAATTTATTTTGATTTATATTTGCTCCTAATTAACATAAAAATTACATTTCTAACTCCGGGTTTGTCTAAAAGTTTTGTTATGGGTTATGACTTTTGATTAATTGCATAAATTCCTGGGTAGGATTTGCATACATCAAAGTTGGTAATGATAAATCTATTTTACAGCTTTCAGATAAATGAGGTATTATCACTAATCGGAAAATGTTGATTTAATGTAGTGAGATGTAAAGTAAATTAACAAAAAAACTTGCAGTTATAAATGTGAAAACAAACGTTTGATTTTGAAAAACAACTAGCTTAATATTTTATTTAAAAATAATACATTGTATTGGGTTTATTATTACAATAATTATTTTAACTGTGAATGCAATTACTAGGAGAATTTACTTATATTTTTAACATTTATTTACCTTTTACTTATTTATTTGTTTTTATTTTTGTGAAGCCGGTTGATGAATTCATTTTCCATGCATGTATCTTTCAACATGTTATAAAAAAGTGGTCACAGACAAATGGTTATTAATTATAACAAATTTTTAAATAAATAAACTATAATTAAAATCACTTTATAAACTCTAAAATAACAACATATAATACATTTGACAGAATAATATATATCTATGTTAATATTGATTTTAAACCATTTAAAATAATCATGATAATGGTTATTTTTCAACTATCAATTTCATTAATTTCCATTTCAGTTTATTGCGTTACTATTAAAGTTAAGATATCTTACATACAATCTTATTTCAAATGGAAACAAATTGTCAATATAAAATTACCTCCAAAACTTTATACTGGATGTTCAAAATGACCCGGAAATGTTTGAACCTATAAGAATAAACAAACAAGAGTTGGGGCTACACCTGTTGGTCAATTTGAATTATCATTTTGGATACATTCCAATTTTGCAAGCGTAAGAAGGCGTCCCCTTGAAGATGGTAATCCAAATTTTCAAATGTAAACTTGAATAGTTTATCGTAGGATTTCATATAAAATCATAATTTAAAATAATTTTATTCTTAATGCTTTCTTTTAATTTGGAGTTTTGATCCACAAAAATTTTACGATTTTCACGCTTAGAACAAAAACTAAGTTCGTAATCTTAAAAGAAATAAAATAACACTACCCTAATTACATAAATTCTGCTAATTTGGTTAGAAATTTGTAAAATAATAATTTGGTTTTTGAAACTGAATCCTCGAAAAGAGTAATTCATTAAAAAAAAAAAAAAAAAAATTTAAATGGAGTTGATTTATTTCAATTTATCTAATAATTTTAGAGCAATTTTATTCTTTCAAACATTTTGATTGCAAACTTAGTTTTGTTTCTAGGATTAAACATTTCCTATTCCACTATCCTTGAACGGTTGTATTTCTGTTTAAATCTGAAAATATTATTCAACATGGAATTTAGTAAACAAAAATTAGATAAAAAGGTTTGATTTATACGCTTAATTTATACTCTTTTTTGGGTTGCAAAATTGTGCTGACTACTGAGAAATAATTAATTTGTATCAATAATTGTAAACTAATTATTTTTTCCTACTATTTTTCTTTCATAGAGTAAATTACCCCTTAGGTGTTCACTTATAGTGAGGCTGAGTTTGGCAATCCCTAGTTAACCTACCTGGATTTACACCTTCTTTTATCTACTTTTGGGTTAGATTCCTCTGTATCTTTTCCTTTTAGGTCTCTCTTGACCGACTCTTGTTCTCTTTCGACCCTGACACTATTAGGGTATTCGAGGGCTAGAGATTTCATATTGTTTTTGTTAAGGCGATGAGACCAAAATATTTTTTCGCTTTTAAACCTAAAAAAACAACAAATAATTTAACCATTACTAGATTTTTAAAATATCCAACGTAAAAACTTCCAGTTTTTTAAAATCTCCCAAACCTTAATAAAATGTTTTATACGTTAATTAAATATTTATACCAAAACTTTCACTGAATATAAGTTTACTTTCTTTCCAAGAGTTGAATTCTGTTTCTCTAATTCAGCCTAATCAAAACTGTTAAAGCCTATTTTGATAAAATCGGAATTTTGACGTTTTCGTTTTTTACAGCTAATTCCCAATTTTGAGTTTAGAAAAATGAAAAAAAAAAAGCTTCTCGAATTTAAGACCATAATATTTCCGAATATCATCAAAGTTTAACTACTCGTCTGCACAAATGACTGACGATAGATAAACCATCAGAAATCATTGAATAAACCACTTTAATGATTATCAAAATGAATATTAATACAAAACTATACATAAACTGTTTTGACCCCCCCCACCTTATAATTTTTATTAACTTCGTATTTGTGGAGTATGTAGTCCTAAATCATAGTCTCGTTGTCATAGATATACCGATTAAATAATAAACTACTTTGTTTGTTCATTTTGAGTATTAGGATCTATGTAATTCGTAAGTTAAAAAAAAATGATGTAGAAGGGCCTTATCATCATTTCTAAAGTTTAAAATTTGTTTTGGATTTTAAAACAAAAAATTCAAAATAAAGATTCATAGCCCACAATTAGACCCCCAAAGGAAGCTAAAACTGCACCATCCGTTTTCGGCGTAGAGGCCATGTACACAGACACTTTCAGATATTTGTGAGATTATACACTGCGTACAGACTTTCGCTAGAAGCGATTACATACGTATGAACAATACGACTGTACAATGACGTAAGTACTTTGTAGGATTCACATTCTCCAATCAATGTGTCTTGGCTGGCACACTTTCATTAACACATATTGTGTCGTCATCTTCGGTTGGTACATCGTGTGATAAAAACCCAGGGGAAAGGAATATGGCTTCAGAGTTTACGATGCAACTTAAACCTTAAAAGGTAAAAGATGTAACTTCATAGCGGGCGTCCTCAGAATCAACTTTACTTTCATGTCATAGTTAGGCAAAATGTAATTGGATCTATTGGTGGTCTCAGTGTAAAGCAACTAGAAATGTATTTCTCAACAGCCCCATTCTTGAGACACTTAATGAGTAAACCCTTGGCCTCAGTTGTGATGAAATGTGTCTAGCAGTACAGACCTCGAATCAGCTTCGGTTATGTAATTTATGTAGTGGGTGCAGTCTCGCTCCGGTAGTTTGAGAATCTCGGTCTTTAGGAGCAGTTACTCACTTATTCCACAAAGTCGTTTGTTTGTTGGTATCGAATACAACATAGGATAATTGTTTTTTTGAAAACTAGTTGTTTTGCATGTAAATTATCCTTATTCACTATAAACCATCAGTAAATAATTGTGTTTAGATACGTTAGACAGAAAAAAACTCGAACACAAGATCTCATAAAATTACGTTTACTTAATCAAACGCGTTTCAACGACAAAGTCCCCCATCCTCAGTAATACATGAGCTACA
Source organism: Aphrophora alni (assembly GCA_963513935.1). Classification (NCBI taxonomy): domain Eukaryota; kingdom Metazoa; phylum Arthropoda; class Insecta; order Hemiptera; family Aphrophoridae; genus Aphrophora; species Aphrophora alni. Next base: position 39,790,505 of record OY740770.1, on the reverse strand, counting down.
CTAACTCAACTATAACTTATAATATACGTTGTTATTATAAAAGAAATGGCGGAGTTATAATAGCACAAGAAAATCAATTAACACATTTTGAGTAATAGTTTGACAGCATGGATATAACCACTCCTAAAGTTTATGTAACTGTTATTAAATCACCAGCTGCAGTAATTGTTTGGTCATTGTTCTGTTGTTGTATTGTATGGTTGAAGGTGATTAATTCTTGTAAGTCCTTGTTATATTTTAAACAAGGAAAATATGATCGTTTTATGTAGTTTGTTTATTCCATTGGATTTTTTAAAGTATATACAGTGTGTATATTTAATCTGGAGGAAATAGTGTTTCTTGAATTTTTATCAGATTTTATTTAAACATATTTTGCTGAGTTAGTTCTAATAACAAATATATATTAATTGATGTCAAATACGTTCTAAGAACTGTAAAAACACACATATTGTAAGTAGTAAATCACGCAAAACTAATAAGTAGTAAATTAATTGAAATTGTTGATTTATTTTTGAGAAATTCGGGAACCAAGTGGTTACAAATCGACGTTAATTTCTAAATCCGCGCAATAAAATACAATAATATTACGAACTTCACGGAAAAGAAAGATTAATAAGACATTTGAAAAAATTGTTAGGCCCACTCCTATTTATATATATTTTTTTACTATTCCGATGATATTAATTTCAAGTTTATTTATCTGTGGATAGTATAAAATGAGCAACATTCCATTTACACCTTTCTTCACACCAAACTTTAACTGTTTTTCTAAAAGTCTAATAAACCAATGTGACATCGACTCCGCTTTAAAATTAAAAATACCAATCAATGAGATTTTCTGTTCTTCAGATAATTTTCTGTAAATAAATATCTCATATTATAATAAAGTGGTTGAAATGTGTATCTAGGAAATGAAAACCATGTGCAATATAGACATTTTAACACCATATAGAAACCACTATCTTTCTACACTGTATATTTTGCGCATTAAATATGAGGTAACATGAAATTGGTAATTTACTTACTAAATGGAAAGAAAATGTTGAAAAGAAAATAGATAAGGGCTAATTTTAAATCAACAATTAGTTTAAATCTACCAAGAAAATAAAACAAAAAATAGATAACAATCAAATCTTATTTCATTTTCTACCCAATTAATTTTTTAATTTCTGTTTTTTACATATTATTCCTGAACCGCAATATTGATTTATTTTCTATTTTGTATACGGGTTGGGTAATTAATCTTCACACATTACTAAAATTTGAACGAAATTGGTTGTCTTGGGAGCCATAATTTTATTTGACTGCTCTTAAAAAAAGATGATCTTTATTTTGCATGTTCAAGGTTTAAAATTTTATATCTGCAATTGTTTGTTATTAATGTTATTTGTTATATTGTTTTAAATATTTATTTGTTAAAAATTGTTTTATTTAAACAGTTTCACAATTAATTAGAAGGCATCAATGGGTTCAAAATTCCTAAAAAATTTCCTCTGAGAACTTCAAAACACTTATACCCGTAAAAATCCCATCACATAACTTTCTCTATAAGAAAACTATTTAATTTATTAACTGCATTTATTGTTTGTTGAATTTGCTAAAAAATTAAAAATCGTATAAATTCATTTTAAATGTATTACGTTTTATGTCGCCTAAAAAGGCAAATTAAAAATTTTTTAAACTATTTTTAAACATTAGAAAAGCCGCCATTTTAAAAACAGATTTCTATGGTTATTTAACTAAGGTATTCATGAAATAGTATCACCACATTTTTTGAGAAACTAGAGAGAATCAAAAGTTCTTATGGACTTATAAATACATACGTACGTCTAGTCATAATACGTACAGTATTTTGATTTCGATTCCCTGAAGTCACAAGGCAATTTCTGCCAAATAGAAAACAATAATTTTCTAGTATTTCCCTACCAATTTTAATGACAATGTTATTCAAGTACCTAAATTGCATAACCTGCGCCTTGCTAATGGTGTGTGATCGTACGCTAATTGACAAAATTGATCATTTACATATTTTAACTAAATCTATCCACTTCCTAAAATGTTAGAAATCTGTTCAAATTATTTTCGTATAAATAGAGCATTACCGAAACAAAGTGTCGTTCAATGTAGGTCGTACAACTGGCGACCTTATCCTAGCCAATTTATTTTAAGTATACAGATTTCATAACCTATATTTAATAATTCCATATTTTATTCTAATTACATACAAATCAGATTATTATGCTTTTGACTCAACCGTTACTAAAGTTTTGGGGTTTATTTTTAATAATTCAAATTTAAAAATAGCCTACAAAGTAGTATTAGCCTTGGGAAATCCTATCTATCTAACAATCGTTAAAAAAAAACTAAGGATAATATTTCGATGTTGGAGAAGTTTGGAATTTATTAAATTAAATATGATTCGTGTGATAAGATTTATCTTAGCATAAAAAATATTAAGAAATTATATGACCGATATTAAATATAATAGATCTGAAAAGTCTAGTGTGGCTGAGCACATCTTTCAAATAAAACATAACTTAGATGTTAAATTTAAAAAAAGAAATTATTTATGACAGGTTGTTGGACAGTTTTGAAAGTATTTCAATATTTGAAGATAAAAATTTTCAGATAACATATTATAACATGTTAAGATGTTCAATAACTGAATCCAGATACATGTTCACTCGTTTTTTTCTTTTTCCTCCTCCTCCTCCTCCTCCTCCTCCTCCTCCTCCTCCTCCTTCTTCTTCTTCTTCTTCTTCTTTAAACCAATATAATAACTTGCACATCAGCTAGTTTTCACCTTCTTTCTTCTTATCTTGTCATTTATCTACCAATAACCCACGCACCTTACTAAGTATATCTTTAAAGTAGGGCATCTTAGAGTAGGGTTCAGCTCTGACACAGTGCTTCATAGTGATAGTGATTGGGGATTGAGCTTTTTCCTATACCTTTCCCCTTTGGCGCTATTTAAAGTTGTGAGATTTGAAGCATGTCTCGTACTGAATTATTTAGTCTATATGATATATGTACAATATATTCTAAATTCCGTTTTCATTTTATTTATTTATTTTAAATCATTATAATTTGTGTGATTAATTTTTATTTACTACTGATTTAAGAGTAATATGTAGGTTATTTTTCAGGGTGATAAGGTTATTTGTTGGTCAATTTTATTTTATATTTATATTTTCTTAAATTATAGTTCAGTGTTGTAAAATTTGATAAAGTGTACTTAATTGTTGGTTCAGTATACCATTGATTTATTGTACCAGGTATCCCAAAAGGTTGCCAAGATCATAGATCCTTCCAAATCCGGGTCAGTAACCTGAGGTAAGACGTTACTCTTTGTGATTGACCGGTTAAGAGGGAAGGGGGCGCTACTTGGCACTTAGTTTTAGGAGGTTTATGTTTAGTTTAGCGATAAACCTCTGAGGATGATGACTATGTCATTGAAACGTACATGAGGGTAATAAACATACCGGATTTATTACAGTCTTAGTTTTGTTTCTGTTTTTGTTTTTCGGGGAATTCTTTATTTTCCTTGTTGTCTTCTTAAGGTTTGTGAGATTTCAGTCAAGCGTTAACTAAGAAACGAATGTTCCAAACTTTTCAAAATTTTGAATTTTGAACTAAACATTGGTTTGTATATATTTTATCAAATATTTTCCAAAATAAACCTGATTTGTTTCTGATATTGATGAAACTCGTAATATTTACGTCGCTGAGTTTGAGAACATAACATTGTTTTTTACATAAGTAATTGGAATGCCAAATGATGGCTACGTGAACTATCTGCCTTGGCCTACAATAACAAAATTCTTCCGACACTATGATTTATTTTAAACATTACACTTTTCCCTCTCAGAACGTTACCTCCTCAAGTCGTGACTGTTGATGGCGTGGTAGAATGAAGGCTGAAAAGAATAATTTATGAAAGAGAGATACCTATAATTTTTTACTAACTCCACAGACATACAGAAGTATTCACGCATTCGTGTACATGCAAACCGCGAAGTACGACAAAATAACAAGTAGAAGTTTGGAGAAAGAAGCCGTGACGATTAGAAGAGTTGACAAAGCCGTTAAAGAAGAAGACGAAGACTTAGATAGAAGTGAAAGGTTAATTAATTGTTTAAAGAAAGTCAACTTGAAGTTCGTAGAAAGTTAATTATTGAATCAAGTGCTTAACAAAATCGATTGGGCTTAGTTGTAAAAATCGATTAAAAATAAATACAATGGAGTAATTAAGGAGTTATTATTTCTAACGCTCAGAAACTCTTATTTTCATTGTTTGTACTGTTTAAATTATAATCACTTCAAATTTTGACCTATAGTTTTGAAATGTTTGGATACGATATAATTGAATTTAAATCTCTTGATACCCTAATGGGAATTTACCATCTACTGTTTTTTCTTTCTTTTCTATTGAGGATGTCGCATCAAACATTTATTAAAACAAATTTTTATGATCTTCAGAGCACATGTCAAGATTTAAAATTCTGTAAAAACATATGTGTTCTTGAGGAGTTACATAAAATGAACACAGAAATTTCCTTGTCATTATACAGTCGGCTTTAATTTTTCAGTTTTAAGGTATTTTTTAAAATTATCAGCTTATTTATGACATCCAACTCAAATTTAATCAATAATGATTAGCAAATATCTATTTCAAAATGGCACATTGCGATCTCCTCAATGAAATAACCTATTCCTGAAACTATGAAATATACACCGATAGGAATAATTTAACAGATTTTTTGCTCACTGTGAATATATTTTTTTCTCTAAAGACTGCAACTTTGGTTAGATATTACTCAAATTTGTTTTGTAGACATAGTTTAACGACTGATAATACAAGTTTTGAACTGTAAAAATGGATTGATCAATTTCAAAATAGTTTACAAATTTCATTAAAGTCCATTTTGATTATAACATTTTATATAATATCCCATTTTTTTCAACTTTAAACTATATATTTATTTATGGACAAATATGTTTTCTAGGAACAAAAATGTACACTAAATTTCAAAATATTAAAATATAACCTCAAAATTGTAACAAAAATCAGCAATGAGCCATAGCCGGAAACATAGTTTATTTTGTGTCAAATTTAGCAGAAAAGTCACACTAGTTGAATAATACATGAAAAAAAAATCATAATATGAATATGATTAAAAAAAGCGGCAGTTTTAGTCAGTTTTTAGTAGTTGCCTTTTGTCTATGTTACTTTGAGCCTATATTAATTTATTTTGTGTATTATATTATTTACCAGTTATGTGTTTATATAAATCAACCAGAAAAAAAACACCAAAATAAATTCTCACTATGTCTAATCAGTATATTAAGCGACTTGTTAAGTGTTTAGTATTTATATTCTCAAATGAATTTCAAAGTCTCTTTGAACATGAACAGTATGCAGAATTCTGTTATCAGAGATTTAAAATTAGGTAACAACCAGGTTAAGAAAAGACTCCGGCGCAATTTGTTCTCTGGAGGGTAGACGGAAGTCTATCTCTAGTGTGATATCTATCTCGATAGTTTGTAGAAAGTTTAATTAATTGAATCAATGACATAATCCTTGCAATCGATTCGACTCAACGGAAGAAAACTATTACGTTCATGCAATGACTTACAATAATTAAAAGATGTCAGTTTTTCCTCTTGTTTTGGTCGATGATCGATATAACACAAAAGATACTTTGAAGTTAGACTTATTGCAATGCTTACATAAAGTCTGTGATTGCTATCAAATTGGCTGGTGAAAGGAATTGAGGCGGGTTTCAACGCCTTGAGCGAGCCTGTGAAGACCGGATCGGAAAGATGTTGAAAGATGAGGGCACCACACACATACACATACACACACACACACACACACACACACGCACGCACCCACGCTCGAACACACACACTGCCACGCTCCGACTCCCATCTTTTTTCGGGTGTTGCCGCGCTGCCTCTCTCCGTCAGTGGGTTCGAGTAGGGTTCTTCTTGCCCCCCGTTGTAACACCACTTGCCACGCTTCTTCTCTTCGGTACTTCACGAATTTAAGATTCTTGTTCCCTTTTTTGGAACACTATTATCACGAACTCTTAAACTCGCTGTACGATCACCACCGACTGGGCGAACCACCTTTCTTTTCAGAGCAAGCGCGGGCAAGGCCAAGGTGCTCACTTTTACTTTTTTAAATCAAAGATTTTGCAACTCTTGGCTCTAATAAGTATGAGCTTGTCCTCATAAACTTACCAAATTTTAATTAACGCAAAATTCCCTGAATTTTATCTCAATGCTCGATTATTTAGATCTTTTAGGATTAACTCTCTCTCTCTCCAAGGTCGTGCCTTTTGGGAGAAATCGGCTCTTAAGTTCTGATGATAACTTTTTAAATTTTCAAATTATATTACCAGAGCACATATATAAAATTTATGTTAAAACAAGGTTAATAGCATACACAGAATGGATATATATTAAAAACACAACAAAATTTAGAAATGAATTATTTGTATATTATTTTCTCTTTTGCACAGAAAAATGATATATTCAAAACTTTCTTAATCACACCAAACAATTTAATTGAACAATAACACAACTATTTATTTATTTGACAAAATTAATTAATGTAATATTATCTATATATTAAACAAAATAACAACGCTTGACTTTTCAGACAGAACCACAAACAGTTTTTCCTGTACTGAAAAAGTCGTATTTAAATTATTAATAATTTTCAACACCAAAGCAGAGGTTTAAAAAATGAATTTAATTTTTAATAATTCCCCTAATGACGTTATATTTGAAAAGAAGTTAATATTTGCGAATTATTCCTTAAGTATAAGATACCTTCACACTTTAATAGAAGTTCTAGTTGGATTTGGAATTTGTTGTATTATTAGGATGATAGTGATGTGATGTTTTCTATCCAGAGTCTGTAAGCTGCTATGTAGTTGAATGCTGGTCTCGAATTCTTCTAAGTCGCCTTGAAGATCGATTAAAGTTGAAATTATTCTAAGTCCAATTAGTAGAGTGACAGTTGAATCTTCCTCTCAGCTCAGAGTCGGTTGCAGAAGAAACGTCCTTTAAGCGTCGATTCCAAATCAAAAGTAATCGTCTTTCGACGGTTAAATCTCGGTCTCCCTGTCAGTGGGAATTAATCCACTTTTCTGGAGCCAATTTTCCTCCCTTTTTGGGAAAAAGGTATTTTCCATATATTATGTGTTTTCAGGCCCTTTTGGTCTGAAATATTTACACTATATGTTTTATTAGTCCTATTTTTTGACTAATGAATAGTTTTCTTCCTTAATTATTAATTAAAACACCTTTTAATTAATAATTTATAGTATTTTTTCTTTAACGTTATCTTTGATCCATGTTGGCAACATGATGATTCTGACTTTAGACTCTGCTTGACGATGCGCGCGCAACTTTTCATGTTTTTGCATGAAAATCTCTACTTTTGACGTTTTTTCGTTCAACTCGCTATAACTTTCGAACGCTCGAACCGATTTTAAAGTTCCTTTCGGATTCTTCTTCCTTTCCATCTTGTGGGTCTTGTGGAACTTGATTCATCGCTCTACTACGCTTCGTTCGCGAGTTATCGCCATTTTCCTGAAATTTGATTTTTCCCCTTTTCAAATTTTGAGATAAGTCCTTTCTCAAAATTCTTTTGACGAAATCTTGTTCCTCTTCTACTACGACGAAAAACTATGTTTGTACTTTTCCCATAACTCGTTTGGTTGTCGAGTTATTCGCCTTTGAAGTCCTTAAGTTTGTGTCGTATGAGTTTATGTTCCTAAAAACCCCCCCATTATATATTATTACTTCTGCTTTGGTGTGTTACCATTTTACATACTAAATACATATAATTATCATGTTACTTTACCCCTTTAACGTTTATTTTACCCGCTTTTGGGCTTTGAAGTTTTACGTTTTGTAATTATTATATCTCCCTTATTTTATTTTCAAATTTGATTCTAAGTACCTATTATTGTGCCCTATTGTGGTCTCTACAATAGTACTTATTATTATTTTTTAAATGATCCCCCCTTCAACTCAAAAATTCCAAAAAACTCCCCAAGAATGACTTTCTAAGTCCATTCTCACCTGTTAATTATTATTAATTCATATTTTTTATTTGTGATTATTATTACTTCCCCACTTGGTTATGACTCTACGATTTTTGAATTTTGAATTTATTCTTTTTCCAAATTTTAGGTTTTTGAGCCCTTCTAAAAACTTGAATAACTTTTTTGTTTTATGTGATTTTAAATTTATTTGTTGATATTATTGGTCGGTTGACTCTACTGAATATTTATTTATATTAATAATTTAGTTTCTTAATAAAATAGGAACTAAGGCAGTTTGACTTTTCACGTCCGAACAAGCAAGTTTGCTCTCGAACTGGCGTGACGTCATCGCCCCACCTCGTCCCCACTCTACAAGGTTTAGCGCGGCAATTTAACTTGTTTTAAATGGACTTGAGACGTTTGGCTTTTTCCAAACCGTCGCAAAATCCCCCCTTTGAACTAAAATTTTCGGTTAAAATGAAAAATTCCTATTTTTCATTTTTTAAAAAACTAAAATTTTAGTATTAAACCCCTTTTTCGACATATCACATTTCATATTAACTATTTATTTATCATCTCTATTAATCATCAACATAAAGTTTGACATATTAACCTAACAACTTATATAAACACATTTATTTATATCTAAAAAACATCTCCTCCATCATTCCATATATTGATATACTCAAAACACATTTTATTCATTATAGTATAATATTTATATATTCAAAACACATTTTATTCATGATAGTATAATATTTATATATTCAAAACACATGTTATTTATTATGGTATACATACAAATTTGCTTAAGCGTTCTTTTAGTCCATTACAGCCGTTTCATCTAAACGTCCTTGCTGTAAATAAACACATTATCACACACAAAACATATTACATTTATATAAGGAATAATTCGTCTTATATGATTATATTTATCTGCTTTGGTTGAATTTAAAACTATGCCTACATATATATAAAGTACTTGGTAACTACAACGATTATTATCCTAATTGCAGTTAAAAAGAAAAAATTATTTATGCTATTGGAAATCTCCCTTTAATAAAAACAAAACAGTACACATTTAAACATCCATTCATTCCTATCCCCCTCAGCTAATTTGTTGGACAAGCAGTCTGTCAATATTGGTTGATTGACGTCCGGTTCTCCCCTTCACCTCCTCGTCTATACTTTGTTTATTCAGGTGCGGCCTGCAGGTGCGTGTTACCGCTATTCTCCTGACCTTGTACACTTAGGAATTTATTCGGGACTTTTCCTGTTAATCACTGACCTAGGCTACTTTCTTTTAATCAGCTGAGAGTCCGTTATTTCCCTTTTACCTCACTCGCTTCTACACTTTACATTTTACAATTTTTAAACATTACAACTTATACATTTTATTCATGAAATTTCTTACTTTCTATTAATATCTCCCAAGTCCTTCACATCTAAATTTTACTTTCCCTTCGGGCCTCCTTTCTTTCATTTTACACTTCGTATAATTTTTGAACTTGACTTTCTTCTTTCGATACCTTAAATTTCGTCCATTTTGTCTTTCCGGATCCGCCATTGTTATTATAGCTCTCCTTTCTCTCCCGTCTCTGGCGTCGAATCTGTTTTGTGTAAGTTCTGAATCGTTTTCGGAGTTATTTTGCAAATTTTCGTCGTAATTTATTATTTTATTATTTTCGTCGATTATTGCCTTTGGCACATTTTTATTTCCTTTATTCTCCGCTCCTTTCAGCCCTTCATCTTTATTAATTAATTGGTTACCTTTATCCCACGCTTTTAACAGCACTTCATCATTATTAAAATTTGCATTTTTCCTCTTCGTCGATTCATTCCTTGCACTTAACTTGCTTCTTCGCTTTTGACCACTTTCTGTTTCGTCACTACTCGGTCTAGACACGTCCTTTGCTTTTGGTTTTATGTCTACCGGCATTTTGGTAGACAACGTATAAGCCCCTGATACTCGCTTATACGAATTTGAGCCTCCTTTATTTGCAGCTGACGACTCTACCATTTTACCGGTTTCGCCGCCATTTTGATGTTCGGTCTGCGCGTCGCTTTTGCTCAATCTTAATCTCCTATTCTCCGCTTTTCTAAGCACTACTTTATCATTAATTTTTTCAAAAAACTGGCTCACCCTATTCTTACACTCTTTGTCACCTCCGGTATAGTCACATTTCAGTCTAGACACGTCCTTTGCTTTTGGTTTTATGTCTACCGGCATTTTGGTAGACAACGTATAAGCCCCTGATACTCGCTTGTACGAATTTGAGCCTCCTTTATTTGCAGCTGACGACTCTACCATTTTACCGGTTTCGCCGCCATTTTGATGTTCGGTCTGCGCGTTTTTATTGCTCAATCTTAAACTATTTTCCTTAAGAAAATCTACAACAATAAATTCATTTTCCTTTACCAGTTGTAGGAAACCCTTTTCCATATTAATTCGACTTCGATATTTGCACATTAAATCACAACCCATTATCATTTTGCTTTCCAGCTTTGGTACCACCATAAATACCCCTCTTATTGATTGGTTATTTATTCTAATCTCCAATAATGCCTGTAATTTAATCTTCTGTCGCTGGCTTTTTATCGCTGTCACCATTTCGTATTTACAACTGGTAATTCCAAGATTTTATCGTTCCTATTTTTAAGCACATTTTTATAAAAATCTTCTTGAACACAGGACATTTGAGCTCCGGTGTCAATGGACATATTTACTTTTATATTTTCGATTTCTATCCCTATTTCCGGACATTTTTCGTAAGCTTCACTATTTAAAATTTTATTATCTCTTTCCTCCATTAAATCTTCCTTAATTTCTGTGTTTAAAATCCCCAATTTAATTTTATTTATTTTCAGATCCCCCCTTTTATGTTTGCTAAATTTGGTTTTATCGTCGATCTCAATTCCGTTTGTATTATCCTTTTTCTGCCAAAAATTTTGCCTTGAGATCTCGTATTTTAGTTTTTTGTGACCTTGGGTGGGAATTTTTGGTTTGAAGGACCAGGGTTTCGAGGTATCTGTGGTTGAGGTTTATTCTGGGTTTGACCATAGGATCGAGGGTTAGGGTTTTGGGATGGTTTTGAGTAGTCTTGATTCCTTTGCCTGAAATTTTGATCTCTTTGTGGTCCGTCCCTCCTTTCGAAACTATCTGGTCGGCGAACTTCTCTCGTCATTCCGTCTACGTTTTCTATTGTCCTCAAAAACTTGATAGCGTCCTCCAAATGCTCACTAGCCCTTCCAATACACGCTAATTGAACTTTCTGGTCGAAATGCCTCATTAGTTGGTATATAAGGAACTCTTCCGGAATTTTGGGTTCCAAATATTCGGCCTTTCGCACCATTTTACAAAAATAATCGACCCTACTCATATTTCCGTTAGGATTATACCTATGGTTTTCTATCTGATTCCTAACTACTTGTTGCGTTTGATAACCCCAATAATGCTCTAAAAATAACAATTTAAATTGGCTATATTCTTCTGTATCTCGCTTGATTATTTCCCACCATTCCATGGCAGCTCCTTTCAATTTTTTCTCCACTACTTTTAGTTTATCACTTTCTTCCATAACCGGATTTATTTCTTGAAATACCTCCTCAATTTGTTTCAAAAATTGCACAGGATTATCTCTTGAATTTCCCCAAAATTCTATAGTCTTTGATTCTAAATTTGCCCTGTCTAAATAAATTATATTTTTAGCATTACCACCGGTTTCTTTAATTTTGGCTACTTCCCTAATTTTAACTTCTAATTTTTTAACTTTCTCCCCAATTTCTATAGTCGACTTTCCCTGTTCCTTTAAACTGTCCGTCATTTTTTTAATTTCCCCTACGCACTCTTCCACTTTTTCTTCACAAGTTTCTATTCGCCTCGTATTTTCGGCCATATTACTATCTATAGATTCCTTAATTTCCTCCATATATTTCCCTATTTCCTGTTTTCGAGCTTCTTCCCTTTGGATCCGTTTTGTCTCCATTTCTTCCTCTCTCTTTATTCTCTTGGCTTCTGCTTCTTCTCTTTCTTGCTTCCATTTGGCTTCCAATTCTTCTCTCTCCTGCTTCCGCTTGTTTTCTGATTCCTCATCTCTCTTGCTCCATTTGGCCTCCATCTCTTCTTTCTCCTTCTTTCGCAATGCTTCCATCTCCTCCTTTTCTTGCTTCCTTTTGGCTTCCAATTCTTCGTCTCTCTTGCTCCACCTTGCTTCCATTTGGATCTGCTTGGATTCCATCTCTTCTTTCTCCTTGTTTTTCTCGATTCTTTCTTCTATTCTTCTTATTTGTTCGTTGTCTTCCTTCTCCTTTTCTTTTCTCTCTTGTTCCGCTTTGTCCTGTTCCCTCTCTTGCTTTCTTCTATCCTCCATTTGGTTCAGGTACCTCACCATTTTCTGCATTTCTGTCTCCTGTTCCTTTGAACCCTCCTGTTTTGCTGGATCTTTCGCTGGTCCCATTTTCACTTCACTTATTCACTTGGTTTATTTAATTAGTTAACAAATTTAAATTTCGGTTTAATTTGGACTCTACTTTTAATTATTATTATGTTTGCAATTTAGTATATTTGTCGTTGTAATTACCAGCACAACTTATTACTAACACACATGTACATATAAATTATATCAGAACTTAAGATATTCTCGTTCGTATGAAACACTGAAAAATTCAAAATTTTGAAAATTTGTTCCAAAACTTTGCTTTTTCGTGCCCCACGCTATTGGGCGCCACTTGCCGCGCTGCCTCTCTCCGTCAGTGGGTTCGAGTAGGGTTCTTCTTGCCCCCCGTTGTAACACCACTTGCCACGCTTCTTCTCTTCGGTACTTCACGAATTTAAGATTCTTGTTCCCTTTTTTGGAACACTATTATCACGAACTCTTAAACTCGCTGTACGATCACCACCGACTGGGCGAACCACCTTTCTTTTCAGAGCAAGCGCGGGCAAGGCCAAGGTGCTCACTTTTACTTTTTTAAATCAAAGATTTTGCAACTCTTGGCTCTAATAAGTATGAGCTTGTCCTCATAAACTTACCAAATTTTAATTAACGCAAAATTCCCTGAATTTTATCTCAATGCTCGATTATTTAGATCTTTTAGGATTAACTCTCTCTCTCTCCAAGGTCGTGCCTTTTGGGAGAAATCGGCTCTTAAGTTCTGATGATAACTTTTTAAATTTTCAAATTATATTACCAGAGCACATATATAAAATTTATGTTAAAACAAGGTTAATAGCATACACAGAATGGATATATATTAAAAACACAACAAAATTTAGAAATGAATTATTTGTATATTATTTTCTCTTTTGCACAGAAAAATGATATATTCAAAACTTTCTTAATCACACCAAACAATTTAATTGAACAATAACACAACTATTTATTTATTTGACAAAATTAATTAATGTAATATTATCTATATATTAAACAAAATAACAACGCTTGACTTTTCAGACAGAACCACAAACAGTTTTTCCTGTACTGAAAAAGTCGTATTTAAATTATTAATAATTTTCAACACCAAAGCAGAGGTTTAAAAAATGAATTTAATTTTTAATAATTCCCCTAATGACGTTATATTTGAAAAGAAGTTAATATTTGCGAATTATTCCTTAAGTATAAGATACCTTCACACTTTAATAGAAGTTCTAGTTGGATTTGGAATTTGTTGTATTATTAGGATGATAGTGATGTGATGTTTTCTATCCAGAGTCTGTAAGCTGCTATGTAGTTGAATGCTGGTCTCGAATTCTTCTAAGTCGCCTTGAAGATCGATTAAAGTTGAAATTATTCTAAGTCCAATTAGTAGAGTGACAGTTGAATCTTCCTCTCAGCTCAGAGTCGGTTGCAGAAGAAACGTCCTTTAAGCGTCGATTCCAAATCAAAAGTAATCGTCTTTCGACGGTTAAATCTCGGTCTCCCTGTCAGTGGGAATTAATCCACTTTTCTGGAGCCAATTTTCCTCCCTTTTTGGGAAAAAGGTATTTTCCATATATTATGTGTTTTCAGGCCCTTTTGGTCTGAAATATTTACACTATATGTTTTATTAGTCCTATTTTTTGACTAATGAATAGTTTTCTTCCTTAATTATTAATTAAAACACCTTTTAATTAATAATTTATAGTATTTTTTCTTTAACGTTATCTTTGATCCATGTTGGCAACATGATGATTCTGACTTTAGACTCTGCTTGACGATGCGCGCGCAACTTTTCATGTTTTTGCATGAAAATCTCTACTTTTGACGTTTTTTCGTTCAACTCGCTATAACTTTCGAACGCTCGAACCGATTTTAAAGTTCCTTTCGGATTCTTCTTCCTTTCCATCTTGTGGGTCTTGTGGAACTTGATTCATCGCTCTACTACGCTTCGTTCGCGAGTTATCGCCCTTTTCCTGAAATTTGATTTTTCCCCTTTTCAAATTTTGAGATAAGTCCTTTCTCAAAATTCTTTTGACGAAATCTTGTTCCTCTTCTACTACGACGAAAAACTATGTTTGTACTTTTCCCATAACTCGTTTGGTTGTCGAGTTATTCGCCTTTGAAGTCCTTAAGTTTGTGTCGTATGAGTTTATGTTCCTAAAAACCCCCCCATTATATATTATTACTTCTGCTTTGGTGTGTTACCATTTTACATACTAAATACATATAATTATCATGTTACTTTACCCCTTTAACGTTTATTTTACCCGCTTTTGGGCTTTGAAGTTTTACGTTTTGTAATTATTATATCTCCCTTATTTTATTTTCAAATTTGATTCTAAGTACCTATTATTGTGCCCTATTGTGGTCTCTACAATAGTACTTATTATTATTTTTTAAATGATCCCCCCTTCAACTCAAAAATTCCAAAAAACTCCCCAAGAATGACTTTCTAAGTCCATTCTCACCTGTTAATTATTATTAATTCATATTTTTTATTTGTGATTATTATTACTTCCCCACTTGGTTATGACTCTACGATTTTTGAATTTTGAATTTATTCTTTTTCCAAATTTTAGGTTTTTGAGCCCTTCTAAAAACTTGAATAACTTTTTTGTTTTATGTGATTTTAAATTTATTTGTTGATATTATTGGTCGGTTGACTCTACTGAATATTTATTTATATTAATAATTTAGTTTCTTAATAAAATAGGAACTAAGGCAGTTTGACTTTTCACGTCCGAACAAGCAAGTTTGCTCTCGAACTGGCGTGACGTCATCGCCCCACCTCGTCCCCACTCTACAAGGTTTAGCGCGGCAATTTAACTTGTTTTAAATGGACTTGAGACGTTTGGCTTTTTCCAAACCGTCGCAAAATCCCCCCTTTGAACTAAAATTTTCGGTTAAAATGAAAAATTCCTATTTTTCATTTTTTAAAAAACTAAAATTTTAGTATTAAACCCCTTTTTCGACATATCACATTTCATATTAACTATTTATTTATCATCTCTATTAATCATCAACATAAAGTTTGACATATTAACCTAACAACTTATATAAACACATTTATTTATATCTAAAAAACATCTCCTCCATCATTCCATATATTGATATACTCAAAACACATTTTATTCATTATAGTATAATATTTATATATTCAAAACACATTTTATTCATGATAGTATAATATTTATATATTCAAAACACATGTTATTTATTATGGTATACATACAAATTTGCTTAAGCGTTCTTTTAGTCCATTACAGCCGTTTCATCTAAACGTCCTTGCTGTAAATAAACACATTATCACACACAAAACATATTACATTTATATAAGGAATAATTCGTCTTATATGATTATATTTATCTGCTTTGGTTGAATTTAAAACTATGCCTACATATATATAAAGTACTTGGTAACTACAACGATTATTATCCTAATTGCAGTTAAAAAGAAAAAATTATTTATGCTATTGGAAATCTCCCTTTAATAAAAACAAAACAGTACACATTTAAACATCCATTCATTCCTATCCCCCTCAGCTAATTTGTTGGACAAGCAGTCTGTCAATATTGGTTGATTGACGTCCGGTTCTCCCCTTCACCTCCTCGTCTATACTTTGTTTATTCAGGTGCGGCCTGCAGGTGCGTGTTACCGCTATTCTCCTGACCTTGTACACTTAGGAATTTATTCGGGACTTTTCCTGTTAATCACTGACCTAGGCTACTTTCTTTTAATCAGCTGAGAGTCCGTTATTTCCCTTTTACCTCACTCGCTTCTACACTTTACATTTTACAATTTTTAAACATTACAACTTATACATTTTATTCATGAAATTTCTTACTTTCTATTAATATCTCCCAAGTCCTTCACATCTAAATTTTACTTTCCCTTCGGGCCTCCTTTCTTTCATTTTACACTTCGTATAATTTTTGAACTTGACTTTCTTCTTTCGATACCTTAAATTTCGTCCATTTTGTCTTTCCGGATCCGCCATTGTTATTATAGCTCTCCTTTCTCTCCCGTCTCTGGCGTCGAATCTGTTTTGTGTAAGTTCTGAATCGTTTTCGGAGTTATTTTGCAAATTTTCGTCGTAATTTATTATTTTATTATTTTCGTCGATTATTGCCTTTGGCACATTTTTATTTCCTTTATTCTCCGCTCCTTTCAGCCCTTCATCTTTATTAATTAATTGGTTACCTTTATCCCACGCTTTTAACAGCACTTCATCATTATTAAAATTTGCATTTTTCCTCTTCGTCGATTCATTCCTTGCACTTAACTTGCTTCTTCGCTTTTGACCACTTTCTGTTTCGTCACTACTCGGTCTAGACACGTCCTTTGCTTTTGGTTTTATGTCTACCGGCATTTTGGTAGACAACGTATAAGCCCCTGATACTCGCTTATACGAATTTGAGCCTCCTTTATTTGCAGCTGACGACTCTACCATTTTACCGGTTTCGCCGCCATTTTGATGTTCGGTCTGCGCGTCGCTTTTGCTCAATCTTAATCTCCTATTCTCCGCTTTTCTAAGCACTACTTTATCATTAATTTTTTCAAAAAACTGGCTCACCCTATTCTTACACTCTTTGTCACCTCCGGTATAGTCACATTTCAGTCTAGACACGTCCTTTGCTTTTGGTTTTATGTCTACCGGCATTTTGGTAGACAACGTATAAGCCCCTGATACTCGCTTGTACGAATTTGAGCCTCCTTTATTTGCAGCTGACGACTCTACCATTTTACCGGTTTCGCCGCCATTTTGATGTTCGGTCTGCGCGTTTTTATTGCTCAATCTTAAACTATTTTCCTTAAGAAAATCTACAACAATAAATTCATTTTCCTTTACCAGTTGTAGGAAACCCTTTTCCATATTAATTCGACTTCGATATTTGCACATTAAATCACAACCCATTATCATTTTGCTTTCCAGCTTTGGTACCACCATAAATACCCCTCTTATTGATTGGTTATTTATTCTAATCTCCAATAATGCCTGTAATTTAATCTTCTGTCGCTGGCTTTTTATCGCTGTCACCATTTCGTATTTACAACTGGTAATTCCAAGATTTTATCGTTCCTATTTTTAAGCACATTTTTATAAAAATCCTCTTGAACACAGGACATTTGAGCTCCGGTGTCAATGGACATATTTACTTTTATATTTTCGATTTCTATCCCTATTTCCGGACATTTTTCGTAAGCTTCACTATTTAAAATTTTATTATCTCTTTCCTCCATTAAATCTTCCTTAATTTCTGTGTTTAAAATCCCCAATTTAATTTTATTTATTTTCAGATCCCCCCTTTTATGTTTGCTAAATTTGGTTTTATCGTCGATCTCAATTCCGTTTGTATTATCCTTTTTCTGCCAAAAATTTTGCCTTGAGATCTCGTATTTTAGTTTTTTGTGACCTTGGGTGGGAATTTTTGGTTTGAAGGACCAGGGTTTCGAGGTATCTGTGGTTGAGGTTTATTCTGGGTTTGACCATAGGATCGAGGGTTAGGGTTTTGGGATGGTTTTGAGTAGTCTTGATTCCTTTGCCTGAAATTTTGATCTCTTTGTGGTCCGTCCCTCCTTTCGAAACTATCTGGTCGGCGAACTTCTCTCGTCATTCCGTCTACGTTTTCTATTGTCCTCAAAAACTTGATAGCGTCCTCCAAATGCTCACTAGCCCTTCCAATACACGCTAATTGAACTTTCTGGTCGAAATGCCTCATTAGTTGGTATATAAGGAACTCTTCCGGAATTTTGGGTTCCAAATATTCGGCCTTTCGCACCATTTTACAAAAATAATCGACCCTACTCATATTTCCGTTAGGATTATACCTATGGTTTTCTATCTGATTCCTAACTACTTGTTGCGTTTGATAACCCCAATAATGCTCTAAAAATAACAATTTAAATTGGCTATATTCTTCTGTATCTCGCTTGATTATTTCCCACCATTCCATGGCAGCTCCTTTCAATTTTTTCTCCACTACTTTTAGTTTATCACTTTCTTCCATAACCGGATTTATTTCTTGAAATACCTCCTCAATTTGTTTCAAAAATTGCACAGGATTATCTCTTGAATTTCCCCAAAATTCTATAGTCTTTGATTCTAAATTTGCCCTGTCTAAATAAATTATATTTTTAGCATTACCACCGGTTTCTTTAATTTTGGCTACTTCCCTAATTTTAACTTCTAATTTTTTAACTTTCTCCCCAATTTCTATAGTCGACTTTCCCTGTTCCTTTAAACTGTCCGTCATTTTTTTAATTTCCCCTACGCACTCTTCCACTTTTTCTTCACAAGTTTCTATTCGCCTCGTATTTTCGGCCATATTACTATCTATAGATTCCTTAATTTCCTCCATATATTTCCCTATTTCCTGTTTTCGAGCTTCTTCCCTTTGGATCCGTTTTGTCTCCATTTCTTCCTCTCTCTTTATTCTCTTGGCTTCTGCTTCTTCTCTTTCTTGCTTCCATTTGGCTTCCAATTCTTCTCTCTCCTGCTTCCGCTAGTTTTCTGATTCCTCATCTCTCTTGCTCCATTTGGCCTCCATCTCTTCTTTCTCCTTCTTTCGCAATGCTTCCATCTCCTCCTTTTCTTGCTTCCTTTTGGCTTCCAATTCTTCGTCTCTCTTGCTCCACCTTGCTTCCATTTGGATCTGCTTGGATTCCATCTCTTCTTTCTCCTTGTTTTTCTCGATTCTTTCTTCTATTCTTCTTATTTGTTCGTTGTCTTCCTTCTCCTTTTCTTTTCTCTCTTGTTCCGCTTTGTCCTGTTCCCTCTCTTGCTTTCTTCTATCCTCCATTTGGTTCAGGTACCTCACCATTTTCTGCATTTCTGTCTCCTGTTCCTTTGAACCCTCCTGTTTTGCTGGATCTTTCGCTGGTCCCATTTTCACTTCACTTATTCACTTGGTTTATTTAATTAGTTAACAAATTTAAATTTCGGTTTAATTTGGACTCTACTTTTAATTATTATTATGTTTGCAATTTAGTATATTTGTCGTTGTAATTACCAGCACAACTTATTACTAACACACATGTACATATAAATTATATCAGAACTTAAGATATTCTCGTTCGTATGAAACACTGAAAAATTCAAAATTTTGAAAATTTGTTCCAAAACTTTGCTTTTTCGTGCCCCACGCTATTGGGCGCCACTTGCCGCGCTGCCTCTCTCCGTCAGTGGGTTCGAGTAGGGTTCTTCTTGCCCCCCGTTGTAACACCACTTGCCACGCTTCTTCTCTTCGGTACTTCACGAATTTAAGATTCTTGTTCCCTTTTTTGGAACACTATTATCACGAACTCTTAAACTCGCTGTACGATCACCACCGACTGGGCGAACCACCTTTCTTTTCAGAGCAAGCGCGGGCAAGGCCAAGGTGCTCACTTTTACTTTTTTAAATCAAAGATTTTGCAACTCTTGGCTCTAATAAGTATGAGCTTGTCCTCATAAACTTACCAAATTTTAATTAACGCAAAATTCCCTGAATTTTATCTCAATGCTCGATTATTTAGATCTTTTAGGATTAACTCTCTCTCTCTCCAAGGTCGTGCCTTTTGGGAGAAATCGGCTCTTAAGTTCTGATGATAACTTTTTAAATTTTCAAATTATATTACCAGAGCACATATATAAAATTTATGTTAAAACAAGGTTAATAGCATACACAGAATGGATATATATTAAAAACACAACAAAATTTAGAAATGAATTATTTGTATATTATTTTCTCTTTTGCACAGAAAAATGATATATTCAAAACTTTCTTAATCACACCAAACAATTTAATTGAACAATAACACAACTATTTATTTATTTGACAAAATTAATTAATGTAATATTATCTATATATTAAACAAAATAACAACGCTTGACTTTTCAGACAGAACCACAAACAGTTTTTCCTGTACTGAAAAAGTCGTATTTAAATTATTAATAATTTTCAACACCAAAGCAGAGGTTTAAAAAATGAATTTAATTTTTAATAATTCCCCTAATGACGTTATATTTGAAAAGAAGTTAATATTTGCGAATTATTCCTTAAGTATAAGATACCTTCACACTTTAATAGAAGTTCTAGTTGGATTTGGAATTTGTTGTATTATTAGGATGATAGTGATGTGATGTTTTCTATCCAGAGTCTGTAAGCTGCTATGTAGTTGAATGCTGGTCTCGAATTCTTCTAAGTCGCCTTGAAGATCGATTAAAGTTGAAATTATTCTAAGTCCAATTAGTAGAGTGACAGTTGAATCTTCCTCTCAGCTCAGAGTCGGTTGCAGAAGAAACGTCCTTTAAGCGTCGATTCCAAATCAAAAGTAATCGTCTTTCGACGGTTAAATCTCGGTCTCCCTGTCAGTGGGAATTAATCCACTTTTCTGGAGCCAATTTTCCTCCCTTTTTGGGAAAAAGGTATTTTCCATATATTATGTGTTTTCAGGCCCTTTTGGTCTGAAATATTTACACTATATGTTTTATTAGTCCTATTTTTTGACTAATGAATAGTTTTCTTCCTTAATTATTAATTAAAACACCTTTTAATTAATAATTTATAGTATTTTTTCTTTAACGTTATCTTTGATCCATGTTGGCAACATGATGATTCTGACTTTAGACTCTGCTTGACGATGCGCGCGCAACTTTTCATGTTTTTGCATGAAAATCTCTACTTTTGACGTTTTTTCGTTCAACTCGCTATAACTTTCGAACGCTCGAACCGATTTTAAAGTTCCTTTCGGATTCTTCTTCCTTTCCATCTTGTGGGTCTTGTGGAACTTGATTCATCGCTCTACTACGCTTCGTTCGCGAGTTATCGCCCTTTTCCTGAAATTTGATTTTTCCCCTTTTCAAATTTTGAGATAAGTCCTTTCTCAAAATTCTTTTGACGAAATCTTGTTCCTCTTCTACTACGACGAAAAACTATGTTTGTACTTTTCCCATAACTCGTTTGGTTGTCGAGTTATTCGCCTTTGAAGTCCTTAAGTTTGTGTCGTATGAGTTTATGTTCCTAAAAACCCCCCCATTATATATTATTACTTCTGCTTTGGTGTGTTACCATTTTACATACTAAATACATATAATTATCATGTTACTTTACCCCTTTAACGTTTATTTTACCCGCTTTTGGGCTTTGAAGTTTTACGTTTTGTAATTATTATATCTCCCTTATTTTATTTTCAAATTTGATTCTAAGTACCTATTATTGTGCCCTATTGTGGTCTCTACAATAGTACTTATTATTATTTTTTAAATGATCCCCCCTTCAACTCAAAAATTCCAAAAAACTCCCCAAGAATGACTTTCTAAGTCCATTCTCACCTGTTAATTATTATTAATTCATATTTTTTATTTGTGATTATTATTACTTCCCCACTTGGTTATGACTCTACGATTTTTGAATTTTGAATTTATTCTTTTTCCAAATTTTAGGTTTTTGAGCCCTTCTAAAAACTTGAATAACTTTTTTGTTTTATGTGATTTTAAATTTATTTGTTGATATTATTGGTCGGTTGACTCTACTGAATATTTATTTATATTAATAATTTAGTTTCTTAATAAAATAGGAACTAAGGCAGTTTGACTTTTCACGTCCGAACAAGCAAGTTTGCTCTCGAACTGGCGTGACGTCATCGCCCCACCTCGTCCCCACTCTACAAGGTTTAGCGCGGCAATTTAACTTGTTTTAAATGGACTTGAGACGTTTGGCTTTTTCCAAACCGTCGCAGTGTGTTTTGAGTTCGTGCCCCCTTTTCGTTGCAACGTCACTTACCACCCTACTTTCGCTCACGATTTTAAGATTCTTTGTTCCCTTTTTGGAACGCTATTTATCACGAACTCTTAAACTCGCTGTACGATCACCACCGATTGGGCGAACCACCTTTCTGCTCAGAGCAAGCGCGGGCAATGCCAAGGCCAAGATGCTCACTTTTACCTTTTTCAATCAAAGATTTTGCAACTCTTGGCTCTAGTAAGTATGAGCTTGTCCTCATAAACTTACCAATTTTTAATTTACGCAAAATTCCCTGAATTTTATCTCAATGCTCGATTATTTGACTCTTTCTTAAGATTAACACTCTCTCTCTCCAAGGTCGTGCCTTTTGGGAGAAATCGGCTCTTAAGTTCTGATGATAACTTTTAAAATTTTCAAATTATATTACCAGAGCACACATATAAGATTTATATTTAAACAAGGTTAATAGCATATACAGAATGGATATATATTGAAAACACAACAAAATTTAGAAATGAATTATTTATATATTCTTGTCTCTTTTGCACAGTAAAAATGTTGAATTCATAAACTTTTTTAATAACACCAAAAATTTGATTAAACAACAACACAACTATTTATATATTTGACATAATTTACCAATGTAATATTTTCTATATTCTAAACAAAAATAAAAACGCTTGACTTTTCAGACAGAACCACAAACAGTTTTTCCTGTACTGAAAAAGTCGTATTTAATTGTTAATTATTTACAACACCAAAGCAGAAGTATCAAAATGAATTTAATTTTTAATAATTCCCCTAATGACGTTATATTTGAAATGAAGTTAATATTTGCGAATTATTCCTTAAGTATAAGATACCTTCACACTTTATTAGAAGTTCTAGTTGGATTTGGAATTTGTTGTATAATTAGGCTGATGTTGATATGATATTTTCGATCCAGAGTCTGTAAGCTGCTATGTAGTTGAATGCTGGTCTCGAATTCTTCTAAGTTGCCATGAAGTTCGATAAGAGTAGAAATTATTCTAAGTCCAGTTAAGTAGAGTGACAGTTGATTTTTCCTCTCAGCTCAGAGTCGGTTGCAGAAGAAACGTCCACTTTGCGTCGATTCCAAATCAAAAGTATCCTTCTTTCGAAAGATAAATTACGGTCTCCCTTTCCGTGGGAATTAATCCACTTCCTGGAGCCAATTTTCCTCCCTTTTAGGGAAAAAGGTATTTTCTTCTTATTACGTGTTTTCAGGCCCTTTTGGTCTAAAATATTTACACTATATATTTTATTAGTCATATTTTTTGACTAATGAATAGTTTTCTTCCTTTATTATTAATTAAAACACCTTTTAATTAATAATTTATTGTATTTATTCTTCAACGTTATCTGTGATCCAAGTTGGCTATATGATGTTTCAGACTTTAGATTCCTACTGAGGGTGCGCGCGCCACTTTACAGGTTTTTGCATGAAAATTTCTACTTTGGTCGTTTTTTCGTTCAACTCGCTATAACTTTCGAACGCTCGAACCGATTTTAAAGTTCCTTTCGGATTCTTTTTCCTCTCCATCTTGTGGGTCTTGTGAAACTTGATTCATCGTTCTACTACGCTTCGTTCGCGAGTTATCGCCCTTTTCCCGAAATTTGGTTTTTCTTCTTTTCAAATTTTGAGATAAGTCTTTTCTCAAAATTCTTTTGACGAAATCTTGTTCCTCTTCTACTATGACGAAAAACTCTGTTTGCACTTTTCACGTAACTCGTTTTGTTCTTGAGTTATACGTCCTTGAAGTCCCAAAGTTTTTATCGTATAAGTTTTTGTTCATAAAAACCCCCCCATTATGTATTATCATTTCTGCTTTGATGTTTTACAATTTTACTTAATAGATATCTATAATTACAATGTTATTTCTCCCCTTTAACTTTTAATTTAACCGCTTTTGGGCTTCAAAGTTTTACTTTTTGTAATTATTATATCTCCCTTATTTTATTTTCAAATTTGATTCTAAGTACATATTATTGTGCCCTATTGTGGTCTCTTCAATAGTACTTATTATTATTTTTTAAATAATCCCCCCTTCAACTCAAAAATTCCAAAAAACTCCCCAAGAATGACTTTCTAAGTCCATTCTCACCTGTTTATTATTATTAATTCATATTTTTTATTTATGATTATTGTTAGTTCCCCTTTGAGTTATGACTCTACGTTTTTTGAATTTTGAATTTAAGTTTTTTCCAAATTTTAGGTTTTTGAGCCCCTATAAAAACTTGAATAACTTTTTTGTTTTAATTGCTTTTATTTTTCGATATTATTTATCGGTTGATTCTACTGAACATTAATTTATTTTAATAATTTAGTATTTTAATAGAATAAGAAACGAGGCAGAGTGACTTTTCACGAATCAACATGCAGTGTCTAGCACCTGTTGGCGTGACGTCATCGTTCCTCCTCCTCCCCTATCTACATGGCTTTATCGCGGGAATTTAAACTGTTTTAAATTGACTTGAGACTTTTGGCTTTTTCCAAACCGTCTCAACACACACCAATCGCCACGCGCGCACACATAAATGGCCTACACAGAATTACGAAATACCCTATATCTCGAAGCAATTGCATATCATTGTGAACAAGTGTTGCATATCTTTTGAATTACCAACAAGAACCTATGGCAAATAACTAGACAAAACCGCGAAATAGAAATTTAAAAAACTCATATGGAGATAGATGTACTATGTTCTTAGATGACTTAATAATCGCCGTAATGCATTAGAATCGAACCCACAAGTAGCCCTAAGAAGAGGTAGATCTTAAGCAGAGACGATCCGTTTTTGCTGAGACAGGTTCAATGGGAATTTCCTGAGGAGAGATCAAATTTTGCACAGAACAGGATCAGATGGAAGCGTCTCATGGAATCCCAATGTTCCACAACGAAATGATAGACTCATTCATAATGTACATGTGGTAAATTTTTACTCTAAATTATTTGCAAATTTTAAATTAAACCAACGAAAGAACAATTGAAATTTTATGTAAAAAATAAATAAATATTTGAAGATGTGTGATTTAAAAATAAAGGCATGTAACTGGCACTTGTACTATACAGGTCAGCGCCTGATAGTATTAACGAAAGTATCTAGAGAGCTAGCAAAAAGCTTGTAGCATCGAAGGAAAGACATTTCATTAAACTTGTCGTCCTTGCTTGTAAATCCACGTAGAATGTTTGTACATTAACAAGAGACACAGTTCAATGATAATCTACATCCAATAATAAGAAGAATCATTAACTATATCGATTTAATAACATATTACCATAAGTTATATAATGATTTCCAACCTGTACTTGACAACACCACACAGAATTGTTACAATAGGTCAGTGGTTAATCATTGAATTAAAAAATTTTAAATCACATTTTCCCTATAATTTTTGGAAATACAATATATTACCATAATAAATAAATTTTATAATTTGTTTAACCTATACACTTTCCACTATTGTAATAAACTCCTTTATTTAGGAACGCTATTCCCTGGCTTTAACACAGTCCCATGAATCATATGGATCACAACTCGTTTAAAAGAATATCATATAAATGATCTGGAAAGAATTTTTTTTAAATTCCATATTGAATATGTTTTGAGTGATAAGATTATGAGAGATTACTCTGATCATTGATCATTAAAAAACATTCTACATCCTCAAAAAAGAAACAAAATGATTTTACTAATTTATGACACTTAATTTAACCTAAAACTTGTAGAAATAAGGAGCATTTAACGCTACCCAACAGACAAATTAGTATTAATTATTGAAACAACTGTTTGAATTTTGTTATATAGCAACAGATTTAATAATGTTAGGCAATACTTCTTTCTGAATTGAGTACAGGTAAGCACTAAGTATATGTATATTGGTATTGGCTAGTGTATGTAGGTTAAAACTAGGAATGGTGATAAGAACAGCTTAATGTTGTTAGTTCATTTCTCAGAATTAGTTAGGCCTGGTTTATTATGTCTACGCTCCACACTTTTTGTTTTCTGTTCTGTATCTGATATTAGGCCCACATACAATGTCTTTTATAACTTACACTGTGATCAACAAGAACCCAAATGTCACCTAATAACTCTATCATTTGGCGATATGACGGGATTTCGTATTTGAATAACTAAAATTACTTTATGTTAACGGTTGAGGAATGCGAATATTATCACTGGTTACGTAATTATTTTAGCAAAAGTAAACACAAACCTTTTCGATGAATTAATTTAAAAGTAACCAGGAATAGTTTCAGCATGGTCGTATTTCCATTTCATTTAGTGTAACAACTGCCTAAAAGAATACTTCAAATATAGGAAAATATATGCAAAGTACCCGCAAATATAGCAAAATATATGCAAAGTACCTACAAATATAGCAAAATATATGCAAAGTAACTGCAAACATAGCAAAAATTGTAATAAATCTCACAATATATTTCTTTAAAAATTAATAATTTCAGAATAAATTGTATATCTATTTTTCAAGTTGACCTATTTTTCATTAATAATTTAATAGTTTATACCTCATCGCTAGTAGTTTTTCCTAATTTGAAGATTTCCTTTCTTTAAAACGCAGCAAAATTTGTGTAGACTATTTTAATTACGCGTTGATTGATAATTTTGTATTACCTGTATAATTTGTAATCAGCCTTCACTATCTCAGACATATTACAATAATCTTTGATGGGGCAAGGCTTATGAACAGATAGATATATATTTTCTTAGTAATCAAATCAATCAAAGCGTATTCCATTTGGCCTAAGGAATATGACGTTAGTTACAATATTTAGTGTATTTTTCTAATTTACCCAGCTTGATCGTATGACCGCGACGTATGTTTTGTGTGTGTGTGTGTGTGTGTGTGTGTGTGTGTGTGTGTGTGTGCGTGCGCGTATGCGTTCACGGATGTTATGAGTGTTTTCTGTGTGTATCAGCTGCATGGCGAATCAGCATGAATATAGGAAGAATCTCAACTATTACACAATATCAAATAACTGCTACCGAATTAAGCAAGATGGCTTTCTCTGCCAGATGTTTCTATTATATTCAATTATCTGGTTTGGTATTTTATTCAAAATTAGGTTAGTTTGTGTTTTATATGATTAAATTTGGTTTTATACAATTCTTAAAAAACACAAATGTTAAGACATGTAAAGCATTAAAAAGAAAAATAATAATGTAAGAGAATTGGTTCATTTTCTCCTTGTTGTTTAAAGGGGTAAAACCTATCAGTTATCACCGCCTTAAAAAAAGAAGATATCATAATTTAGCTCTCAATACATTAATATAGCAGTCAGTGTTGGAAGAGAAGAAGAATTGATTAACAGAAGACCTGATAGGAAAGAGTACTTGATAAAGAAAGGTCTAGATCCAACTAGAGTACTCTAGAATTGCCATACCAATAATAAGTGAACTCTTGAGGGTAAACTTGGCTTAAAATTTCTAAAACCAAAAAAATTGACTCACAGACACCCCTTCGTTTGTGTTCGGTCCATTTTTTAACGTAATAAATGTTTTCTGATTCACGGAAACTACAGAATACTTATTCCTGAAATGTAGAGTATTGGAGCAAAAAATACTAATGTGTTCTCTGTCTCTCACTCCAAGAAATGAGGATATTCTAAAGTTATGTGCTTTTACGAAGGATATAGAGCTAAGCTGGCAGGATTAGAACCTCGAAGTACACTGATCCTTTCTAGACTGAGATGTAGAGGTTTAAAACCTGCTTCCGAAACATAACACAACCTACAACAATTAAAAAAAAAATTAATAATACAGTAATAACAACAAAATAAACGATATATAAATATCGAAGTGGGTTCTACTAAACACAATACTTTCGACTACAATAACAAAACTCGAATCAAAGTGGCACATAACCACAGATGTTGGTGGACCACGGCTTCTTCATTCACCATCTGTTATTATCATTTAATTATTATCTTAAATTTAAGTAGGTAAGAAATTTCTGCGCCAGTCGCGTATTTCTTCACTGTAAGGCCGATTTTAATTATTGAGTTGTCAAATTAAACAATGTTACGTTCAGATTTGCCGAAAATTAATCATTTCCCTTGGAAACACTCATTTTGTAATAAATTATCATTTAAATAACAAAGCTTGTTGTGGGTAAATATCATGTTTCACAAATAAAATAATTTGAAAAATAAGTTTTTGTTTTATTGTTTCGTTTGAGAATTTATAACAGCTGTTTTAGTTTAACATAGTGCTTACTTTATTTATGGGGATTCACGTTGTGTTATTGATTGATTGCTTACATTTCGTGAAACTAAACAGTTTATATGGCTGAAATGTTTTATGCTGAAAAGCAGTTAATGTGTGAAAATTGGGTCTGAGTTTTTTAATTTTATATCTCGCCAAAGTTAACGACTTAACTGTACATAATGTATCAGTGGTTTATTGCTTACATCTCGCAAAATAGCTTATTGATAATGTGTAACAATTACGTGGGCGTTTAGATATTCTTAGTTTAACCCAGTATAAAACAGTACCGGCCACAGGAAAACTAATCGGAAACTGTCGAACACTTTCTGTTCGTCGTAGTTATTGAAAACTGTTAAAATTCCTAAATTTAAACGACTAGTTACTCTTAAGTAACCAGCCAAATTCTTTATTGATGATCTGCATTCGTGGACTAATCAAGACTTCTCAAGTGAGGCTGTCTTATCAAGTGAGTATTATCCGGACCATGAGTATTTGATTTGTCAACTGTTATAATATTATGTTTCATAGTGTTAATAAAAACCAGCAACGCCATATTGAAACTATATCAGTTAATTAACTTCTGACCAGCTGATACAAATGCAACCGCATCACAGTTTTCTCTAAAACTTCTGAAATTTTTTGATTTGATTTTTCATATTATTACCTAATTTACATTGGAATTTTATACTTGCAATATTACAAACTAGTTTAACTTTAAATTATAATTAATTCCAGTAAAACGAGTCATAAACTCCGCTTAGGATCAGCTGATTAGACATGACATTTCATCTTATTATGCTCTCGTTACAACATGAATGTGTTAAACTAGCGATTAACCTTACTTTCAATTCTGACGTTCTCAGGTTGTTAAAAACAAAATGAATCAAAATGATGTAATAAATAAGTTAATCACACGACATTGTGAAAATATGTTAGGTTACTTGA